>JAHHFK020006007.1:0-567500 GCA_024533555.2 Aedes koreicus
GCATACACATATGTACAACACACGCAAACCAATTCCATTATTCTGCAACATGCCAAACAGTTCGCACATTAATTTGATCGAGGGTTGAGACTCAGCATCAGATTTTAACCTTCCGGCGAAACCCAGCAAACCCCAAGAGCTCGCTATGCTACGGATCGAAGTTGGCTTGGCGTGGCATCGCCTACGGGTTTGTCGCGACGGTGGTGGTTGTAGTAGTAGCAGCAGTAGGCAGGTAGTCGCTAGTCGACGAGATTCGATCCGCCGCGACTAACTTGGTGTTATTGACATTGACATTCTAAGTAGAAAAAAAAACTTGATGGTTGGCGTTAGTGGATGTGTGTGAGTGTGTGTGTGTCTATGTTATTGTTGCCGTCGGTTGAGGTAGTTTGCTGTCGTCGTGTGGTGTGAATAAGAGATCCTAATTTGGCATTTTAGCTATGGCGCTGCGGGCATGGCACTGATCAAGGTTGCACAGTTGTCGAGATTTGCATGAGTTGGTTTGGTGGTTTTTGGGTGGTGTTTTTTTTTTGGACGGTTAATGAAGCAAGTTAGAAGTGAATCACGGCATTGATAATACCTGATCCCGTTCACAGAGTAAATGAAGGCTTTGAGGTATTAGTTTGAAATCTACAAACTCAATCGATGTTTTGTCATATTTCTGCAGTTAAAGCTCAATTGGTGACGATCCTATGTTTTGGAAGTTGGAATTTCTGAGGACAGCAAACATTTTCTCTGGATTCTATATATTTTTGCCAAGGGATGAATGCGATCAATTTCAATTCCTGAAAGCAACTGAACCAATTCAAATTCGCTGCAATTCGAAATGCATCAGCTCGACAGAAAATGCGTAGCTATTGAATTTAGCAACGCTTCGTCTTAACTCAAATGTCAAATCGGTGCAACTGAAGTGATGAGTGTGTTGCATAATTGATCAAAAGTGCTTAATTGAAATCCTCGGATAAGTCCTGTGGATTTAGAGATAGACATAATATTGAAATTGGATGGCATTTTTTTGCAACTTTACACGGCAAGAGTGATGCGATCGGAGGTACTCTTAAGAGACTGGCAACTAGAGCAAGTTTAGCTAAGCAACACGAACATCCTATAGCGAATGCTACACAACTTTATGACTGGGCAAATAATCGCAAAGAGGATCATGAAACAAACATTACATTTTGCTATGTTTCCACGGATGAATACAAAGAGGCCGAAAAGGAATGTGGATCCGATTTTTAACAAAGCAAAACCAATTCCTGGAACTCAAAAATATCATTCTTACATTCCAGTTTCAAATAACCCAATTGCAGTAAAGGTATTTTCTAACTCTCATAATGAACCCAAAACATTTAATGTATTTAATTTAAATGATCTGAAACGTAAAAATTTTATGAAAATTGAAAAAAAAAACAACATTGTATGAAATCCTGCTTCTTCTCTCCCTAAACAAAACTATCCGAAACACACACATGTCCAAAAGCACCAACTTGATTCTTTTCCAAACGCGTCCAAACAGAAACGGGTAAGTCTGACTGCCACCGTGTCTGAGAAAAAAATGCCTGTTTTTCAATAATCTATTATGAAAAATACATTTTGTTGTGAACATCACGACTAACGATCAAAAAGGGCCAACAAAATTGCAAAAACATAAATTTCTGATATTATAATTCGCAATAACTTGAGAACGGCTAGGCTTACGAAAAAAGTTTTCACATGCTATTTAATTAAAAACCATGCATAGAATACATTTTTGGCATATTTTAATAAAAAAATATCATTTTCAACATTTTCAAAAAAATCATAAATATTTAAGAACAAAAACTAAAGAAATTAGAGAAGTGACCGTCTTAAACTCTTCACCAGCTTTAAGGACATAACTTCAGCTTCTTAAAAAAAAATTAAGAGGATCGAAGGGGAGGTCCATTGAGAAAATCAACGTTTTATGTTTTTTAAGCATGAAGAACACTTCATTACCTACAACTTTTTCTAAAACAACATTTTAATCAGATGAGTCGTTTGCGAAAAAAATTTTTTTGAAAAAATAACATCCACATTTTAAATACGCCCTTACAGAAAATTAGTCCAGGATAATTTTGGATTTTTGTATGGAAAGCGTAATATTGGGTAAAAACCAACATATGGACAAAATTTCATTCAGATCGGAGAGAGTAGGGTCCAACCTGTTAGCTATTCTGGCTGGAAATGCACCATAACTAGACGAGTTTGCGTGATACACGGTAAAAATAGGACATGAAAAAGTTGTTATTAGAAAAACTTTTTTTCCTTAAAAGTGCCCATCTCGCGATGTATGGCGAACTTTTAGACAATTATATTGCCTTTATTGAGAAAGAAATTCGTACAATTCTAAGATAGCCATATTTTGCAAATTACTTTAAATTTAAATTTTTTTTTTACCATGTAAGAATCGATTTTACAATTTTTTCATAAAAGTTAAAACGCTTTTCTAGAATTCACCAATACATCACTTTTTTGTACGTCTTTTCCTTTTTGAGTTATGTTGATTTAAAAAAAAATCGATTAAAAAATTAAGCCCTTTTCAAGAGGCAGTCTAGATAAATTTAAAAAAAAAAAACAAATTATGCAAAGTTGCTTGAAAAGACAGTCTACACACCCACAAAGTTTCATTGGATTCTGAGAGGGTGCTGCCAATTACGAAGACGAGTTGGCGTGAAATTCGTCTATATGAACATTTCTTAAGCCAAATTTAAAAAGAAGGGGTATAGATATAAAAGGAGGTAATAGTAGGGAAGGGGGGGGAGGGCCTAAAGACTGTATTCGATGAAATTTGGACACACGCAATTGTTCGTGAACTTTTTAGCGTGTGGGTAAAAATTATTGAAATTTTAACTGAATGTATTTCATTGTGTTGTGTCAATTGTGTAATGAGTTTCGTGAAAATCGGTCGAGTGATTTCAGTGATGGCTTCGAATGAAGAAATAGTGCGCCAACAAATTTTGGGCACTCACTTCGAAAACCCAAACGCTTCTCATCGATGGATCGGAAAACAGCTCGGAATCGCACATTCAACCGTATCTCATGTGATCAAAACGTTCAAGGACCGTAAGACAACCAAGCGGAAAAATGGTAGTGGCAAAAAACGTGGCACATCAAATCCGGAGAAGGCCAGGATGGTATTGAACCAATAAGCGTTATCCCACTTTCGATCAGGGATGTTGCGAAAAAGGCGAAAGTTTCAGTTTGTTTTGTGCAGAAAACAATGAAACGTTCTGGATTACATGTGTACAAGGTCCAGAAGGCACCGAACCGGAGCGATAAACAGAACTCGGTGGCCAAAACTCGTGCAAGAAAACTGTACAGGGAGTGGCTCACAAAACCGTTCTGCATTGTGATGGACGATGAGACCTACACTAAAGCCGACACCAAACAAATGCCAGGACAGGAACACTACGTCGCCACCTCTAAGTTGGCCGTTCCGGAGAGTGTACGGAAGAAGAAACTGTCGAAATTCGCCAAAAAATTCCTTGTCTGGCAAGCGATCTGCGGATGTGGCAAAATGAGTCAGCCCTTCATCACCTCTGGGACCGTCAACAGACAAATCTACAAGGACGAATGCCTCCAAAAACGACTTCTGCCCTTCTTGAGATCTCACGATGGTCCGACACTGTTTTGGCCGGATTTGGCATCTTGCCACTATGCCCGGCCCGTCTTAGACTGGTACAAAGATAATAATGTAGTTTTTGTACCAAAAGACGTCAACCCTCCAAACACTTCGGAACTTCGACCAATTGAAAAATTTTGGGCAATCATGAAGGCAAAGCTCGTTAAAACTCCAAAACTGGTAGAAAATGAACTTGAACTAAAGAAAGTGTGGTGCAAAGTAAGTAAGCAAGTCGGTCCTATCATTGCCCAAAATTTGATGAAGGGGGTCAAGGCAAAGGTGCGGGTATTTGGGTTGGGAGAAGAGGTTCAATAAACCAATGATGTCAAAACTTAACCATTTAGTAGTACTTTATTTCCAGAAAGTTTGAAAAGAATCGGGCTCAAGGAAAATTTTTGGTGACCTAT
Source organism: Aedes koreicus (assembly GCA_024533555.2). Lineage (NCBI taxonomy): Eukaryota > Metazoa > Arthropoda > Insecta > Diptera > Culicidae > Aedes > Aedes koreicus. The sequence continues at coordinate 4,045 of JAHHFK020006007.1, forward strand.
TTTGTGTGTCCAAATTTCATCGAATACAGTCTTTAGAAATCTTTTTGAAAATCTCTAGTAATTGAGTATATGCTTATTTGGAGATTTAAACGTAAGTATTATTAAACTACCTTTGGAATTAATTTGAGATTTAATACCGAAATTTACCGAACCGTTCCACAGAATTGTTTTGGATCGTTATTTAGAACAAGTTCGTCAGAATTAAATGGACGAATTTGAGTTAGCAAAATCGTGAAAGTAGTCATGTTTTAATCAAATTTCAACATTTGTAGAGATTCATTGAATTCTTCCTCTTTCCAGAGAAACATTTGGATCAAAATGCAGATGAAGTTGTGCTGTAATAGAAGTCTTGCGTGAGATTTGTTCATGGTCTTCAGCTTGTAAGATTACTTATAACCTCTCAAAACTGTGAACCGAATAAAGGGTGTCCACAGTTAAATTGCAACACTTTAAACTCATCCTCAAGAACAAGTCTCTCAACCGATTGTCATGAAATATTCGGGGAATAAAATACAATGTATAATCTTGGTTAAGGTATTTTTATTTCACTGTATTTCTTTACCAAATCCAAAATCCAAAACTTTCTTCCTAATACCACGCATAAGATTTTTTTCCGCTTTCAACCATGACTTCAACATGTCCTGTTCTGCAGTGACAACTTTAAAATGCTTACGAAGTTCGTGCTTCATTATAGCCCAATATTTTTCAATTGGCCGCAACTCTGAAGAGTTTGGGGAATAAAGATCCTTCGGCACGAAATTGACACCATTCGTCTTGTACCACTCCAGAACATCCTTGGAGTATTGACAAGAGGCTAGGTAGGAACGTTGAGTGTGTTGAGAAACGGAAGCAGTCATTTTTTCAGGCATTCATTCATGTATACTTGCCCATTTACAGTTGAAGTTGTCACGAAATGCTTGCTCCGTTTACCACACGAACAAATCCCCTGTCAAATCTTGAATTTCTTGGGGAACTTTGACACTTGCTGTTTCCTGAGAGACTCTGGAACATCGAACTTGTCTTTTGCAGTCACATACTGGTTGCCGGAAATTTGTCTACATTTGTGTGTACAGCTTACGTGCACGTATTTTAGCGGTCCTATTCTGTTTTTCATTGCGGTTTGGAGCTTTCTGAACTTTGAATGAACGGAGCCAGGCTCCGTTCTTGGCTTTCTGCACGAAACTTTTGGCCAAGTGCGGCTTTTTCGCGACATCCCGAACGGAACAGTTGGGTTGGCGTTTAAAGGCAGCAACCACTCGAACCACTTATCCTTCACACAGTACGGAACACTTTTTCTACCACTCACCTTCTTCCGATCGACAGTTAAACGTTCCCCGAAACGTTTTATGACACGAGACACCGTGGACTGGTGAATGTTCAACATCTTTCCGATGGCTCGGTGCGAAAGAAGTGGGTTGTTGCTGTTCCTTCGACTCCATTTTCGAAACTACGAAACATTTCACAATGAAACTCACGCAGTGTAAACAATACACGCTGAGGTCATTTCACCCAAAATTCCGTTGAAATCAACCCAAAGGGCGTAATGTTACAGCTTATTGAAAGTGATGCAATTTCACTGTGGACACCCTTTACAACCCCATACCGTTTGCTATCTGGATTTTGATGTCCGTGCTAGGAGAGTTTTGTTTTGTTTTGTTCGATCGAAATGAAAATATTGAAGTATCATAACTGAGAGCTGGCTGAGATTTTGTTTAGTTGTTTAGGATGTTGAACAAGAACAACAAGAACGAAAAGAATTCTGATCGAAATCCGCTAATAATTTTACTCAGTTGAAATTCCAAGCAAGAATAGCCTCATTGAGTTGTTCGAAATGATGGCGTAGGACTACTGAATGTCAGCAATTTTGATTGTACAATGCAATATTGTTTGATATAATATATTTTTTAAGACAAGGCTTATGATTTTTTTAATACTATGTGACCTTTATTGGAATTGGAATGCCCTCGTGCAAATATTTCCGATCGATTGGTGCAAGAAGTTTGAAAATCCTTTGAGAAACGACTGAGATATTAACGCTCAAAACCTGACCACTTTTCGTGACGGTCGTAATTCAATTTTTTTTATTGTACCCCAGAATGAAAGCAAAGACGTAGTCCTACCTAAAAAAAAACTCAGAGTTCTTTGAGAGATCTCCAACCAAATCAGTTTATAAGGTTGTCGAAATAAGTATTCCGATTTGTATTACAACTCAAAACCCGATTTGCGCAAAATTCCAAACAAAATTCAACTTGAACAGCGTCTACACTGCGGTCTTTTCCACTTAAGGCTTTTGCATTCATTTTCCGATTGAAACCATGCAACCACGAATCGCGAGAGATGGGAAACTCAGCTTTTATGAAGATCCACCATTGATTCCCTCAACTCAGAGGAATATTTCGCGACTTATCTCAGTGCATAAACAAATTTGAATTCCACGAGATGCCACTGGAACTGAACTAACTAGGAATTTCAACTTCCAGACCTGAGTGAATGTTGAAAACTAAATATAACAAACGTATATTCCGATTTCGCATTAAAACTCCTAAGTTGATTCCAAACTTTTGACGGTGCTTTTCAGATCAGCATTTCTCGCTATATTATCAGAAAAGAAAACTACACTTGGCTTCACTTAACGGGAATACGATGAATTTAGTAGAATATTCAAATAGTAATTACGCTCATCTAGTGGCATTCCATCTTAATCAAAGACAGCCATACTGATCCTAATCTTATTGCAATTTTTGACAGAAAGTCTGCACCAGAGCGTTAAATTACACTTTTAAAATTAACCGGAGTAGCATTAAAAACTATCCTCGTAGAATTTAAATGTATGTGTTTCATTTTCATTTCACTTGTTAGCCATTTTGTAATTAAATCATTGAATGTACTATCACAACGGCCTACATTGATATTTTCTTGTGTTAAAGCACTCATTTTCCCGTCCAAACAACCCAACGACGACAGCCATCTCCTCTCTAAAAACATCCCAATTTGATTTATAAATATACTTCCTTCTTCGCCAGAATAAACTAACCCATCCTAATAACAGAGCAGCACCCGAACCTCGCCAATCTACTTTCACTCGCTCGCCAAAAAAAAAGAATCATAATCCCTGACCACGCTCAACATCAACCAACCAAGCCGGCGATCCAACCTAGCAGGCCTGCTGCAGCAAATCCCGCGCACATTCCTTCTTCCAATCCCGTTTTTCTGTCTGATTTGCGCTTTGTGTTTGTGCACAATCCCGCGGGGCCAACTCGGCTGTCGTCATCATTCATCGTCGTCGTCGCGCGATTCCCGTCCACGAGTCACGGGATAGCTTTAGCGCGAGAGCAAAACCCGTACCTATCCCAACATAAGCTTTGGTGTTCCTCCGGCAGCAGCGCGCGAGTCGCATCTCTCAACATCATTAGCCAGCCCGCCAGTTCCTCATCCCGTTTATTTTTACATCTCGCCGTTTCCGAAGAATTTCTCTCACTCGGCTGAGAGATCCTCTCACTTGACGCCCCGAGGAAATCGAACACGCACTCAGCATCATCAACATACACGATTTGTTGCTCGAAGGAAAATTTCTCCACTCGCTTCACATCGAAAGCATTGAAAGCTGCAAAAGTGCACGGGAATTAAAAATAAAAACCCAATCGCGAGAACCATGGTGATAGATAACCAACACGCACGATCGCTGACACACTCACACACACTCACTCGCACACACGCTTCGGGTGAACTTGAAAATGAATCAGCTCAAGTTCACATCGCCGGTTCGGTGTTCATCTCGCGCAGCGGTCGTGTCGTCTCTTTCTAGTCCACCACCACCACAACCCGGCCGGAGTTCGGTGTTCATCCGATGATGCATCGCGCGCGGCGAGCGAAAAACAAAACAAAAGTTCGGCTGTTCTCCTCGTCGTCGTCGGGGTTCGTCTTGTTCTTGAGACGGCGGACACCGGGCCAAACAAGGGGGATTGGAGTGGGTTCCTCCTGTCCGAGTGCTAGTCACGTTTTTCTCAGGTGCAACTCTCCGGCTCTCGGTCGAGGTAAATGGAAGAGCATCCTGCTCCTATCGCGCTGCATATCGTGACGATTGGGCGATGCTTTGTTTACCTTTTTCCGCCTATCGTTTTGGGTCGTTCTTTTGCTTTTGGGCTGCTTTGGTCGTTCAATGGAATTAGGAGGTATCTTTGAGGCCTTCCGTGGGCTCACTTTGCGACGAAAAAGGGAAGGAAGATGGGGAAATTGGAAAGAGGATATTATTTTTAGTCTTCCGCGGGTTGCGTGTGAGTGTCTCTACGACTGGGAGTTTTGCTTTCACGTGCCAACTTCGGCGCGAAAGCGAGATGTCGTTTTATGGCTGGGGAGTAAATCGTTCATTCGAGGCATTCTTTTCCTTAACAATCAAAAAGGCAGGTCATGAATTTTTGACGTAGGACTACGTGTTTGTTTTCTATACTGGGGAACAATTTAAAAAAAAAATCAAATTGCTACCGTCACGAAAAGTGGTCAGGTTTTGAGCGGCAGTATCTCAGTCGTTTCTCGAAAGATTTTCAAAAATGTTGCCCCAATCGATCGCAAATATTTCCACGCATCGACTTCATTGGAGGGCATTGTTGATTTCGGGCCACACACGTTTGAAAAAATTAATAAATGTTAAACCTTGTCTGAAAAACTATATTCTCTCAAAGAATGCAGCGTAGTCCTACGTCATCATTTCTAACAACTCAATGGGGCTGTACCTTGTAGCTTTTGTTCGTTGTTCACCGTTCCATCCAAGAAATTCGATTCCTAGTCTTTGATTTTGCAAAGCAAAACTGATTAAGAATTAAGAACATGGGCATGGGCAAGAACTTGAAATATTTCAACAAGGGAATGCGCAATTTTGGTGGAAATGTAAGAAAAATGGAAGGAATCATCTTTCGCCTATACTGCGGATGATTTGCTGTTCTAATCGATCAAATTTGAATTTGAAATTATATTTTTCAACAAGCACTAAGCCTGTTTGATAAAAAAAAATTTGCGTCGTAATTAGTTAACGTTACCATTCAGGTACTTAAAGGTTATTTCTTCCAGCACAAAAAGTATAAAAATAGAGATCTATATTTTTCAGAAGAGCATTGATTCATTCTAGCATTTAACTGTGACTTGTCTAAAATTTTCTCGATTTTGATAACAACAGTAGCAATTGTGTAGCCAAAGTCGAGGATACAACCCAAGTAACATTGCCAAAACCATCCAGCTTTATTAAGTTCTATTGAAGTTTTATGAAAGCCACTAGAAATCAATTTGGTTTTATTTTTATCAGAACCTACACAGCTTGTTTAGAACGATCTTAAAACCTTCTTTTCTCAAATTCCTTTTACTCCTATTTCGACTTTATGAACTCGTTAAATGCTGTTTTGAAATGCCGTTTTAGGACTCATTGATATTTTTTTATTACGGTCAGTTGAAAATGCATTTTAAAACCATTTTGTCTCCAGTAAATGCATTCAACGGCAAATTGGTTTTAAAGTAGTCATTGCGAAGATAAATTGGCTTATCGGAAAAACTTTGATTTTTTTACAATCGCCATATTAAAATATACGAAATAATTGAAATGTGGAAAAATAGGGGAACTGCTCCCATATTAATCTCATTGTTCCTATACTCATCCTACGATGAATCAAACAATTGGGCAGTTGAAGGATTAGTTAGTAATGTTTGTTGTAGTTATTTAACGTAAGCAAACATTATTAGAAAACGAAACCGATCCTTCAAGTGCCAAATTGTTTGATTCATCGTAGCATGAATATAGGAACAATGAGATTAATATGGGGGCAGTTTCCCTAAATGCACTAAATTTTATGTAATGCAAATGATCTCTAGATCGGTGACTAATTTCGTCATTTTTTTAGATAGCCTTATTCCATCAATTTTCAGGAAATTCTTGATTCATCTATAGAATATATTTGTTTTAATTTGGGTTTGGTTGTTGTAAACTCGCATTATTTCCGAGGCGCGTTAATTTTCAGCTCTTATCGTGCCAACATTCACCATAAAATTAAATGCGCATATGATTTGGAGCATGATACGCTGTACTGAACTCAATTTGTTTTTGATACTTTGCAATCAAACAAAATTTCCCGCAACACTAGGACTTCTTTTGGATACTATTTACGGCTAAATGAATCAGAAGAGCAGAGAATAGAACAAAGCAGAACAACAAAAACCAATCACGATATCACAGTGAAGTTTGACAGCTGTGGCCATTTGGCCGTATGCTGTTTTTCATGGCAGCCAATAGGTTTTATGAAGGTTCTCAAGTTATCATAACATCTTTCACTAGAACATTTTCAAAATCTCTATGGTCTTATAAAGGTTTTATTAACTTGTTTTCACAACCGTCTATAGAGTGGGCCACTTTGTACAAATTTTTGCTTTAAAGAAGAATAGAGGAGGTGTTGGTAGACAAAACAGTTTTGAGTGTAGTTTTATCAACAAAGCCGGAAGGTGTACTTTACCACTGTAATAAAACTAAAATTGTTACTTGGGATGTTTTGAAGTCTCAATACGTTCGAAGTCAATTCAAACATAAATTTGACAAATGACGAATGTTTGCTTTTCAGCTAAGAATTGGTCAATTCAGTTGTCAAGCAGTTTGAAATGTACCAAATAGGAGTTTAGTTAGACAGAAGAGGTGTTGATTTTGAAGCTCAAATAAGAATAAGAAACTAGTATCATGCTGTGTAAGCCACTATTCCGCTGAATAACCTACAGTTTGAAGAATTGAAAGCTGCATTACTCATTCTTACAGCTCATATACTTATATTGCTACCTCGTGACTTAGAAGCTTAAAAAAGATTTTTATTGACCTTCAAACTAGCACATTGATATTTTGAACAGCCTGAAATATTACAAATAGAAGCCCATTAAAATGTGCCTCGTCAGCATCTGAACAGATTGGAGCCTTTAACTAGTAGAAAATTACAGCTACTTTTGTTTCACAAAATTCTACATGTGATAATGACCATATGAAAATAGTCAAAAATGTTTTTCTAAGGATTGATTATGATTTTTTTTTACTGTCTCGCGAATGCCAAATAAAAACCACTAAATCCTAACTTGTAAACCTGTAAGCTCAAAAAAGCTCAACAAATTCAAACAAACAATCACTTCATTAGTTTGAAACTCGTTTATTCAACTTGAACGCTACTTTAAATGCTTAAAATAAATGCTTGTTCATACTAATATCCATTTTTCGAGTAATAAACTACTGTATTCAGCTATCAAACATCTCAAATTCTTCTCAGAAGCTAGGTCAATACGAAAATTACATATGTTTTTTGTGGACCTATGAAGCTTATGTATCCTGATAAAAAAACAAATTTTTATCTCCCAACGAATTAAATAAACCACTATACAGCTTTTAAGAAGCCTCAAATGCTTAAAATTTCAACTTATTCTTTCACAACTGATTTGTTTAGCTTTTGAACAGCTCCGAAAACTTCCATAGGAGCTAATTCGAACTACATTTAGCTTCTTCAGCTACAAACTAAATTGCTACCTCCTAACCTAGAAGTTCAAGAAAAATAAATACAAATGGAAGCCCATCAAGATGTGCCTCTTCGTCTTTTAAACAGCCTGAAATATTAAGATAGTAGAATTCTGCAGCTAGTATATTAATATTTTTTTTTTTTTCAACATTATTCTTACTGCGTTTTGCCCAGTATGAAAATAATCAAAAACAGTTTCTTTAAAAGATTGATAGGTTAATATCCATACCCCTCACGCCAAAGTCATAAGTTCAAATATCACTCCCGGACAAGTGAGGTGTTTAAGTGACTACGATGGGAGATGAACCAGCCCGAGGCTGAAAATCTCGATAATAATGTATCATACAAAAAAAAAAGAAACAAAAACTAAGGTTCATTTCTTTTGATTTGTTTTTTTTTCACGACTGAAAGATTCAAATAAAACACCCAAATCATTGCTAATCAACATGTAACCTACATAAAACTGAACAAATTTCAACAACTGTTCGCTACCTTCGTTTTAATCTAGTTTATTCAACTTGTATGCAGCTTTAAATGATTACAATAGGTGCTTATTCAGACGTAAAGGGTGTATTCGATAAAAATGGCACACACATATATACTCATCAAAATTAAACTGATTATCGGATTTTCTTGAAATTTTCAGGGAATGAAGAACTGCTAATGAGTTTTGATTTACAACATTTGTTTTATTCAATTTCGTCTCCCATCCCGAATGCCCGCACCTTCCTTTTCACTCCACCCATCAAATTTTGTACGACCGATTTTCCCAGTGTTTTTGTTGTTTTTACTCAAATTTTCTTCTATTCTAGCTCTGTTTTTATAGTTTTGGGATGTTTGCGAAGTTCCGTTTTCATAATTGCCCAGAATTTTTCAATTGGACGAAGTTCCGGTGAATTTGGTGGGTTCATATCCTTTGGCACAAAATTGACTCCGTTGGCTCGGTACCACTCCAATACGTTTCGAGCGTAGTGGCAGGATGCTAGATCAGGCCAAAACAGAGTTGATCCTTTGTGCTTCTTAATGAATGGCAAGAGACGCTTCTTAAGGCACTCTTCCGTGTAAATCGCACCGTTTACTGTTCCGGAAGTGATGAAGGGAGCACTTATTTCACCACATCTGCAAATCGCCTGCCAGATTAGAAACTTCTTTGCAAATTTCGATAGTTTCTTCTTTCGAACATCCTCCGGAACATCGAACTTCGACTTGGCAACGAAATATTCTTGCCCAGGAAGTTGACGGAAGTCGGCCTTGGCGCATGTTTCGTCATCCATCACGATGCAACCGGATTTGGTGAGCAGCTTCGTGTAAAGTTTCCGGGCGCGGGTTTTCGCAGTGATGTTTTGTTTTTCATTCCGGGTTGGGGCTTTTTGCCCTTTGTAAACATGTAACCCAGCACGCTTCATGGTTTTCTGCACAAAACCGACTGACACCTTAGACTTTTTAGCGACATCTCGAATTGACATGTTTGGACGGTTCTTGAATTGTTGTACGACTTTCCTGGCCATTTTACTATCCATTGGACCACTTTTACGACCACTCCCTTCCTTCCTTTGGACACTCAGACGCTCCTTGAAGGTTCTTATTACACGAGACTCAGTTTTATTTCCAATTCCAAGCCTTTTAGCAATCCACCGGTGGGACGCCCCTGGATTTTGATTGTGAGTGCACAAAATTTTCTCACGGACAATTTCTTGTTGCGACGACATGACTGGAACTACTGAATGTATAACTATGAAACTTGGCAGATGTAAATAATACACTATGGATAAGATCTACTCAAATTTCTAGGTTTTTTACTCATACGATTCAAAAGTTACAGAAGATTTTCTGTGTGCCATTTTTATCGAATACACCCTTTATATCTCTTTTTAAGCATTAAACTGCTTCATTCAGCTCTCGAACAGTTCAAATTTTTCTCAAAATCTAGGTCAATCTGTAACCGAAATATGTTTTTGTTCTGTGGATCTTAGAAGCTTATTTATCCTAAGACTTATGTAAGAAAAATAAATATTGAAGGAGTTCAGTGTCATGAACATATTATCGAAGTATACCTGTACTAGGTTGAAATTTAAGACTTGGTAATTAAAAATGGTTTATTATGCTTTCAACCAGTTTGAAATAAGGCATGACATTCTAACTTATTCATAAAAACACTTACAACTGATTTATTCAGCTTTTAAACAGCTAGAAATGCATCAAATAGCAACTAATTCGGACCACATTTGGAATCTTCAGCTTTAAACTAATTCATTCAACGCTTCGCATGGAGATGAGAAATTATCTGCTTCTGACAAACTTCATCAAAGATCGTTACTTCCGCGCATGGGAGAATACAAAAAAACAACAACAATCAATGTGTAATTCATGTGTAATTCATCTAGCTCTAGCCCTCGCTAGGCATCTTATGTCCATATTTTTGTTTTTGTGTGTGTGTGTGTCCAATTTAACACCCATCGACTGGCAATGGTATTGTGGAAGAAATCTGTTTAAAACAATCATTCAAGTGACCATTGGAAGCAGATTTAATCAGCTAGAAAAGTGATGGCTCTACTGCAGATCCAGCAACCCATTTAAGATTGTCTGGAGAGTTATGCCCATTCCGAGGTTACTTTCACATACAATAAGCCCCGCATGTAAACATGACCTATATTACTTCCAGATTCGGAAATGTAAAAATTCCAAACCAGGCACGTATTTAGTATTATTTGAAAATAAGATTTTTGATATATAGTTATAATCAGATAGATCTCACCCATGACCGCATCCTTAATGACACTACCTTGTTCTTTCGTAAAAATAAACATTTTCAACCTTGATTCACTTTCATACACTCGCGATAAAATAAGAGCAAAATTAACATTGCTAAACCGCCCGTTAGATATGCATCCTGCGTAACAAAACACTTGGTGAATGCAACTGTAATTGTATTCACTACGCTCTACTTACACAAAGCACGGGGAGATTTTATGATTTCACTGTTAGTTTTATTAAATTACGAATTATTGATTGTTTTTTTTTCGTGAAAACGACGCAGCAAAAACAACACACGTCAGTTTCCAAGTGCTGCGATCCCTTAAAGACTGTATTCGATGAAATTTGGACACACAAAATAGGTCACCAAAAATTTTCCTTGAGCCCGATTCCTTTCAAACTATATAGTACTACTAAATGGTTAAGTTTTGACATCATTGGTTTATTGAACCTCTTCTCACAACCCAAATGCCCGCACCTTTGCCTTGATCCCTTTCATCAAATGTTGGGAAATTATAGGACCGACCTGCTTACTTACTTTTAACCACACTTTCTTTAGTTCAAGTTCATTTTCTATCAGTTTTGGAGTTTTAACGAGCTTTGCCTTCATGATTGCCCAAAATTTTTCAATTGGGCGAAGTTCCGGAGTGGTTGGAGGGTTGACGTCTTTTGGTACAAAAACTACATTATTATCTTTGTACCAGTCTAAGACGGGCCGGGCATAGTGGCAAGATGCCAAATCCGGCCAAAACAGTGTCGGGCCATCGTGAGATCTCAAGAAGGGCAGAAGTCGTTTTTGGAGGCATTCGTCCTTGTAGATTTGTCCGTTGACGGTCCCAGAGGTGATGAAGGGCTGACTCATTTTGCCACATCCGCAGATCGCTTGCCAGACAAGGAATTTTTTGGCGAATTTCGACAGTTCCGTACACTCTCCGGAACGGCCAACTTAGAGGTGGCGACGTAGTGTTCCTGTCCTGGCATTTGTTTGGTGTCGGCTTTAATGTAGGTCTCATCGTCCATCACAATGCAGAACGGTTTTGTGAGCCACTCCCTGTACAGTTTTCTTGCACGAGTTTTGGCCACCGAGTTCTGTTTATCGCTCCGGTTTGGTGCCTTCTGAACCTTGTACACATGTAATCCAGAACGTTTCATTGTTTTCTGCACAAAACAAAGTGAAACTTTCGCCTTTTTCGCAACATCCCTGATCGAAATGTTGGGATAACGCTTAAATTGGTTCAATACCATCCTGGCCTTCTCCGGATTTGATGTGCCACGTTTTTTGCCACTACCATTTTTTCCGCTTGGTTGTCTTACGGTCCTTGAACGTTTTGATCACATGAGATACGGTTGAATGTGCGATTCCGAGCTGTTTTCCGATCCATCGATGAGAAGCGTTTGGGTTTTCGAAGTGAGTGCCCAAAATTTGTTGGCGCACTATTTCTTCATTCGAAGCCATCACTGAAATCACTCGACCGATTTTCACGAAACTCACTACACAATTGACACAACACAATGAAATACATTCAGTTAAAATTTCAATAATTTTTACCCACACGCTAAAAAGTTACGAACAATTGCGTTTGTCCAAATTTCATCGAATACAGTCTTTATGTCCATATTTTTGTTTTTGTGTCTTTATTTAGGTGAGTTTCAGCTGCCTGAGCAGGATATCGCCGAATCTCTTCATGTATTTTGCTGTACGTGTATTTTTTTTTTATTAAAAAATGCGAATAGTTTGCTCTAACATCAAAATACAATACAAAAATACAACAATAAAATCAACCGAATTTACAAAAAAAAGAAAAAAAAAGAAAAGATATCCCACTTTAGACTTCCAAGATCATTTACTTAAATAATTAAACGGTCACAAATTGTAGTAAATATGAGAAAAGCTCCAACGCGCCCTTGGAGTCTTTGAACGGAAGGTGCTGCGTACGATCTACGGTGGAGTGCAGATGGAAGACGGAACGTGGAGGAGGCGAATGAACCACGAAAACCTTCCATCGTACACATCGCAAAAATCGGTCGACTACGATGGGCTGGGCATGTCGTAAGAATGTCGGACGACAGCCCTGTGAAAATGGTTCTCGAAAACGAACCGACAGGTACAAGAAGAAGAGGCGCGCAACGAGCAAGGTGGATCGATCAAGTAGAAGGCGACCTGCGGACCCTCCGCAGACCGCGAGGCTGGCAAGGAACAGCCATGGACCGATTACAATGGAAACAACTTCTGTGTACAGCAGAGGCCACACCGGCCTTAGTCTGATTGGTAAGGTAAGGTATGAGAAAAGCTCGACAATAGTAACAAATTAAAGTTATTATGAGATAAGTTCGACAACTGTTCCAATTTCTTAATTTGGCCTATATCGTTTGGCCGGAAAAACACTCTGGGTTCACTTTTGTTCAACAGAACTTTTTGAAGTATTATGCATACCTAGAAAAAACAGAACCGCATATGATAACGAATATGAGTACGAAGTGTAGCCAATATACATGCATGTGTCAATTCAACTTTATTTAAAGAGTAAGCTTATGAACTCAAGAACCGTGCCAAAAGTGTAGTTTATATATTTAACTTTTTTTTTACGATCAGGCCAATGTAGTTCTATACCCTATAGCATAACGACTTCATCAGTAAGCCCAGTAGAACCTTATTCAAACGAAAACTCTATCGGTTCCAAACTACTTTGTTCAGCTTTTAAGCAGCTCTAAATGCGCTTATTCATACAAATAGTTACAAAGTCGAGCACTCGACGCTGAAGAATTCGCAGACGAAATAGCCCTATCTGTCAAAGCATAACCTTTTTCTACAGTATTTTATAGGAATCTTCTAAAAGTTAAATAAATAAGCTGAATAAATCAAAATCTAGGTGAAGGTGAAAATAGTTGTCTAAAAAAGCATCTACAGCTGCCTCAGGACTTAGGACATCAAAAACATCAAAACTAGTAGATTATTATCTTGAAGACTGACAAGTTGAGCGATCAAAATGTAGTCATTTTAGTCGAATTGACGATTCGTGTGAACCATCAACTATAGTCACTCTTCCATTTGATTCCACTATGTTTGTATAACTTTCACATCTTCTAATTCTACACTTCTCTAATTATCGAAATCCAAAGCTACTAAATGTTGGGGTTATGTGTGCAAAAATGTGCTAATACAGAAAATGTAACGAGAACGTGACAGATTTCAAATGCGAATATCTTAGCAAAATTTCGATAGATTTCGATGAACTGCATATCAATCGATTCAAAATGGTTGTAGCAATGGTCTGGCATGATCAATTTCATGAATTGAAATCCAACTCACAGTAATTTGAACTACAACATGTCCTACAACCAGTCTTTGGTAACTTCGATTTTGATTTTGGATAATCCAAGAAGCTTTCGAAACTCTTGGAACTTGGTGAACATATCTGCCAGTTGCTTGTTGTTTGCGATTAGTTCAATCCTTAGGATGTCCTTGTTGGCGTGATCACGCAAAAAGGGGTGCTTGATATCAATATACTCTCTTACACTCTACATTCTTCGCCATAAAAATGCCGCCGTGATTGTCCTCGTAGATCGTAAAGGATTGATCCGGTGACATAATTTGAACATCGACTAGCATTTCTTTCAGCCATATGCCTTCGGAGACAGCCAAGCTCAACGCACCATATTCTGCTCCACTGGATGAAAAGGCCACCGTCTGTTGCTTTCTGCAAGTTTGGGAAACTGTACAGCCAAAAACTTGAAATACGAATCCGCTTACAGTGTTTCTGTCTACCGCATTTTAAGCGCAATCTGCATCGGCAAATCCAACCAGAGGAATGGAGCCATCCTTACTGCTGCTTCATGTCCTTCGTGACTTTGAAATGTGATTCTCTTCAACGTCTGCCAGTGAAGATCTGCAGTATTCTGCTGGTATCTGGCAAGGTATCCGACGGAGTAACTGGTATCCGGACGAACACAAAGAATTGTGCACATTACACTTCCCAGTAGTTCTCGATATGACTGGTTTGTAGAGAATAGTTCTTGAACCGGTAGATGACATCCCAAGCAACACCAACCCGTCATAATTAGTTGCAGAAACTTGATTGTTACCTAATTGAGTCACATTGAAGTAACTTTTACCAGTTTGCAACAAGTGTGCTACTAGGGATCCTTTCTCTAAAGGGCGAACACGAAATTATTGCGACACATTCAACAGGGCATAACTTTTTTATCATTGGGTAAAAATCAATCAAATTTTGCACACTTTCTCATTGATATGTATTGTTTACATGCTGTCAAACTCGAAGTCGTGTTTTTCGATTCAACGAAAATGGAGGTGAACCAACGCGAGTCGAGAGAACAAATTCTTTCCAAACACCTGGAATTTCCTGACCTGTCGCACCGGCAGTTGGGAAAAATGTTGAACATTCACCATTCAACCGTCTCCAGAGTGTTGAAGCGGTTCCAGGAGCGGTTGACGTTGGACCACGGCAAAGGAGCTGGAAGAAAACCGGGACCGGAGAACAAAAAGACGGAGGAAAAGGTGAAGCGGATGATTAAAGCAAATCCCAACGTCTCAAGCCGTGATTTGGCTAAAAAGATCGGCATGTCGCAGAGCTACGTCCAGAATGCAAAGAAGAGAGCTGGACTACATACATACAAGGTACAGAACTTCCCAAACCGCGATGAGCGGCAACAATCGACGGCTAAAACTCGGGCACGGAAGCTCTACGAGAAGATGCTGACAAAATATGGCTGCTGTGTGATGGACGACGAAACGTATATAAAAGCCGATTTTAAGCAAATTCCGGGGTTGGAGTTTTTCACCGGCAAGAGCAAGTTCTATGTGGACGACAAATTTAAGAAGAAGAAAATGTCGAAGTTCGCCTCCAAATATCTCATTTGGCAGGCCATCTGCTCTTGCGGACTGAGAAGTGAGCCTTTCGTGACAAAGGGCACAGCCGTTTTTGCCGTTCTTGCAGCAGCACGACGAAGCTCCGCTATTTTGGCCAGATTTGGCATCATGCCACTATTCTAAAAGTGTCCTGGAGTGGTATGAGGCCAATTCTGTCCATTTTGTTCCAAAGGACATGAATCCGCCAAACTGTCCGGAGCTGCGCCCGGTGGAGCAGTACTGGGCAATGATGAAGCGGGAACTTCGGAAAAGCAAGAAGACAGTCAAAGACGAGAAGGACATGTTAAGAAAATGGAAAAAAAAAACTGAGAAACTGGTACCGGATGACACTGTAAAGACTTTGATGGAGGGCATCAAGCGAAAATGCGTTAAATTTTACACTCAAGGCTCCATCGATTAACTTTTCTTTTGATTTTTGAAGTAAATATATGTATTAAACTACCCTAAAATTTTGGTTTGATTCTAAATATTATAAGAAAATTGGCATGACATTTTCGGTGTCGCAATAATTTCGTGTGCGCCCTTTATTAGTGTTTTCATTGAGTTGCACTCCACTATTCCAAACTTGGTGAGCACACAATTGATTCATTTGATAGCGGTAGAATTTCTGCTGACCTGTCACTGATTTCACCGCAATCTGCCATTTGGCACATCACCGAAAGCATTTTCTTCGTATCCGAAACCGAATACAAATGGTCGCCAACTACTAGCAGATCGTCGACCTTTACAACAACGTACACGGTATCTTTCTTGGTGGTCCGAGTCGTGGCTGGACTGGGAAAATCTTTCAACTTGTGGTTCCAACAGCGGGAGCTCTGCCTAAATCCGTAAAGCGATTTCTTCAATTTGCACACCCAGTTTGGCGGAATAGCAACTCCATCAGGTACACGTTCTTTTGAAGATCGCCATAAAGGAGAGCAGTCTTCACGTCCAGCTGATACGTATACATCTTTCTATGAATTGCCACAGCTAGGACGGTTCGAATCGTCGCCATTCATGCAACTGGGTTTCGGTGTAGTCTAATCCTGCCTTCTGTTGTAATGCCTTGGGCACTAGGCGCGCTTTGAAACGAACAGGCTTGCCATCTTCTGTATGTTCTGTAAGGAAAAACTCGGTTTGGCGTTGCACAAAACTCCAGACGTCGTCTTCCTTCATGGAGGTGAGTTCATCCTTCACAGCTTGCAACCAGTTTCGTTCATCGGGGCGGCCAAACATCTCGTAATCGTAAGAGGCAGGTAAGGTCTGTATCCGCAATAATCCGGACACCTCAAAACATGAATAAAACATAAATTTCGCATTATATTTCCGTTGTAGTTGTTCATTTCAGATTCATGGGATGTGTTTTAACAATTCGTAAAGACAAAACATAGTTATTCGGTATTTGCATAGAATTTTGGAACTTTGCGCTTAACTCCGTCCATTAGGGTTTGTACAGACTCTTCAGAAATCCTAGAAGCCGTCTTTGTCCAAATTTGCTGGAAGTGTTTGATGTCTTTGACTCCTTGCTTCTTTCCAGAAAGCTTCCGCTTCATCAAAATCGAAAGCCCAATATCTCTCGATTGGTCGTAGCTCTGGGCAATTTGGCGGGTTTGAGGTTTTTGGTACAATGTTCACTTGATTTGCTTGGTACCACTCCATCACAGTTTTAGCATAGTGGCATGATGCCAAATCGGGCCAGAACAAAGGTTTTTCTTTGTGACTTTTGATGAAGGGTAGCAATCGCTTCTGCAGACACTCTTTCTGATAGATCTACTTGTTGATTGTGCCTGTAGTGACGAAAGATTTATACTCTTTTTGCCACACGTGCAAATTGCTTGCCACACAAGGTATTTTTTGGGATATTTCGATGCCTTCTTCGTTCTGAAATGCTCAGCTGTAGCATTTCTGGCCATAGCAGAATAAAAAGCCAGCCCTGGGAGCTGCTTGAAATCCTCCAGGACATAAGTTTCATCGTCCAAACTTCGTCAAATATTCGCAGAACAAACGTCGAGCCCGTGATTTTGCTGCCAAGTTCTGTTTGTCGTTGCGATTTGGAACTGTTTTTACTTTATACGACTTAAGTCCCAAACGTTGTATAGATTTTTGGACAAAACCCGGCGACATCCCTATTTTACGAGCCACCGTTCGAATGGAGCGATTTGGGTTTTTCGTTAATATCCTTTTCACCTTTCGGTCCATGACAGGATCAGCGCGTCCAATGTTTTTGTCACTTCTCTGTTTCCTCTCCACCGTCAAACGTTCCGAAAATGATTTGAGCACATGGTGAAAAGTGGATCTAGGCAAATCCAATGTTTTTGCAAGGTCCGTATTGACAAGTCAGGATTTGCCGTACGCCCGTACAAAATTCGCTCGCGCACTTGTTTTTCTTTCGTCGTCATCTTGAATACTAAACATGAAATGTAAAGATCAATCATAGTCTTTTTCATCATAGACTCTCAGCTATACCACAGTGAAATTTTTCACTCCTACATGCAATATTTCAAAAGTTACAATGATTTGAAGGTGTCCGGCTTAATGTGGATACAGACCTTACAACGAACGGTGAGTATTCTAGGTCGTTGACTAATGAGGGTTCATCATCGGCATCTGTAGCGCGAGTAAGAATTCTTTCAGAAAAAAAAAATCTTTCAACTTACCAGGAATCCTCCCAAGTAACAATTTAAGTTTTATTCCAGCCATATAGCACTCCTCCCGGCTTTGTTGATAAAACTACATTCAAAACTGTTTTGTCTACCAACACCTCTTCTAAGCTTCTTGAAATCCGAAATTTGTACAAAATCGCCCACTCTATATACGGTTGTGAAAACAAGTTAATAAAACCTTTATATGACCATAAAGATTTTGAAAATGTTCTAGTGAAAGATGTTATGACCACTTGAGAACCTTCATAAAACCTATTGGCTGCCATGAAAACCAGAACTGTGAAATCGAGGTTGGTTTTTGTTGTTCTGATTTGTTCGATTCTCTGCTCTTCTGATTCATTAAGCAGTAAAAAAAAAGGTCTAGTGTTGCGGGAAAATTTGTTTTATAGCAAAATATCCAAAACAAATGGTGTTTTCTACAGCGCATTATGCTCCAAATTATATGCGCCTTTATTTTTATGGTGAATATTGGCACGATAAGAGTCAAAAATTAATGCGCCTCGGAAATTATGCGAATGTACAACAACATAAATCTTACTAAAACAAATCTATTCGATAAATTAATCATGAATTTCCTGAAAAGTGCTTGGAATTGGATGAAATTAGCTAAGAGAATGCCGAAATTAGTCTCCGATCTAAATTTTATTTGAATACGATTGAAAAAAAATCACTGTTTTGTCATAAAGCCAATTTTTCTTCGCAATGACTATTATAAAACTATTTGGTCTTATGGTGACTTCCTACAATGTCAGTTTGGCGTTTAATGCATTTACTGGATGGTTTTGAAATGCTTTTTCAACTGACCATAATAAGATAATATCATTGAGTCCTAAGACGGCCTTTCAATACAAGATTTTACAAGTTCATAAAGTCGAAACAAAACCTTTGATAGGAGTAAAAGGAATTTAAGAAACAAGGTTTTAAGATCGTTTTAAACAAGCTGTGTAGGTTCTCATAAACCTGACTAAAATATGGAACCTATTGGCACCTCTTGGTGCCGTAATAAAACCAAATTGATTTCAAGTGGCTTTCATAAAACTTCAATAAAACTTAATAAAGTAGGATGGTGTTAGCAATGTTACTTGGGCTGTGCTCCTGTTTGTGGTACCTCGCGGTGGCCATGTCAATGATCGAACCAAGTTCTTGTTGCGAAGGGAGCGCTGCTGGTGTCAAAGGCTGCTTTTCTTCATCGTTGTCACCGGACTCGTAATTGCCATCAAAACTCCCTGAAGCACCAAATCTGACACTTTGATTTTCCCCCGCTTACTTAAATCAAGAAATTATCAAAATTTAAGACGAATAAATTTTCGGATTTTTAAAAAATGTGATACAGATCGATTAAATAAAATGGGACGGATTTCAAATGCGAATATCTTTGCCAAATGTCGATAGATTTTGATGTATTAAATATCAATCAATTTAGATTGCTCGAAGCAATAGTCTGACATAATGAAATTCACTAATTAAAATCTATTTCGCATCAGTATGGACTACAACATGTCTTGCGTAAAATGGGCATCAGAATGTTGGATCTGAAGTCCAACCTGAAATCCATCCATTGACCCTGAACATTGCAATCATCGGATCCTCTATATTCGTTCACTACAAATCCAAAATTGATAAGAAATCAACTAACTTTAGCAAATTTATAATCCCAAGTACTAATATTTTTCGAGCCGTATTTTCCTTTCAAAAATACTTCTTCTTGACTAACACTGCTCGAAAAAATGAAAATCTCAAACGCTCGGAAGCCAACGCCGGACGTCCAATTCAACATGTTTCCACTCAAAATGCAACACCGTGTGGCTCCACCATCGAACACCGAAATCGCTCGCAGAAATCGAAGCGATTTTCCCTTTCGTTTCAAATTTTCCTTTCACCAGACGTGACGGTCTGAGGCGGTGGGACCGACCGAACGACTTCAAGAAAATATGGGAAAATCCATCAGCCGCACATGTTTTCGTTTCAGCGCTGGAAATCAAAACACCAATTATGCCAAACACTCTCACACACTCACACACACACACACACGTGTTATGATTCCGAGTGCAGTTGCATGTTCCATCGCGGCGGCGATGGTGGTATGAATTTTAAATTTTCCATTTCTAAACCGGTCGCTGCAGAAATGGCGCTGGCGAAGCGTGAAAAGTTCAGCGACTTCTTCTTCTACCCCGGCAAACCCAAACAGCAAAACAAAAGGTAAATACGGTCGTGTTCGTTCAGTACCGTGCACCTTTCTCCAGGTGCGTTTGTCAGCAGCAGCCGGAGGGCGCGCTTACTGCAACGACGACGATGACCAGTGCAAAAATGCAGTCAGTCGTTGACATTTGAACGCCTCCCCGGTTGGGGGGAGAAATTGAGGAAAGTTTTCAAAATTTGCCATCACTCGCATGGACGTTCGCTTCGTGACGATATCCGAAGAAACCTCGCTCAAGAACCGGTTCCGGGGCAGGTTCTAGCCAGCGCAAAAAAAAAACCATTACATCACGCCTCGACTGAGCTGCAATTCCCGGGGAGTCGCACGCACACAGGCGAGCAGCCAGAACAGCCAAGAGCCAGAAGATTGCATAATAATAACCGTAATGGGTGTGTGAGCGAGTTCCCGCCGTTCCTCGTTCCCGACTTTCAGCGAGCGAAGTGTTCCTGCGGCGGGGCACTACTAGTCAGAACATGCCATCGGGCACATGTAGCTTCGAAGATGGCATGCATGGATTATGCAAGACGCTGAGCTGGGTTGGCGAAGAAGATCAATGCCGTCTAGTCGAAGTCGTTGCCGTGGACATGAGCGCAGCGGAGCATTGGGCGGTTTTGGATTGGGATTCTATTCGAATCGAAAATCGGTTTCATTCTTTCAATTTCATTCTCGAAGAAGTAATTGGGGCCAGAATTTGATTTTAAAAACTTTACTCGATTTCTAGTAAATTTTGGTCTTTAAGTTCGGATGCAGTGGTAAACAGATTCGGCTTCAACCGAAATTAATGCGAAAAGTGATTTTGATATGTTCAACTTGTTACAGCCATTTCGAATTTATCAATAAATAGTTCATCAAAATCTATCAACATTTGGCCAAGTTATTCGCATTTGAAATCTGTCACATTTTCGTTACATTTCCTGTATTACCACATTATTCGATAAACGGAGATCGCAAAAATTAGTTGTTCAAAATTTTCAAGGAAAATTCCAATCTGCGGGCTTCGATTTCGGTTAAATCGAATCGCAATCATGCCCAATGCTACGCAGCGCACCCCGAGAATGGAATCTGTGCGAGCTATATATAGATATTGCAGAAAGCGGTGCAACTAAGCGCTACTGCCGTCTCGTCGTTCCCGTCGTTGGATAACTGACCGTACTCAATAGTGACGACGTGACGTTCGGTGCGTGCTGTGTGTGTTTGCTTGTATCGCCGGTTGTATTGAGATCTAATCGGCGACTCGAGAAGGTATGCCACTCCAGGCCAACGCCGCCACCGCCGCCGCCGTAGCATGGAACGCGAGGGAGCTGATATTGAATATATGCTAATCACCGTCGACGGACAACTTTGTTGCATGCAATTTGCGCGGTGTCATTGATGCGATTCATTGCGAGGTCTGCTACCGTGGATTAGGCGTTGTAATGCGATGCGGGTGTGGATTGCTGCTCGACGGGTAGTGTGGCTTCCCTTGTAAACCAGATATTTGTTGGGGCGATTTTTCGAGGTGTTCTCGGAAGGTTCTGACTTAGCCAGAAATTTCCGCAAAAATTGCCGTGTTGTCGCCTTATGAACAAACTGTGGGATTCCAATATCAATTTGAGTTCGTTACTTGTTTATTTACAGTTCATGCAAACACGTCTCGCATGGATGCATTTGGAGAGTTCGTTCCTTTTTATTTATTTACATTGTAACAATTGGGTTGATAAGTCTTTGTCCTAACGAAGAAAAACACTTTTTTTTTTGGCAAAATTCAATTTTATTATTCAACATAGTTGCCTTCGAGAGCGATACAGTAATTATAGCGGCCTCTGTTCTGGCGATTACTTCTTCATTGGAGCTAAATTTCATTCCAGCGAGCATTCTCTTGAGATCTGCGAACAGGAAATAATCGCTGGGGCCAGATCTGGAGAAAACGGTGGATAAAGAAGCGATTCGAAACCCAATTCATGCAATTCCGTCATCGTTCTCGTTGATTTGTGACACGGTGCATTGTCTTGGTGAAACAACACTTTCTTCTTCTTTAAATGCGGCCGTTTTTCCGCGATTTCGCAAATGCTCAAATGCTCCAATATCGCTAAATAATAGTCACTGTTGATGGTTTTTCCCATTTCAAGAAAGTCGATGAAAATTATTCCATGTGCATTCCAAAATACGGACGCCATAACCTTGGCAACCGACTGTTGCGTCTTTCCACGCTTTGGATTGGGTTCATCGCGAGCAGTCCACTCCGCTGGCTGTCGATTGGACTCTGGAATGTAGTGATGGAGCCATGTTACAGTACTGGACAAAAAAAAGTACGCACTTCTAATATTTTTGAACTTTCATGATTTTTTTTAATAGATAGTTCTTCAAAGTACTCGAACAAAAATTAGTACTGTCGATGTACTTTCGGAGTAGATTTTTTTCGGTGACTTGAGAGCAATCCGTTATTTGAAGAAACTGCCCATAATTTTGATGGACAAAGCAAAATTCGCATTACCAAAATAAATCATTTTCATAGCTTATTCTTAACTTGAGTATTTTCTTTGAGCAGCATTAGCTTCGATCACGAAATGCAAACGCCGTGGCATACTCTCAACGAGGTTTTAGATGTGATGAGGGTTTATATTCATCCTGGCCCTTTCCAGAGCTTCACAAAAATTGTCCCAGTTAGCCACACCTCCTTACTCTCCAAACGGATCATCAACCACTACTGCGGATCTTCGGGCAGAAGAACGGAATTCCGGTTCACGCGGCCAACCGCCTTCAACGTTGGGCACTGACACTTCTGTGCTATAATTTTGGAATCGAGCACGTGTCCACTACGCAATTAGGTTATGCCGACGTACTATCTCGCCTTATCAACAGGTACGTTAAACCGGATGAGGATTTCATCATCGCCTCCATTGAACTGGAAGATGACGTCGAGGTTCTACTCCAGGAAGCCATTACCTCGCTACCTGTGACATTCAACTCGGTACGTGGCGCCACTCTCAAGTGCCCCGTTCTCCAACAAGTGGTCCAATATATTCAGCGTGGATGTCCTGAAACTGGACGGCATCGCCAACACTGCCGTACGCCCTTTCTTCGCTCATCGAGATGCATTGTCGGTAGTGAAGGGCTGCATCATGATGTCCAACCGTCTGGTGATTCCGGAAAATTTTCATCGGAGAATGCTCAAGCAACTTCCCACGAATGGAGCGGATGAAAGCTCTGTTGCACGAAGCCACATGTACTGCCGAGAATTGATGAAAACATTGCTGACTTCGTCAAGAGATGTGACAGTTGTGCCACACATTCCAAGTCACCATCCAAGGCTCCGTTGCATTCGTGGCCACTCACACAATCTCCATGGGAACGAATTTACATCGACTTTGCTGGCCCACTCAACGGTCAATACTTCCAGGTAGTTGTGGACGCTTTCTCAAAGTGGCAGTAGTAATCGAGTCCCTGAATAAGCTATGTGCACGCTTTGGTATTCCCAACGTCATTGTCTCCGATAAGGGACCCAACTTACGTCGGAACAATTTGCGGCTTTGTGCAGTGAGAACGGCATTCAACACTTCCGAATCTCGCCGTATCAGCCACAGTCCAATGGTTAGGCGGAAAGATTTGTGGACACCTTGAAGAGGTCGCTGCACAAAATCAACGAGGCGGAAAACATCACGGAAGCGCTCCAGACCTTCCTCCAGGTATACAGGACTACTCCCAGTCGTGTTCTGAATGGCAAGACACCTTCACAGCAGGTGCTTGGCCGAAACATGAAGACAGTCCTGGATCTCCTTCACCACAATCAATCATCGCAGTTCAATGGGAAGCATGGCGCAACTCCTCTGTGATAAGGTCTACAGCAACAACAAGTGGCAGTGGGCTCCCGGCGTGATCATTGAAGTCATCGGTCGTGTCAACCACAATGTGCTGCTGGGCGAGTGGCATGGACGGAGGAAGCTTATCAGGCCACACACCAACCAACTCAAGATGCGTTTCAGTGAAGAGGAAACAAGTGCAGCAGATTTGATACCACTGGATATGCTGGTGGCCATGTTTGGTCTACAATCCTCAAAAACATCTGAGCCTCACTCCCAGCAACGTTTAAATCAAGTCGAACAGGACCCCATTGCATCAACCTCAAACGTGCACTCCAAGACGCAACCACGGCCTGAAATTGAAGTTGAAGAATTGCCCATCGACCCACAATACGAAGAAGATTCCAGTCAACATGAACGAGCTGCAGTCATTTCCGAACCAGAAGTACGTCCCAGCCAGATCGAACAACCTGAATTGGAACAAGAAGAAGATGACCAACGATCAACCGATCCTGTTCAAGAAATACCATCGGTCCGGCCACAGATTCGGATTGCCTTCAAGATCTTGAACCATACCTGTTCTGAAAATAAGAAGGGAGGATGTTGGCAGGGGGGGGAAGGAAATGTTTTTAAGAAAAAAAATTTGTTAGGAAAGATATTTTTATTGTGGGGGTTGTGTGGGGAAATTTTGTTTTTTTGTTGGTAGTTCTGTCCAGTTAGAATCCGGAATCACTTATTGTGTTGCAGCGGCACGGAAAGTGACCGCTGCAAGAATTCTTTTACAGCGGTTTGTTTACCTAGGCGCCCACTTTCTGTGGTATAAATTTCACGGTGTTTCGTGCAGTGAGTCAAAAGTTACTCCAGATGAAAGCCGAGGGGAGAGAAAAAATCTGCACACCCACGTTGATAATCCAACGTGGTCCGCAATAAAAATCGCAAAAACGTTGAAAATCGCCAAATCAACCGTGTATGATGTGCTCAAACGTTTCAGGGAGCGAAAGAGCGTGGATCGAGTGCCTCAAGGTAAGCGTCGTAGTGGAACATATGACCGCAAGCTGAACCAGAAGGTGTTGAGAACCGTCAGAGCAAACCCTGGACTATCAGCTAATGAAATCGCACAAAAATACGCAGTTCCGTTCGAAGAATTCGTTTGCGAGCAGGATATCGTTCTTATCAAGCCGTCAAGCAACCAAACAGAACGTTGCAGCAAAGTTTCGTCACCAAAACTCGAGCTCGGAAATGGTACCAGCAGGTTTTGACGAAGTACCAAGGATGCCTGTTCATCGACGATGAAACCTACGTCAGAATGGATTTCGGACAGCTTCCTGACCTAAAATTCGACATGGCGACGGCACGAGGAGATGTTCCTGCGAAGTTTAAGTTTGCTTTTATGGACAAATTTGCCAACAAACTGATGATTTGGCAAGGGATATGCAGCTGCGGAGCAAAGACCAAAGTGTTCGTGACGAATGGACTCGAAGCTGTACAAGGAAGAATGCCTCAAAAACCGCGTACTACCTTTCATTAAAGCCCATAAAGGTCCCGTGAAGTTTTGGCCAGATTTGACGAGTTGCCCCTACAGCCGGGAAGTCATCCAGTGGTACCGCGATAATAACGTAGATTTCATCGATAAAAACATCAATCCACCCAACTGGCCGCAGTTCCGGCCCATCGAGAGATTTTGGGCAACAATGAAGCGGAAGCTTAAGGAAAGTGGAAAAACGGCTCGGGACGCGACTCAGATGACCAACATGTGGAACAAATGTGCCAAGGAAGTTGACTCCGGAAGTGTGCAGCGTTTGATGGGAGGAATAAAGAAGAAAGTGCGAATTTTGATTAGAAACGAAGAGAAATGATTTGTATTGATATGTTTTCCTTAATGTGACAGTGAATTACCTTTGTTTTGATGTATTAAACTTATTTGTACGTCAATCCGTTAACGAGATACAGATGATTTTATTATTCCAGATTCTAAATGGACATAGCTTTAACATATTTAGTGATCAAACAGTGATAATCAGATATTGGAACTTGTTATCACTTTGGTATAAACCCTTGGGGGGGAAAACAAAAAAAAAAAAAAAAAAAAAAAAAAAAAAAAAAAAAAAAATTAGAAAAAAATTTAAAAAAAGTGAACAAAAAAAAAAAAAAAAAAAAAAAAAAAAAAAAAAAAAAATTAAATTTTATAAAAAAAAAAAGAGAAAAAAAAAAAAATAAAAAAAAAAAAAATAAAAATAAAAAAAAAAAAAAAAAAAAATTTTTATTATAAAAAAATAAAATCTTTCGTGATATAAACAAATTAAAAAATTTAAAAAATCTAATATAAAAAAAAAAAAAAAAAAAAAAAAAAAAAAAAATAAAAAAAAACAGAAAAAAAAGGAAAAAAAGAAAAAAAATGTTTAAATTTTTATTTGAAACTATTTTATTTCACGTCTTGAGTGTAGAACAAATGTTCCTGTTGTATGAGATTTAAGCAGCCACTACTTAAAATAGTCGTGAGTTTGGTCCCAATTGTTAACTATTTTATGTTTCATCATTTTGACAAACTAAACACAGTCGACGACGTTGGGATTTTCTTAGATGAAAAATCTTTACCAATTTCGAGAAAAGTGGTTTTGTATGTATGACTGATTATTGCGGGGACCTCGGCAAGTATCAAGATTGTCGTAGTACACAGAATAAAATAATTAATTTTAACAAGCGCGTAACTTTCCCCTCGTTTAATTCCAAGCCAAAGGAGACGTAAACAACGAAATGTATTCCCTTTATGTGCATTAGATAACGCAGATAATTCAATGTTTCTTTTTATGTGTGTAGGGGTTTCTCCACTAAATAGTCTACTACCGATAGATGGACCATTTGAAGAATGAATACCAATTCAAGAAACGGAGAAATTCTGTATCCTTCTTATTGACCACCTGATTCTCTATCGTGGATCGGTATCATTTTTATCTCTTCATGATGGCCTGTAAGGTAGTTCGCCTCCCCGTGATGTAGACTGAATAACGCTAGATGAACAACAATCGAGCGTCTGCTTCCAGGTTAGGGACGGCTCAAAGCAGCGTCTGTTCTTCATGTTAGGAGCGGCTGAGTTGCCGTCTTGTTAGAGCGCCCAGGACTCTAAATATAAGCCAAAAGTCCTGGCGGAACTCGGGCGGAACTTTTCAACAGCAGTATCAAGATGGTCGTTCTGCGAAATAGTGGAGTTAGTTACTACAGCAACGAATAATAAACAAGATCGAGCCATAACAATCGGCATGGTCCCAGGCTGACGATTGCAAAATCAGGACGTGGAACTGCCGATCTCTCAATTTCATCGGAAGCACTTGCCTGCTTTCCGACAAATTGCAGAACAGCAAGTTCGACATCGTAGCGCTACAGCTACTGTAATACACCGGAAGTGCACGTTGAGGATCAACGACCAGTTCTTCGTCATCAGCATCATACACTTTCATAGTCCTCAGCTTGGAAGTACTTATGATGACAAAGAAGAATTCTACACGCAGCTGGAGCGTGAATACGACCACTTTCCAAGCCATGACTGCAAGATCATGATTGACGATTTCAACGCTCACGTTGGCCAGGAGGAGGAATATAAACCGATGATTGGAAATTTCAGCGGACATCAGTTCACTATCGACAACGGTTTTCGACATATCGACTTTGCCGAATCCAAAAAGGGAGGTCACCAAACCAAACGGAATCACAAATCGACAACTTTCCGATAGATAGTCGGCAGACTTCACCGACGTCAAACCCTATCGAGGCACCAATATCGATTCGAACCACTACCAAGTGACGGTTAAGATGCGCCCAAACTCTCCGTAGTGAACAACTTTCGGTACCGACGGCCGCCACTGTACAATCTCGTGCAAATGAAGCAACCTGACGTCGTCGCAGGCTACGGACTATCGCTCGAGACTACGCTTCCGGAAAAAGGCGAGCTCGACGACACCCCTCTCGAGGATTGACCATGAAAAGTCACGTGGAACGAAACTGACAGAACGAGTGGTTCGACGAGGAATTTTAGTAGGTGTCGGAAGAGAAGAACGCAGCACGGGCACTTATGCTGTGTCAAGTGTAGATGGAAGCAGACAGAAGCGTTGGCAGTAAATCAAAGTATTCCAGTAGAAACAGCGCGAAACGCTAAAATTCTACCAGAAACTCTACGCATCCCGGCGAGGCTTCCCCAAGCAACCAAAAGTTTGAATTTTACTTGAGATGAGAACTCAGAAGTTCACATTCAGTTGAAATTAAGTTTTATGGAACTTTTTTGCAGAATAACAAGGCATTTCACGAGCAGGCAGAACTTAATTTTCTTTAAAGTGTCATTAACAACTAAAGAGACTTCAAAGTTCAAGAAAACTTTCTGGTTGCTATTGAAGTCAACCTTCAAGTTCATATGTTGATAGTTGAGAACTTGAATTGAACTTCAAAAAATCTCTAACACAAAGTTCAATTAAAGTACTAACCGTACTTTTAATCAGCGCAAAAGTTCACAATACATCTATGTCGAACTAATTTCCTACTTTTAAGTTCTGAGTAACACTTTAAAAATGTCACGAAGATTGTTTACATTTGAACAGTGATCTGGTGTTGCGCTCCAAGTTCTCGTCAAACTACAAGAGCCAAAAAATTGATTTTCAAAAACAATAACAAACGGCTTATTTTATAACCATTGTCAAAAACTGTGTGCTGAATGAATATGCGGAAAATGAAGCTGTCACTCAAAGAGGTAAACTTAATTAATTTTTAGTTCAGATTGAGTCCTAGATGTCCTAATCAGAGACTTTAAGGTTTAGATAAGATTAGTGATTAACATCCATACCTCTAACGTCAAAGTCACGAGTTCGAATCTCACCTCCGGACAGGTTGCGAAAATACCCAAAAGGTGTTTGAGTGACTACGACGGGAGATGAACCAGCTCAGGGCTGAAAAACTCGATAATTAAAGAATCCCAAAAAAAAATTAGATTATAGGGATCAAAAAAGTACTACCCAACAAACATACTTACCTTACCAATCAGACTAAGGCCGGTGTGGCCTCTGCTGTACACAGAAGTTGTTTCCATTGTAATCGGTCCATGGCTGTACCTCGCCAGCCTCGCTGTCTGCGGAGGGTCCGCAGGTCGCCTTCTACTTGATCGATCCACCTTGCTCGTTGCGCGCCTCTTCTTCTTGTACCTGTCGGTTCGTTTTCGAGAACCATTTTCACAGGGCTGTCGTCCGACATTCTTACATGTCGCCCAGCCCATCGTAGTCGACCGATTTTTGCGATGCGTACGATGGGAGGTTCTCCCAGCAACTGGTGCAATTCGTGGTTCATTCGCCTCCTCCACGTTCCGTCTTCCATCTGCACTTCACCGTAGATCGTACGCAGCACCTTCCGTTCAAAGACTTCAAGGGCGCGTTGGTCCTCCCCTAGCAATGTCCATGTTTCGTGGCCGTAGAGAACTACCGGTCTAATTAATGTCTTGTAGATGGTCAACTTTGTGGTTCGGCGAACTTTGTTCGATCTTAGCGTCCTTCGGAGTCCAAAGTAGGCACGATTGCCAGCCATAATGCGCCTTTGTATTTCTCTGCTGGTGTCGTTATCGGCGGTCACCAATGAGCCCAGATACACGAGTTCGTCTACTACCTCGATTTCATCACCGTCGATCTGAACTTGTGCTAGGAGGCTAACATTGTCTTCTCGTGAGCCTCTTCCCTTCATGTATTTTGTTTTTAACGCATTAATCACAAGCCCAATCCTACCAGCTTCAGCCTTAAGTCTGATGTACGTTATCCAACAAACAATGATACTGAATAACTGTTTGTTCAAACAAATTTGGAGAAATTGTTCAGCTTTTTCTTCTAGAAAGGTGAATAACTTCTCCAAATGTGTTTGAACAAGCGGTTATTCGACACTGATGTTTGTTGGGTAATGCATGGAAGCAACACTTCGAGTAAAATCATAGCATAATCCACCTCGTTCATATGGCACAGTGGTAAGTATTCCGATTTGAAAAAGGAGGACTCGAGCTGAAGACTAGGTAGTAAGTATTTATGAAAAAAAAAATTTACTTAATAATAACTTATCAAATTGAACTCAATCATCATTTCACAAAACAGCACTCTAAAAATTAATTTGCGACAGGATTAGAGAACAACAAAAATGTCGAATATAAATGACTTTTTTTTTTGGTTTTGTTGAGTTCGTTTGAGGTACTTTTTGCGCTGAATAGCATTCTCTACAACCTCTTGAACGAACCTTTCGTGAACTTCAAAGTTTTCTTTGGAAGCTGATAAGAATGCTGCTAGAAGCTTAAACATTGAATGCAAACTAGAAAGTTCGGTCAATTACTTGAAAAGCAAGCTGAAAAGAATTCATAATCCTAATCCTTCGATTGGCTGGTTAAGCCCAAACACACCATTTTATCAGAACTTTTGGTTGCTTGGGTCGTGCTGCGAGCTAAAATGTGTCGTGATAAGAATGGGAGTACTCTAACGGACGATTGTGAGGTGACCGAAAGACGGAGGCAGCACTTCACTGAACATCTGAGTGGAGTACAGGAAGAGGGCCAAATTCATCGAAGGACGGTCTACAACGGACCAAATATTCACTTTGCGGCAGATCATCCAAAGGTGCCGTGAATATAGAGTCCCACATCATCCATTCAACGACTTCAAAACCGCATATGATACAGTTAACTGAAAAGAGCTGTTGGAGGTCATGGACGGGAACGGCTTTCCGGGGAAGCTGGCCTGCTAATCAAGGCTACGCTGAATGGAACCTAGTGCTATGTGAGGATATCGGGTTCATTCGAATCGTCAAGGTGACTAGTGGCGCACGATTCTCAATAGATCCAGTCAATTTATCTGCATTGCGGATGACGTGGGTGTTGTCGGCAGAACATTTGAGACGCAGTACACCAGACTAAAGCGCAAAGCAGTGAAGATTGGGTTCAAGATAAATACGTCCAAAACAAAGTACATGCTGGCTTCTGGAAACGAGCATGACAGAGCCCGACTAGGCAGTGTAACGATCGACGGCGATGAGTTCGAGGTAGTCGACGAATTTGACTATCTCGGCTCACTGGTAACTGCGAACAACATAAGTCGTGCCCACTAAGGGCTCCACAAGCATCTGCGGCCAAACAGAATTCCTCGTACGAAGTGTATCCTGTACAAAACGCTAATAAGACCGGTTGTTCTCTACGGCCATGAGACGTGGACAATGCTTGAAGCAAGTCCTCGAAGTTTTTGAGCAACGGGTGTGAATCATCTTTGGCGGAGTGCAGGAAGACGGTTTCTGGAGACGGAGGAGGAACCACGAGCTTGTGCAACTCGCTGGCAAATCCAGTATTCGTAAGATGGTCAAATCTGGACGCATAAGGTGGGCAGGACATGTTGCGAGAATGCCGGAGAACTATCCTGCGAAAGTGGGAATCCGGTTGGCACAAGCCGACGAGGGGATGGTTAGACCAAGTGGGCAAGATCTAGGGTGTACAAAGTGACCACGGGATTGGAGAGGTGCAGCCATGAACTGAAGTCCTCCCTTAGCTCAGTCGGTATAGGCGCGGCTACAAAGCAACACCATGCTGGAGGTGGCTGGGTTCGATTCCCCGGTCTGGTCTAGGAATTTTTCGTTAAGGAAAATGACTCGACTCCCTGGGCATAGCTTGCCACACAACCATACTAATGCAAAAATGGTACCTGGCATCGAAAGCTCTCAATTAATAACTTTGGAAGTGCATTTAGAACACTAAGTTGAGGGCAAGCAATAAGCGAACTGTGTAAGCAATAAGCTTGAAATGCCAAGAAAGAAGAGGAAGCCATGAACTGAGAACGTTGAATATCAGGTAATGTTATAAATGACGTTATGTCAAGAAAAATATCTCTTCAATTTTTTTTCCAGAATTTTGGGGGTTTCATGTCCCGGCATTATCTCGGTTACTTTGAAATCCCTGTTTTTTTTTCTAGAATTTCTAGTGGATTGCCACCCTGAAAATTAGGTCAAACAGAATTTTAACGTCGCCAAGAACGTATTGACTACATTCAGACATGTTCTGTCTGTGGATTTTAAGTGTGATACCTCGAATCGCGAATAAACGAAACTTCTTAGTTCGGTGATAGCTATTTTGAACATCCAGAATGACAATACGAACATCCAAACGTGTTCCGTTTATTTGTGAGAAATAAGTTTGATTCAGACTTGTTCAACAATCTAGCCGAAGATTCGCCCAATCCGAGTGATGGTTCAAGTTTTATCGTGGTTTGAAAGCACTCTACAAATATATATCAAAACTTTTTGAAAACATTTCAATCGGTTTTGATTTTTTCAGTTGATGTATTTCCGAAAATAAATCCGAAATATGAAACACAAAATCCCCATTAAGTAACCCTTTTTCAATGCAATTAACCTGTCTCTTTAAATTTATTTTAAAAATTGAAACCTAATTTACAACCAGACCAACTCTGGTGGAAAAAAAGAAACCTAAACAGTAGAGATCATGGACCCCATAAAATAACCCTCTCATGGCACACAAATAGCGCTTTTTACCCGAACAAAATCGGTGAACTTAACCTTGAAATCGCACTGCTTCTTCGCATCTGTGAAACGTAAAAAAACAACAGGATTCCGAAAGAAAATTACGCCGGATTCTTTCGACTACAACAGCTCACAATACCCATTCAAAAGGGTAAGGATCCAATTTCAACTGCTGCTGCTCGATTTCCGAATATTTTTGGTGTCACGCCAATCTCTCTGTCTCCCTCGTGCGTGAGGATGGTTCGAGATTTATGATTCGAATTTTATTTCTACCGGTGCGTTCCCGCGTTTTTTTTTTTCAATCTAGGCTACACTCTGAATGTGACAATCATACTCATTCGAGAAACTTCAACACACCCAAAAATTGTCGAGTTCCCATTCAAAGTGCAAACCGAACGTCTTGGCGCGCGAGCAAAGTGATTTAATACCTTCATTAGCGGTGGGAAACGGCGGGACCCAAAATCATTAGAACGGCTCTATTTTCATCAAATTGGATGATTTATTGACCTGCGTCGACATCATCCGACAAGGGGTTGACCTCCACCCGAGCGCGGTAATCACCTGAAATCGAAAGAAGAAACAATCAGGATTAATTTTTTCAAAAGCAGAAAAATAGACCATTTTCGGGGTGAACCATTAATCAGAGGTTTTATTTTCGATTCGGGGTGAATTGTAAATGAACATCAAAGGTGGAATGCAAAACAATAAACGCAAAGGTTCCTCTACCTCTACCGCCATATTTATTGTCCCACTCGGTGAGAATGTCAACAACCTTCCCGTCGCGAAAAAATAAAACATTCTCATTCTCATTCTGAGTTGAACCCAAGCACTCAGCTGAGATGGCACGAGAGAGGACCCACGAGCGTGAATACTGGAGGAAGGGTCACTTGTTGATTGATGAGTTGAAATTTGAGAAATTTGCCAAAATTCAACCGAATCGTGTTAACTGTGTATGAGTGAGAAATGGGTCGCTCAATTGCAGCACACAATGCACCGAGCGATGGCTATTATTGTTGAATGTAAATTCAATGACCCCCCCAGGCATTTCTAACATACATAATTCCGACAAAGCTTTTCAATGCTCTTTGATACCCATTTTATCCCTTCAGAGCCCTCCTGTCTCTCCCACCGACACGTGACAGGGTGGCGAATATGCTCGCTATTTTCTTTTTTATTGTGTTAGGTCGAGGCAAAAGCGAGGTCAATGGCTCTTCCCTTTTCCACACCCACACACACACACACTCGAGCACAAACACTCAAACAGGGAACGGGCGAAAGCGAACGCCGAAGGGAACGGAGCGAAACACGGGAGATGATAAACAACACAACGCTCTCGTTTGTTCGTAACCTCTATCTTGGGTGCAGTTGTGTTCCCGTGCACCCACTCCCACCACTCTGTTGGATGCACTCTATGCTGACGACGACGACGACGACGGTCGGATAGGTTTTATTCCATTTATGAATTCACTCCCTCTCGACGGACGTCGTCACCGTGGTGTGTTCCTTTCTGATCTGTCTGATTGTTCGCGCTGCAGAATAACAATCGAGATCGTTCATATTTCATCATCCGAGGGGGTTTTGGGGGGGGGGGGGGGGGGCGTTGGGATGGGTTGTTTCCAACTGATGGGGTTCCCTTTGTCGGGTTTCGCATAAGTGCTGTTCTATGGATGCTGATCTCGGGAGATGTGGGATCTTCGGAACCGATGTGGGGAAGTCGTTGGCGTTTGTAAAAACGAAGATTTTCGAGTGGGGGTTGTTGCCATTCTGGATCGTGTTCTTGTTTTTGTTAGCCGGGATTGTTGGTAGATTTTATGTCATTAGCTTTCCATACCAACAAAATGCTGACAATAAAGCAAGCGGGAATCTCCACCAATGTCATTGTTCGGAGAAAGTCGGATGAAATTCTAGTAGCAGGCCTTGCGCCGCACTCAAATCAAAAGAGGATGTTTTGATTTTGTTATTTTTCGTATTATACACAGAAAAAAGAACTATGCATTTTAACAGACGCGTTAAATTTTTCCCACAAGTCAGAGCAACGAAATTGTTTGCAATATTTTATACAACAGACCTGATTTAGGCGATATCCGGTTTAAATTTACATGAAATATCCCATATACAGGGTGTTCCGATCAAAATTTGGTCTAACAGTAATGTGTGTGAGTCGATCAAAGTGTTTATTGTTAGGTGCGCAACTATGTTGTTGTTTTTTTTTTTGGTGAGTAAAGAAATTTTTTTTGAAAAAAAAAGTTACAAAAAATTTATTAAAAAAAGCGCCCCCCACTACCAGCGCCTCCCCCCCCTCCTGGGTAGAACGTGAATACCATTTCGATAGAACTGTTCGTCTTTTGATGCTATCCAAGAATCAAGCCATTTTGAGATGTCATCATATGAGTGGAATTGCTGACCAGTGAGACCATGTGCCATCGAACGGAACAAGTAATAATCGGACGGTGCAATATCAGGGGAATATGGCGGGTGGGGTAGGACTTCCCATTTGAGCGTTTCCAAGTAGGTTTTCACGGGTTTCGCAACGTGAGGTCGAGCGTTGTCATGCTGAAGAATCACTTTTTCGTGTCTGTGCTCGGATTGTGGCCGTTTTTCGTGCAGTGCTCGGCTCAATCGCATTAATTGAGTTCGATACCGTTCCCCGGTAATGGTTTCGTTTGGTTTCAACAGCTCATAATAAATAACACCAACTTGGTCCCACCAAATACACAGCATAACCTTCGCAGCGTGAATATTCGGCCTAGGCGACGATGTTGAAGCATGCCCGGGCAGTCCCCATGAATGTTTCCGTTTTGGGTTACTGTAATGAATCCATTTTTCGTCACCCGTCACAATGCGATGTAGAAAACTCTTCCTTTTTGCCGCTGGAGCAGTCGTTCACAGACGAAAAAACGACGCTCAACATCTCTTGGCTTCAAATCGTAAGGAACCCAAGTTCCTTGCATTTGAATCATTCCCAACGCATGCAATCGCTTAGAAACGGCTTGGCGGGAAACTCCTAATCCTGAACCAAGCTCTTCTTGCGTTTGACACGGATCCTCATCGAGCAATGCCTCCAATTCAGAGTCTTCGAAGTTTTTTGGCCTTCCTTCACGCGGACGATCATCAACACTGAAATCACCGTTTTTGAAGCGACGAAACCAATCACGACCCGTTGTTTCACTCAGAGCAGCATCACTGTAAACTTTTTGGAACTCTCGATGTGCTTCAGCCGCCGTTTTCTTCGAATGAAAGAAGAAAATCAACACTTCCCGCAAATGACGATTATTTGGCACGAAATCAGACATCTTCAAACAACCAAAATATATAAAACTAAACCAAAAACACTGATTTGGCAAAGCGGTTGGTTTACCATAGGCGGGGGTGGTTGTGACGGTGGGGGGACAAAAATCGACCAAAAATTACACTGGCGCCATCTAGTGCTAAACAGCGGGGGGACTGGGCGCCAAAAAAAAAAAAAACAGGGGGAGGGGATACAAAAGTAATAAGGCAAATTCTTTTTCTTGTTCAAGTTCAGTTACTACAGAATACAGGAGAAATTTTCAACTAAGCTTCCTTTTTACCGAATGCGAATTGCCGGGTCTTTCGTTTTACACCTGCCATAAGATTTTGTACAGTCTCGTTGTCCACTTTATTCGCCGCAGAGCGCCAGTTTGCCTTGAACTGTTTCTCGCTCACAACAGCTTTTCGAGTCTTCTTAAGTTTCCGCTTGACGATGGCCCAATATTGTTCGATTGGGCAGAACTCTGGTGTGATGGAAGGGTTCTTGTTTTTGGGCACCACCTGAACGTTGTTAGCATCATACCACTCCATGGCCTTTTTCCGTAATGGCAAGATGCCAAATAAGGCCAAAATAGAATGGAACAATTGTGTCGCTTCAGGAAAGGCAGTAGACGTTTTTGTAGGCACTCGCTCAGATAAATTTCCTGGTTGACGGTTCCGGTCACAATGTAAACCTTGCTCTTCAAGCCACAGGTAATTTCTTCGCGGACTTTGACAGTTTAATGTGCTTGAAAATATTTGCCACCTTTCCCCGTCCGGTTGTCGGATAAAATTCCCGGAAGCCGTTTAAAGTCTGCCTTGACGTAAGTTTCATCGTCCTGTACCAGGCAATCAAACTTCGTCAGCATCGTCGTGTACAACTTTCGCGATCGTGCTTTGGCCGACGTGTTTTGTTTATCGTCGCGATTTGGAGTCACCACTTTCTTGTAAGTCGACAGTCCAGCTCGTTTTTTTTAGCTCTATCCACGGTTGAAGGCGCCACTCCCAGCTTCTTTGCGACATCTCGGACGGAGAGGTTGGGGTTCCATTGAAACAGCGGGCAACTCTTTTTGTCGTCGCTGTGGCCTCCGGCTTTCGATTTCCCCCCAATCCAGCTTTCCTGGCCGTCAACAAACGTTCACCGAACACTTTTAATACGTTGGTAACAGTTTAGCCACATTCAACAATTTCGCCAACTTGGCGTGAGAGTAGTTTGGATTTTCGCCATGCACGTGCAAAATTTTGATGCGTTGCTTCTCTTCCTTCGATGACATTTTGATAACTGAAGTGCTAATCTCAAAATCAAAATAGAGGCATGATGCTACACGCACACATCTTCAAAATGAGGGGTGTGCAACATTTTTTAATGCACGATGAAAGGAAATGCGTCAAGTTTAAGTCGACCAAATTTTGATCGAAACACCCTTTATGTGAATGAATGGATTAAACTTCAATGTTATTCAAATAATAAATAGTGACTCTCTTAAATTAGAGGTGAGTAATAATCGAAGAAGAATGATACTAAGCACACTCCACTTCGATACTGAGACAACAATAAGAGCCAAATTGGTTGGAAGCAGCCTTTGGCCTAATAAACCTTTGGTATAATATAATTGTAGATAGAAAAATAAAATTGAACAAAAACCGCATAGTTTACATAAAAATGGTTCTGATACTTTTATTTCTTATGAATACTTTGTATAAAATAAACTAAACATAGTATTATAATATTTAAGATGATCTTGCTTAAAATATCTAATATTTTATCTTAGTGAATTAAATAGAGAACTAAACTGTTCTCTAAATCCTATACGGTGGTTCAAACCGATGTGGGAAAGTAGGAGGAATTGAATAAATAGCACAATCGAATCCATTGTTTGATAGATATGTTGAGCATTAATGTAAGACTGGGCAAAACTATAAAGTTAAAACGAAGTATTTGAAAGTTTTTACAATACAGCAATTTAATTAACACATATTAGACTTAAATAAGATCAGACATTAAAGCACAAACCAAAACGTATTAAGGCCAGGTTCTCATTCGAATGAGGTAAAAATTGGCATTTCGATTTCGATCGAAGGTATTTCGATTTGATATAATTTTGATTTCATTTCATAGTTTTTTTACAAACAAAAAACAAAATGGCACCCGCAATGTCACTTGGATCTGGATGGTAGTTCTCCATCTGCGTGCATTGTAGCTGCTCACACGTTTGCTGGAATCCAAAATCGTTTTCATTAGTCGATTTTACATTAAATTTGGCGGAGTCTGACGTAGCCCAAATTTGAATAGCTTTAAAATTGAAAATTTGGTGCTACGTTGAAGTTTGGGTATCGTTTTTTCGTGTCATTTTCAATGTTTAAGACTGAATAAAAAATATTTACTATCAAAAAATTACATTTATAAAATCGAAAAGCTCCAATAAAAAGTGTTTACTTTTCCGGGGTCAAAGGTAGAAGCTAATTGGTCGAGCGGTTTTTTTTTTTGTAATCGTGCACACAGTTTGGAAAAACATTGCTTGTATGTATGTATGTATGTAAAAGATACCACTCATCGTTGCAGGCACAGCCATAAGACAGTGGATCGTCCTCTGCGAATGATTTGATCAAGTTCGACATCTGCCTGTATTCAATTTAACACTGTCTGAAGGGCCAAAAACGGATGGGCGGACTCGTAAGCAGAGACACTTACGCGTAATCCGCGGGATAGTGAGAATCTCCTTCCAATGCTAGAATCCTACAACCTAATGTCGAACAAGCCATCAAACGTGAGGACTTCCCAATGAGTGGGTAGAAGAGCTCAGTTTGTGTCAGTCAGTGGGTAGAAGAGCTCAGCAGTTTGGAAAAACATTGCTTCGAGATAAACGCGTTTAAAGTTTGAGAGCGTCGCGCGGCGGCCGTGACATTGCTTCGAACAATGCGCTGTAGAATCTTTTGTACTTCCCGAGTCGAAAAAACCTTTTTGCCTATCAAAAAATGCAATATGAAAAAAAATCGAATTTCCAACATTTTGAATGAGAAAAACATTACCAACCAGGCACGCAATCACATTCAAAATTTATTTTTTCTTCATTTTGAATGTTCAGTAATGTTGAGTAAGAAGCATACAGCCATAGAAATGCTCCTCAGACATTTTGATTTTTAAAATAGCCAATTAATCAATTGATAACTATTACTAGTTTCAGCAGTGTTTTCTTACATCCAGGTAGCAGATCAAATGATCAAATATTGATTTCTTTAGATATACAGTAAAAGTCACAAATCGGGTAAAGGGAGGGACCATCAGGGCACCCAAGTCAAGCGACATGGAAATGCCGCTTGGGACTTCCCTATTTCCTATTCAGTAATTTCACAGGAAAAAGGCATACGATCTCTCAGAATTTCATAATAATTGGAAGTTTTGCTCGTTTCCGAAAAACATTAGACCCGTGGGAAGGTAATTCAATAAACGTTTTAGGAAAAGTATGAAAATGCGCTTATATTGCGATATTTGTTATGAAAAAATGAATGATATTCGTTTTTCGTGGTCTTCATGGGTTTCATTTTTCTCTGGAGTATATTTCTTAACCTTACCCGATAACTTCTCTGAAGTTCCGTGAACTAATCTGATGTTCTGAGGACTTTTCTGAAGTTCCGCGTATATGTATAAAACTTCCAGAAATTCTCTGAAATTCCAAGGACTTCTCAAAAATTCCGAGGACTTTTCTTAAGATTCGTGAGAGTTACCTCGTTTTTATATTTTTAATAATAATCACAAAGAGGGGGGTCTGAAAATCCCGAAACACGACTATCCCTTAACTCCCAAAAAGCTAAATGAACTTATAAAAATCATTTTCGATTGATGGGGACGCATGATTGGCAAGGATAGGATAGGATAGGCAGCAGAAACTTAAAACATAGCATTTTTGAAAAAAAAATAGCTCAACATTTAAAACACACCACCCCAATTTTTTGATACATTATGTAAAAAGATATAAACATTCAAGAAAAAATATAAATCATAGACATAAATCATTTCATATAAATTAAAACACAAATTTAAACCAAACATGGGAAATCTTCCTACTGTTATGAAAATTAGTATGCAGGGGTTTTTGGAATCGGAAAAAGTTCTTATGATCCCCGTCTGGAAGGGGGGGGGGGGGGGGCTCCCATACAAATGAAACACAAATTTCTGCATAACTCGAAAACTAATCAAGCAAATGGAACCAAATTTGGCATGTGGAGATTTTTGAAGGTAAGAAATATTTCCACGGTGGTTCTATATCCCTCCCCCCTTTGAAGGGGGGGGGGAGGAGCTCTCATACAAATGAAACACAAACTTTTACCAAACATGAGAACTATCCCTACTGTTATGAAAATTTGTATGCAAGAGTTTTTGGGGCCGAAGAAAGTTCTTAAGATGGTTTGAGACTCCTTCCCCCTCTGGAAGGGGGGGGGGGGTCTCCCATGCAAATGAATCGCAAATTTCCGCATAACTCGAGAACTAATCAAGCAACTGGAACCAAATTTATCATGTGGGGGTTTTGGAGGCAGGGTGTTTGTCTATGGTGGTTCGAGACTCCTCCCCTCTCCAAAGGGGGGAGGGCTCTCACACAAGTGAAACAGAAATTTCAACCAAACATGAGAATTATCCAGGCAACTAAAACACAAAATGTGTATTTCGTGGTGAAAGCAGCATGTTCTGATAGAAGTTTGAACCCCTTTTTAGTCAAGAATGGGGGATGCTTGAGTTACTCTCAGTGCTACATATGCACAAGAAGTTAATCTAAGTTGATAGAAGAGAAAATGTCGTTCAAACTGACAGGATACGGCGTAGTTTGAAGATAAATGTTTTGTCAATGAAATGCTTCTACACAGAAAGAAAAACCATGGTACAAACTAAACATCTGAAGGTATAATTAAAAATACACATCTACGTTTAATTTTGCAAAAATTACACACATTAGCAAACGAAAATATTTGAACAGAACTCATTCCTAAAAATAAAAACATAAAAGCGCCAGTTCTATTAAATTTTCATTCATTCCGTTGCAAGGCTCGCACCAGGTTCAGCTAGTAAGAAATAAAAAAGTACGGGTAATCTCCGGATCGTTTTGTATGCCTTTCTTCTGTGAAATTGCTTATTGTTAACTGTTCGATCCCATCTATTGGATTTATTCCGTTTATCGAGAGCTCGATTCTATCGCTGTTTGTGTGAACTTGCTTCTCTTGTCTGTTCCCGCGGGTCTCACGTATGTGTTCTTGCCAACCGTTTTTGGTCCTTCATACAGGAGCTTGAAGATCACAAACAGCAAAGCAATATTGAACAAATCGTGTTTCAGATTATGCAAGTGCTGTTTTGCAACAATAGATCGTAGTTCATCTTTACCATCATAAATTGCGTTCCACTTGGAAGAAATACAGCAATTCCCCTAAAAGGCATAGTAGATGGTGCCTTCACATACGGTAATTTCTCGACTACTCTGTATAATGAAGCTGAATTTTCGACTGTGTGCTCTAACCGTCTCTTACTCGATATTTACAAATTCATGAAACACATCTTGTTTGTGTCGGTCTTCTGATAAACTAAATCTTCCAATAAGCCCCTTTATCTTCTATAGTTCTTATTTTACAAATTAGAACTATATTTAAGATTTTGAATTTTTTTGCATTTGTTTTCCACGAGCCTTCTGATCTTGTGTACGTTGTATTAAATTCCAATAGCATAAACAAAAGCTTGTAATGGCGTTATAGCAATAATACTAACCTTTTGAAGAGAAATCGAAGAGAAAATGGAGCATCACTTAATCTTCTTAGACTAGATGCTCCCAACGACCGTTTTGAATTGAATTTTTGCTCTGTACACCGAACAGGGCATTCTGTTTAACTATTATCTCCGACTATTCATAACCCTTCATACTGAATGCTACGTGGGTTCCCCGTGTCTTCTTAAGGTAGATGCCAAATCTCCCCTGTCTCGAGGAGCGTCTTCGAGGAAATTATTTGCGTGAAGAAACCTATCAGTAACTGGATCCGTTTCATGGTGACCTGCGATGTCTTCAACGAATTATTCAGTATCGTAGCTCCAAGAGGTGTGCAAACGTCAATGCTATTGCTTATTGTATTTAAAACCAATCGCTTCATATTAAAGAGCCTAAATATCAATGAGAAAAAACGTCAAAATAGGAACAAACGTTTTTCTGTCAATCTCGTTTCAATTCGGCAGGCTGCCTGTCAAAACTAACCGATGGCCAGACTCTTCGTTCTAGCTTTTTTCTATAGGAGGCAACTACCCTAGTAGTAAACTACGAATTCATTGAGCGAGGCTAGTTAGATCAGTAGATCCATAAAAATCACCGGATACCGGTTGGTTCAAAAATTGTAGAGAAAAATATAGAGTGAATCAATAATTAAAGGGACACTTTCATACTTGCGTAACTTTTTCTATACCCAGGTTAATTTTGCCCAAGTTTTCTTTAGAGTGTATTGTTTACACCCGCTCAGTTGTGCAGTGGTCAGTAAAATATCGGTCGAAATGGACGAAAATCAGCAAACCGTTCGCGAAAGGATTTTGTTCATCCACATGCAAAATTCTGGGTTGTCACATCGCGCCTTGGAAAAATTGATGAGCATACATCATTCGACCAAGAATCAAGAATCTTCCAAATTTCCTTGACAAGCGTTGACAAGCGATCATAAGCCAAAAGCTGGACAAAAACCGCGAACAACGCGCCGAAAATTCAAGAGAGTGCTGATT
Source organism: Aedes koreicus (assembly GCA_024533555.2). Lineage (NCBI taxonomy): Eukaryota > Metazoa > Arthropoda > Insecta > Diptera > Culicidae > Aedes > Aedes koreicus. The sequence continues at coordinate 46,363 of JAHHFK020006007.1, forward strand.
GCTCATTTCAAGTGCAATCCGAACATTTCGGCGCGGACCTTGGCCAAAAAAAATGGATGTTTCGCAAAGTTTCGTCCAGAGGACCAAGAAAAGATCCAGGTTGAAAACAAATGAGGTGCAAAACTTCCCAAATGCCGAGACAAATGCCAGCACAGTGTTGCCAAAATGCGTGCCCGGGAACTCTGCACGAAGCTGCTAACGAAATACCGGTGTTGCGTCAATGAAAATGAGACCTAGATCAAAGCGGATTTTACAGGCAGTTGCCGGGACAGTTATATTTCACGGCTAAAGACAAGTTTGACAAGTTTTAAATGGAAAGAGGTTTGTCGAAATTTGCTTCATATTAACTGCTTTCCAAATGGTGTGGACCGGTCTTGACCAAAGTCACCATAAACTGTATAATTTAACGAAACTGAGCGCCAACAAAAACGGCTTTTGCTATTTTTGAAACAGCACGATAAAAAACCGTTGTTTTGTCCCGATTTGGTTGCAGGCCACTACTCTAAAACCATGCAGAAATTGTATGCGCCTAATTCTGTAGAATTTGTTCCGAAAGACAAGAACCCACCAAACTGTCCTGAGAGGGGAGGAGTCTCTTACTACCGTGGAAACATTTATTGCCTTCAAAAACCTCCACATGTCAAATGTGGTTCCATTTGCTTGGTTAGCTCTCGAGTTATGCAGAAATTTCTGATTCATTTTTATGGGAGCTCCCCCTTCCAGACGGGGGAGGAGTCTCGAACCATCATTAGAACCTTTTCCGGTCCAAAAACCCCTGCATACAAATTTGCATAACAGTAGAAAGAATTCTCGTGTTTGGTTTTAATTTGTGTTTCATTTGTATGAGAACCCCCCCCTCCACCAAAAAGAGGGGTCTCGAACCACCTTAGAAACATTTTTGGCCCCTGACCTGCCATTTGCTTTCTTAGTTTTAAAGGTATGCAGAAATTTCAGTTTCATTTGTATGGGACCGACCCCCTTATAGGACAGGGGAGGGGTCTCGAACCACCATAGAAACATTTTTCGCCTCCAGAAAACCTCACATGCTAAATTTGATTCCATTTGCTTGATTGGTTCTTGAGTTAAGCAGAAACTTCTGTTTCATTTGTATGGGAGCCTCCCCTTCTAGAGAGGGGAGGCTCCCATACAAACTACCATAGAAACAGTTCTTGCCTCCAAAAACTCCCACAAGCTAAATTTGGTTTCCTTTGCCTGATTAGTTCTCGAATTATGCAGAAATTTGTGCCTCATTTGTATGAGAGCCCCCCCTTTCCAGAGATGGGACGGGTCTCGAACCATCATAAGAACCTTCCCCGGCTCCAACTACTTCTTGCTTAACAAATTTCACGCCGAACGGTCAGTAGTTTCCATAAGGTTCAGACAGACAGACAGACAGACAGACAGACAGACAGACAGACAGACAGACAGGCAGACAGACAGACAGAAATTCATTTTTAGATATTTAGATTGTTAGTTTCATTGCGAATCGTCAAATACAATTTTCATTCTATCGATGACATATATGATTGTTTGACTAATTGTACCTACTAGACTGGTTGGGATGTTTGGAATTTCGTATGAAAACAGATGATCAAACAATTTTCCAATTCATGACTGAATTGTCAAAAAGACCCTGATGGAGTCTTCGACGGCTATATTTTAACGATCAAGGGCTACCTAGGGTTATCAAGGGCTATTGCCACGCTTGGTGGATTTGGCGAGCATTAGAATATTTGAAACTTCTGTTTCTAGAGAATACAAATTAGCTAGCAGGATGGACTCTCCGGGCACTTTCTTCCAAAGATCCAGAACTGCCTCAGATTGAACAGAGTGACTTGTATTTCGGCACTAGGCGGCGCTAGTGGGCCGTTGTTTTTTCCTAAAATTCCATATTTTAGGATTCTGTTTATCTCGAAAGTTGGAGTCTTCAGAGACGTTCTTTTGAAGATCAAGTGCTACCTAGGGCTATCAAAGGCTATTCTCACGCTAGGTGGCGCTAGCGAGTAATAGAAGATTTGAAACTTCTGTTTCTTGAGAACCCTAATAAGATAGCAGGACGGATTCCTCGGGCACTTTCTTCTGAAGATCAAGGGCTGCCGCATAGCAAGAAGATTGACTTGTATTTCAGCACTAGGCGGCGCAAGTGTGCCGTTGTTGTTTTTCTGAAATTTTGTATTGAAGGTTGAATGAAGTCTTTGGGAAAGTTCTCAAAGAAAAAAAGAAAAAACACTCACGTCAACTTCACAAGCTACTCTGGATAAATTTCGTACAATGAACTTTTTTGATCACACGAATTTTTCGTACTTTGTTTGACGAATCAGTCTAGCATTACAAAACGAAACTGAAAGAAATGTGGCATTCATAGCGACGAAAATCGGTCGAGCAATTTCGTCGAATTCTCTTGTTCGAAATTTAAATATTGCAAATTTGCGCTCAAATTTTCCACTAACCTATTCCTGCTGGCAATGATTAAACCCGTGGAAAATTCTCGCGCCCATGATCCATCACCGTAGGTAAGACTTTCACACGTTTGGTGAACTGTAAAAAATACGCTCTTGTGCCAAACATCATCGTCACAAGTACTCGCCAGTGAGACCCTTTCCCTCTTCATCCCCGAAATTCCTATTCAAAGGCAAAAATGACCCCCCCCCCCCCCCACCCCCTCACACATGCACCATCAATCTCCCGAACGAAGGCGTGCTATAAATAAATTGTGTGTATCTTGATAAACACATCAACAACAACTCGAGCAGGTTAGCCGGACGAGGAGGAGGAGGGAGGAGAAGAAGCAGGAGGATCGAGAAAGGTAACAGTGATGAACCGCCGCACTATGGGAGCGAAGAAAAAAAAAAGGGGGGAAAGAGAAAATCAAAACAAACAAACAAAAACGGGCATGTTTTTATTGCGTGCATCTACATGCTGCTACAAATTGATGGGTCTTTCGTTCGAGCCCTCGGCGTCGGACCGTCGCCATTCGTATGGTCGAAGCCACAACCGCATAACCTTGTCTTTGACCTAGATTTCCATATCTATCCATCTACGGCTGCGGCGGCGGTGGTGCCGGTGCGTACCAGCCTACTTCTCTTTCCGCACGTCGTTCCTTCATGGTTCAAGACCCACGGCTCGACGATTTTGGACCAATTGTGCGATTAATAGGCACTTGGCCACACTGGTTGAGGGAAGAAAAAAGCCACTTGACGACGACGGCGTTGCGCGAAAGGTAGGTCAAGTGCGAATTGAGGTTTTCGACGGCAGTTGCGGCTTTATCAATCTACTTTAGGCCAATTGAAGGTCGCGGGATCGCCGCAAGCATGGGAAACTTGGAGCCAGTTTCCGGCTCGCGGCGAAATCGGGGATTATGTCATGGAATTTGGAAGGTTGTCCGATTTTATGACTGACGTCGTAGTAAGCAGAAGCCGTTGTCTGCCTGCCATTCCGGTGGGAATCTCGAGAAAGTTTACTTTTCGACTCGAAATGTAGGTTTACGACTTTTTCAATGAGATGCATTTGCTGACGCGAGCGCGCGTTGATGGCAAGCTTTAAGTGCGCTAATTGAAATCGGTTTTGAATATATAATTGCCGGTACGCGGTGGTGGCGCAGTGCTTTGTTTGAACTGTGTTCCCTAGATCGCCCAAAAGGGGGGATTGAACGAAGTTCATTCACTGCCCCCCGTCTACCGAAGGGGATTAGAGGACGATAGAAAACAGCACACGCCAGCAAATTGCATCCCATTCGAGTCGTGCCACGGAGGTCAACCGAGGCGAGAATGTGACACCCTCGCACATGGGAAGCCCTTTCTCCATTATTGCATAGTCAGAATTTGCGTTCCCTCCCGTTCTTACTTCCAACGTAACGGTCCGTAAAGGGGTTTTCTTATTTATGTACTACATTTAAAATAGCTCTGGAGCAATAAATCACGTGCCATCGATCCATGCTGGAGGTGAACCAGCTGATGGCCAATCTTGGGCGAGCGAGTGAGAGCAGTTGTCGGAGGTGATGATTTATGTGCCACGGGGATATTGTTCGTAGGAATACACCGCTTCGATCATGTCGGAGATAGGTCGTCCACGGACTGTGGAGGCGTTGTTTGAAGTGGCCTAGATTTTTGCGCGTTCCTAAGCTCCGGAGCACGCGCGATGAAATTTATGATAGTGTTTTGATAATACCAGTACCGGTGACCTCATTGTCGGACGCGCTGGCGTTCCCGATCTTGGAGCAGGGTTGCCGAGGGGTAGGCGATGTTTGGCACATTTTTAGTAAATTTGTTATCAGGGGTTGGGGAAATGATGGTTAAAAGGTGTTGGGGTGGTTTGAGTTATGGTGAGCAACTGGGAACAGAACTGCTAATGAAGAATTATTTGTACTAAGTTGCTACCCAAGCTATGCTCTACTGAAGTTCAGATTCAAAGGTGTCAGATGATCAAAAGTTCGACCAGTTCAACTATACATTATACAAACTATAAAACTGTATGTAGTTATTTTATTTTATAATCGATCGGCAACCGTCAAAAATGGTTCGCAAAGTCATCGAAAACTCGTTAGTGTTTACGGCAAGCTGCAAAAGGCACTAACGGTCACAAGGATTAGGCCGATTAATCATGGTTCACTAAAGATAAGAAAGGTTCAGAAGATAGTGGAAAAGCGTAGCTTGTTAAATTTTTTAAACGTTGGAATAACCTTTCTAATTCTTGTTAATGGTTGTTCCAAGAAAAAGCATTGTCAACTCCGAAGACCAAGTGCAGTCTATGGAATATTGGAAATATTGGAACAGGTACGCCTACAGCTCAACAGAGTTCCATAAAGTTTGGCTCAAAGTTCTCAGAGAAAACATATTTCTTAAAGAAGTTGAAAAACTATCATTTACCGAAAAGTAGAATTTGGTGAGACCATTCGTCAAAGGCGTCTTCAAATTTCTTGCCACATGTATCAGAAGTATCATTTAATCCCACCAAAAAAATTTCCTTTGTTGCAATTTCAATTTCAAATGAAACTTTAAAGCAGAATTAACAAAAAAAAATGTGAAGCTGATTTGCAGCTGAAGAAGCAGCCTTTTAGCTGAAAAGCGGATTTTTGTTTGAAGAAGCTTTGATCCAGCTCTCAATGTTTCCTGGGATAGATACACAGGACTGCACTCACTTTCTTGAGAGCCAACCTTAACGACTTTTAATAACGAGCTAAAGCTGAAGAAAAGTTACAGATTACTTGATTAGAAAACTTATTTACCGTTCAGCAGCTTCATGTGATAATGGCCAAGTACCATTGGACATCTCGTGAACATTGGTTGTGTTAATCTCTAAACGATTATCTTGGAAATGCTTGTCGTGATAACTACTTACAGTTATATGATGATCCTCTTATTCAGAAGAAATCAGAAGACATTTTTGGTGTGGAAAACCAGAAGATGTCAGGAGAAGCTTGCAGTGAATTTTGTCACAAAAATACCTACCTAAAGACTGTATTCGATGAAATTTGGACACACGCAATTGTTCGTAACTTTATAGCGTGTGGGTAAAAATTATTGAAATTTTAACTGAATGTATTTCATTGTGTTGTGTCAATTGTGTAATGAGTTTCGTGAAAATCGGTCGAGTGATTTCAGTGATGGCTTCGAATGAAGAAATAGTGCGCCAACAAATTTTGGGCACTCACTTCGAAAACCCAAGCGCTTCTCATCGACGGATCGGAAAACAGCTCGGAATCGCACATTCAACCGTATCTCATGTGATCAAAACGTTCAAGGACCGTAAGACAACCAAGCGGAAAAATGGTAGTGGCCAAAAACGTGGCACATCAAATCCGGAGAAGGCCAGGATGGTATTGAACCAATTTAAGCGTTATCCCAACATTTCGATCAGGGATGTTGCGAAAAAGGAGAAAGTTTCAGTTTGTTTTGTGCAGAAAACAATGATACGTTCTGGATTACATGTGGAAAAGGTCCAGAAGGCACCGAATCGGAGCGATAAACAGAACTCGGTGGCTAAAACTCGTGCAAGAAAACTGTACAGGGAGTGGCTCACAAAACCGTTCTGCATTGTGATGGACGATGAGACCAACATTAAAGCCGACACCAAACAAATCCCAGGACAGGAACACTACGTCGCCACCTCTAAGTTGGCCGTTCCGGAGAATGTACGGAAGAAGAAACTGTCGAAATTCGCCAAAAAAATTCCTTGTCTGGCAAGCGATCTGCGGATGTGGCAAAATGAGTTAGCCCTTCATCACCTCTGGGACCGTCAACGGACAAATCTACAAGGACGAATGCCTCCAAAAACGACTTCTGCCCTTCTTGAGATCTCACGATGGCCCGACACTGTTTTGGCCGGATTTGGCATCTTGCCACTATGCCCGGCCCGTCTTAGACTGGTACAAAGATAATAATGTAGTTTTTGTACCAAAAGACGTCAACCCTCCAAACACTCCGGAACTTCGCCCAATTGAAAAATGTTGGGCAATCATGAAGGCAAAGCTCGTTAAAACTCCAAAACTGATAGAAAATGAACTTGAACTAAAGAAAGTGTGGTTAAAAGTAAGTAAGCAAGTCGGTCCTATCATTGCCCAAAATTTGATGAAAGGGGTCAAGGCAAAGGTGCGGGCATTTGGGTTGGGAGAAGAGGTTCAATAAACCAATGATGTCAAAACTTAACCATTTAGTAGTACTTTATTTCCAGAAAGTTTGAAAAGAATCGGGCTCAAGGAAAATTTTTGGTGACCTATTTTGTGTGTCCAAATTTCATCCAATACAGTCTTTATGAGTTGAGTTTTTTGCGATATCCTAAACAGGAGTTTTGTGGGGGTTTTCACAACCTCTATGAACCACAGTTCATAGGTATGATACGTAGGTATTTTTTTTTTATTAACATTCACTGGAGGCTTCTTCCGAAATTTTTTGCTAGTTTTTCACATCAGTTTTCAAACATTTTCTTCTGATTGCTTCGAGTCAGATCGAGCTGTAAGATCTACAGCATACCGATATTTCATCAACAAGTTCCTCTAACTTCTTCCAACTTGAAATAGAACTAAAAAGCTGAACAACAACTGAGTAATACTATGATTTAAAAAGTTTAACAAGACTGTGATTCAAGAGATTTTAAATCTCGCATTATTTTGGTAGTTTTATATGTCTGATATACAAAGCCAAATCTTAGTTTTAAAATGAGATTTTTGAACAATTGACTTTATAACAACATTCACTGGAAACTCTTTCTAAAATCTTCCGTGAATTTTCACGACAGCTTCCGACAAATTTCCTCTAATTGCTTCTGAGGAAAATCTTACAATGCATCATACTTTATCAACATGTTTCTCTGAGATTTGACCAAACTAAACAAAACATCTCATCTAAACAGGAGCTTGGTGAGACGTTTGAACAGCTTGAAATGTCCAATGTTGAATTGTTCTTGCACCTTTTTTTGCAGTTTTTATTTTTTGTACCACTTTACAAAGGTAAGCAATGCTATGTTAATTTATTTCTTATTTCATAGGGATGCTTTTGACAACAACCCACAAAAGCTTTTGAGAAAAAATATTGTTTTTTTTTTTGCGATTTCCAAGACCGGGGTTTTGTGGGACTTTCCACAACTCATAGTTCATAGGTATGTTTATTAGGTTTTTTTTTTTTTGAGAAAAACTAACTGGACGCTTATCCCGAAATCTTCTAAGCATTTTCCACACCGCTTCCAAAATTTTCTTCTGATTGCTTCGGGTCAGAAGATCTTACATCATACCCATACTTCATCAACAAGTTCCTCTAAGGTTCTTCCAACTTGAAATAGACCTTAAGAGCTGAACAAAAGCTGAGAAAGACTTTGGTTTGATTAAATTAACGGAACCATAATTTAATGGGCTTAAAAGCTTTTTAATCTCGCGCTTTATAGTTTTAAAAGGTTTACACGGCCAAATTATGCTACCCTAATTTACTCTTTGTTTTGTAGCGATCTTTTGGAATTAAGGTCTGTATCCACGTTAATCCGGACACCTTCAAATCATTGCAACTTTTGAAATATTGCACGTAGGAATGAAAAATTTCACTGTGGTATAGCTGAGAGTCTATGATGAAAAAGACTATGATTGATGTTTACATTTCATGTTTAGTATTCAAGATGGCGACGAAAGAAAAACAAGTGCGCGAGCGAGTTTTGTACGGGCGTACGGCAAATCCTGACTTGTCAATACGGGACCTTGCAAAAACATTGGATTTGCCTAAATCCACTGTTCACGATGTGCTCAAATCATTTTCGGAACGTTTGACGGTGGAGAGGAAACCGAGAAGGGACAAAAACATTGGACGCGCTGATCCTGTCATGGACCGAAAGGTGAAACGGATATTAACGAAAAACCCAAATCTCTCCATTCGAACGGTGGCTCGAAAAATAGGGATGTCGCCTGGTTTTGTCCAAAAATCAAAACAACGTTTGGGACTTAAGTCGTATAAAGTAAAAACAGTTCCAAATCGCAACGACAAACAGAACTTGGCAGCAAAATCACGGGCTCGACGTTTGTACTGCGAATATTTGACGAAGTTTTCATGCGTTGTTATGGACGATGAAACTTATGTCCTGGAGGATTTCAAGCAGCTTCCAGGGCTGGCCTTTTTCTGCTATGGCCAGAAATGCTACAGCTGAGCCTTTCAGAACGAAGAAGGCATCGAAATTTCCCAAAAAAATACCTTGTGTGGCAAGCAATTTGCACGTGTGGCAAAAAGAGTAAATCTTTCGTCACTACAGGCACAATCAACAAGGAGATCTATAAGAAAGAGTGTCTGCAGAAGCGATTGCTACCCTTCATCAAAAGTCACAAAGAAAAACCTTTGTTCTGGCCCGATTTGGCATCATTCCACTAAGCTAAAACTGTGATGGAGTGGTACCAAGCAAATCAAGTGAACATTGTACCAAAAACCTCAAACCCGCCAAATTGCCCAGAGCTACGACCAATCGAGAGATATTGGGCTCTGATGAAGCGAAAACTTTCTGGAAAGAAGCAAGGAATCAAAGACATCAAACACTTCCAGCAAATTCGGACAAAGACGGCTTCTACGATTTCTGGAGAGTCTGTACAAACCCTAATGGACGGAGTTAAGCGCAAAGTTCGAAAATTTTATGCAAATACCGAATAACTATGTTTTGTCTTCACGAATTGTAAAAACACATCCCATGAATCTGAAATAAACAACTACGACGGAAATATAAGGCGAAATTTATGTTTTATTCATGTTTTGAGGTGTCCGGATTATTGCGGATACAGACCTTATCCACTGGAAGCTTCACTGAAAATCTGTTGTAAGTTTCCCATACCACTTTTTGAAAGTTTCCAGTGAGGGGTTATTAAAATTTCTCCACACTTTATCAACAATCTCCGCAAAAGATCTTCCAATTTCAACTAGAACTTCACTGCTGAACAAGCGCTGATTAAGATTTAGATTCACAAGCTTGGGCCGATCCCAAAGCTGATCTACTTTGTATGGGCTGTTATAATTTACAACTGGAACTGAAACAAGCCAGTCTCAATGCTGTGTTGTAGTTCTACTTTTCGAGCATTTTTTTTTCAACAGATTTGCAACTGCTCGACAACTCTGTTCTATTTTCACCGCGATTTGAAACACGGGTGCAATATTGTTTTAAATTGGTTTTCATTTTAGTTGTGCCAGCTGTTATGGCTGATGATTGTCGAATTAGCGTTTTTTGGTTTGTTTTGCAAGTGATTTTTGTGGGATCCATTGGAAGAATATATCAGATCAGAACAGCAGCTTGATATCAGCTGGCACCGATGCTGTAGTAGTAAGCGCGACTACTAATTGAAACCCTTGGGGTTCCAATCCCAGCCGACGTCGATGAGATTTTTCTGAGATGAAAAAACCTGAGGTGAAAAATATCATCCTTCGAGGGAAGTAAACCCGTTGGTCCCGACTCATGTGTTGATGAGAGCGATATGAAGGGTGGAGGTGCCTCCCTCCGGTGGTGAACTAGTCTAAGGCTGAAAGTCACCTTAATACGTATAGAAGAAGAAAAAAAGAAGAAACATGATAAGACTGCATTTGATTGAAAGTTTCATGTTAAATAGTTCTCTTGTTTTTTTGTTCTTGTTTTTTGCAGTTTTATGTTCTAAATCGCTTTACAAAGGCAAACGATACAATGTCTCCTTTTTTATACGTAGCGATGTTTTAAATAACACACACTGAAAGATTCTCATGAAATCATCAGGGAGTGTTCCACACCTCATCTGAAACAAATCGACTGATTTCTTGTGAACCGGAGGATCTTAAAATGTATTCATACTTTATCAACAATGTCCATTGGATTTATTCCAACTTCCAACACAACTTCAGAGCTGAACAAGAGCTGCGTAAGACGGTGCATAAGTGGCTTTAAAAGCAGTGCTTACAATCGGTGACTGCCTAGTATGAACGTGAATTTCGTCACAAAAGCAATTGTTGGTGTTTCTCAACTGATAGTTCAAAGGTAGGTTTCTTGAGAATTATTTTGACAACATTTACAGGAAGCTTCTCCCGAAATCTACGACAAATTAAAAAAAAAATCTCTTGATTGCTTCTGAGCCAAGGAATTTCAGTTTTTTCGTCTAAGTTACCTTCAACTTGAAATAAGACTTTAGAGCTGAACGAAAACTGACAAAGACTATGATTCAATGGGTTCAATGGGAAGTAATTGCCTCAGGAGAATTTTTCACCCGAGCATTCAAATGCAATTGGCACCGTCTACGACCAGCGATTGTACAGGCTAGCGACTCACCATTAGAATCAATTGGTATGTAGGTAGTAATCTGAAACCAGGATGGAATTTTTTATGTAGCGAAAGGATCAATCGGCTGGAACGAAAATCGAACGCTCACTTCATGGCACTCAGAATACGTCTGGAAGATGGGTGGCGCCGCTAACCGCACGACCACGAGTCCCACAATTACAAAAGCAAGTTATCCTTCCTCAACTTAATCTCCCCTAGTAGAAAAATTGTTGCGATTCAGTTTATGTAATCTCAGTAAAATTCTAAGTCACAATCAGTTCATAAAACTGTTTTTGAAAATATCTAGTGAATTTTTTTTCTCAAAACCTATCGCGACTTCCGCACAACACTTTTGAAAATTGCTTCCCAGCCAGAGGATCTTACAATTCACCCACAATTTATCAACAACTGTCGCAAAGTTTCTTCCAATTTTAAATAGAATTTCGGAGCTGACTAAGTGCTGGTTATGGCTTCGCGAGTTAAGTGTTGGATTTTTTTTCTAACTTTATTCATACTTTAACAACCGGTTTCCGTAAGAATTGAGCAAATTTCAAAATTAAAAATATCATTATAAGCCTGTAATTGAATGGTTTTGAAAATTAAATGTTGAGTTTTTCTTTCAGCATTTTTGTCGATCCAAATGTCTTAATAACCGTTTCAGAAAAGCAAAAATTGCCATATAAATTTATTTAAAATACTTTCTGCAAATTTATTTAAATTTCACATGGAAGTTTCAAGCAACAACAAGCACTTAACAACATAAGTGTCACCCGAAATCATCCGGGAGTGACCACATTTCTTCGACACAAAAATCGACTGATTTCTGCTGAAGGAGGATCTTAAAATTCATCCACACTCTATGAAAAATTTTCAGTAGATTTCCTCCAACTTGAAATAGAACTTCAGAGCTGAACAAGAGCTGTGTAATACGGTGCTTTGGTGCCTTTGAAAGGTTAAAGCTGGACTTTCACTCCCTTTTTTTTCGTATCGTTTTTTTTTTTCGGAAAGACTAACAAGGGATATCAGCTTAAGAGATATTTACTTCTGGTTTCAAAAGATTGTTTTTAATTACATCTACTAAAGGATACTCCCAAATAATATGTAACTTTCCCTCATCATCAAAATTTAGTTTTATTTCTTCTGAGCCGGAAGGCCTTACAATTTATCCAAAATTGCTCTACAAGTTTCTCTAATTGTCTATCATAGTGAAATGAACCTTCAGAACTGAACGAGATCTGAGAAGGACAGCGATTGCATGGCTTCAAAATTTTTTTGACTGCATTTATTGAATGAAAAGCAAGGATTTCGACAACAAAAAGCTTCTCCAGAAATGTTCCAAGATAAAAATCTATTTTTTGCAAAATCTACAGATCGTTTCGGAACTACAGAATCTTACAGTTTATTTTCATCACATAAGCAATTTGTGCAAAATTTCGACCAAATTGAAACAAAACTTTCAAGCTGAACAAGGGCTGCATGCGGCTGTGACTGCGACTTTTTTTCACTTTTTTCGCTGTTTTCCATTACCTACCCTGCGACTAGTACCAATGTTAACACTTAGAAATTATTTCCAGCTTCGGTAGGCTTTACCGAAATATGAACAGCTGAACTTTTCGGAGAAATTTTGGCACAGCAATTCAGGTTGTTTTGATGATTTTGGCAACGCCCACTAAAAGTTTCTCCCGAAATTTTCCCAGATAAAACTATGTGATCTGCAAAAATCTACTTATCGTTTCTGAACCAAGAGATCTTACAGTTAGTTCTTATTACATTAACAATTTTAGCTAAGGTTCAACCGAGTTGAAATAAAACCTCTATGCTGAACAAGAGCTGAATACGACTGGACCTGTGTAAAAAATTGTTTACGCTTTTTTCACGGTAATCTGTTACTTTTAAGCTCAATAAAAGCTACCAGGGAGTACTATGCATCAGTTATAACGCTAACTTGAAGATAATCGAGAATATATTTCCAAAATTTACCAAAAAATTATCGCTGACATCGGAAATTCATGTGGAAATATATTTGCACAGCAGTTCAGGCGGTTTTGATGATTTTGACAAAACCCACTAATAGCTTCTCCGAATTTTTCCCAGAAACATATTTGATCTGCAAAAACTTACTGGTCGCTTCGGAGCGGGATCTTACAGATAGGTCTTAAGCCATTTTTGCGAAGTTTCGTCTAAATTGAAATAAAACATTCAAGCTGAACAAAAACTGAATACAACTGGAAGTGTAACTTTTCTTCCAAATTGTTCACTGTTTTCAATTAACTTTGAAGCTCAATAAATTCTCTTAGGGAGTGCTATACATCAGTTATAACACTAACTTAAGATAATCAAGATCAAAGATAATAAGCTTTAGATTACTACCTATACACCTAGGAATTATCAATGACTTCATAAATTCGTTCCGAAATCTGAACTGTTTGGATAAATTTCAGTATAACAATTCAGGTGGTTTTGAATGCTTCTTCAGAATTTTTCCTAGATAAAAATATGTCACCTGAAAAAAATCTACTGATCAATTCTAAACTAAAGGATCTTATGGTTAGGTCCGAGGCAATTTTGCTAAGTTTCGACCGAATTGGAATAAAATTTTCAAGCTGAACAAGAGCTGAATATAACAGCGAGTGTGTAGAGCTCTTTTTTCACTTTTTTCACTGATTTCCATTACCTAAAAGCTCAATTAAGGCTACCGGGGAGTGCTATACATCAGTTACAAGGCTTATTTGCTAATCAAATTTAATAAACTTGAGACTGCTACTAAGTTGATCACTAGACACTCACTGATGAAGTCTGTAAGTGGCAGACAAAACAGGCCTATCTGTCAAAGGATGTATCCTAGTTTTCCACTTACTACCTATGTTCACACTTAGATACTATTGCCAAATTCTGAAGTTTTTACCAAAATCTGAACAAATGAACTGTTCAAGGAAATTTTTGGCTGAATTTATTGTATGAAAAGTTTCACAAAGTCAAGCGATGATTTTGACATCACTCAATAACAGCTTTCCCTGAAATTTTCCTGCATATTTTTTGTTCTGAAAAAGTCGCCACTGATTGTTTCTGAGCCACGGAATCTTACAAGTAGCGCTTAAAGTAGGAATTTTTTTTTTTTGTTAAATGTCGACAAAATTAGAATAACACTTTAGAGCTGAACAAGCGCTGCATCCGACGGGGATCGTGTAGAACTTTTCTCTTACTTTTTTCACAGTTTTCCTTAAACTTAAAAATGGGGGTCCGGGGGGGGGCGTTTTTTTTTGGGGTTGTGTTAGGGGTTTTATATGCTAGACTACACTTATGTTATATTGGAAATATTGTCCTTTGGGTTTTTGAAAAAAAAAATGTTAAGGAAATTTTGGGTTGATTTTTAAGGAAAAGCTTTAAAAGTCAAGCGATGATTTTGATAACATTCGGCTGAATTTATTCACCAGAAATTTTCCTACATAATTTTTATTCTGAGAAAATCGACTGATTGGTTCTGAACCACGGGGTCTTACAAGTAGCACTTAGAATACGATTTTTTTCGCTAAATTTTGACCACAGTGGAATAATGCTTTAGAGCTGAACAAGAGCTGAATACGACGGAGACTGTGTAGATTTTTTGTTTCACTTTTTTCGCTGTTTTTCATTATCTTAAAGCTCAATCAAGGCTACCGAGGAGTGCTATACGTAAATTCTAACAATAACTTGAGATAATCAAGAAAAAAATTAAAAACTTTGAGACTACTATCTATGTTCATACTTAGAAAAATCGACTGATTGCTTCTGAACCACGAAATCTTACAAGTAGCTTTTTTTTTATTATTTTCCGTCGGCCTATTTCCTCACATGGTGAAAATCACCGACCGACCTATCGACTCATAAATATGAGCCGGGACCAACGGCTTTACGTCCCTTCCGAAGGAAGACGTGACCAGATTTTTTCGCCTCAGAAAAACCACCGACGTCGACTGGGATTGAACCCAGACCCACTGGGGTGCCAAGTAGCAGTCACGTTTACCACTACACCACCGACGCCGGCCTTACAAGTAGCTCTTAGAATACCAATTTTTTTTTTTTGCAAAGTTTCGACCCATTTGGAATAATACTTTAGAGCTGAACAAGAGCTGAATACGAGCAGCTGTGCAGAATTCTTGTCTGGCTGGTTGTTTGACTGTTGCCTTAAAACTCAAACCAGTTAACCGGGGTGCTATTCAACAGTAATGACGCTAACTTGAGATAATCGAGGAGGCAATTTAATTTTAACTATGAAACCTACACATTTTGAAATTATAGCCGACTTCGATCATTTTTGCCAAAAACCTGAACAACTGGATTACTCGAAGGTATTTTGGCACCTCAACTCAGGCGATTATGAGAATCGTCTAAGGTAATTTTCACGAGCGTCTATGGGATTTGACAATTTCCACGCGTGTTTTGAAGTAACCTAACAAACATCGGTGTCGAATAACCGCTTGTTCAAACAAATTTGGAGATGCTGTTCAGCTTTTCCTTCTAGAAAGCTGAATAACTTCGCCAAACTTGTTTGAACAAGCGGTTATTCGACACCGATGTTTGTTGGGAAGTTTGCAGCAAAATGATCTAAGAAATGTAGGATCAAAGTTTTCCCGAACTGTTGGGTTGTTCAGATTTCGATTAAAATCACCGAAGTTGGTGATAATTTAAAACTGCGTAGGTTCTTTAAAGATTACCTTTTGTCTATCTCGGATACCCTTTGGTTTATTTTTTAAGAGGGCTTTCTGAATTGTTCATGAAATGCGCTTCCATTTTCCCGAAACAGCAAATCCCAGTTTTAAAAGAATGATTTGTGCAACATCCTTTGGAAGCTTTTCACAAAATTATCTGTGAGTATTTTTTTTTCAAACATTCTTGCATTGCATTCTTGCATTATTGCAAAGCTGCAAGTTCCTCATCTTGCGATAAATGCCCCAAGCTGATCAAGAGCTGAAAAAGACGCTGAATCATCCAGAGTATGGAACTGTTGTCAATTTTTCAGCTGATTGAAATCAACGTAACAATAAACGACGATCAGCGAAATCCTCTGAACCTCTTGGGGAAATTTTCCTGACTGCTTCAAAAAGTTATTCATGATTTTATTCAGCTCAAAATAGAGCTGAGATTCTCTTAATTCTTTTTCAAGAAAACGAGTTGGAAATTTCACGTACATTTTTTCCATCATTCAATAAACAAAAACCACTTCATGTTTCAAGTGGGTTCTTTCAATATCCAGTGAAAGTTCCTCTGAAAGTCATCTGTGAGTTTTATCCAGACATTTTCCGAGGGATTAAAGCTGAAAAAGCGCTGCATAAGACGGTGTTTGGCTGCCTTGAGAATTATTATCATCCCAACTGAAGTCAATCTCTTTTCTTTCTTTTTTCGCTATTTTTCATTACCTTCTAGCCTTATGAAGGCTACCGGGAAGAGCTAGAAATGTCACAAGCTGAGTAGGAGCTGAAAAGAACTGCAAAAGTTAAAAAAAAAGAGCTGATAGATTTAGGCTTTGAAACTGTTGTCAACTTTTCAGCTGATTGACCTCAACATAACAAGTCGTTTGAACCGGCAAAATTCTTCTCACCTCTTGGGAAAATACTTTTACTGATTCAGTAAGTTTTTCGTGGTTTTGTTAAGCTAAATATTAAGATGAGTTTCTCTCAAATCTTCTGCACGGAAACGATTTTTTTTTAATTTCACGGAGAGTTTATCTATCTTTCAGCAAACAAAAGCTTCTTTAAGTTTTATGGAGTTGTTTCTTTTAACATCCAGAAACAGTCATTTGTGAATTTATTTAAGGCCGTGCGATTAAAGCTGAACAAGATGGGTTGCCCTGAAATATTATCATTCAAACTGATGTCAGGCAAATCAAATATTTGAGAGCAGCACAAAGGCTTTTTGGCAACAGTTGTTCAACTTCTCTGAAGGCATCTGGCGCACAGTGGTCGGAAAAGCCTTTTTTCACGGCGAAATTAATAACTTCTAAAGGTTACGTTTCCGAGTCATGGTGTCTTCTACAAAGTTGTATTTAAAAAACATGTCCATCTTGTGGTGATCTTTTTGTAGTTCTAAACTTTACCGCTAGGGCGGCGCTGTTACTAACTTTTTAACAATGCACAACAGAACGGTGATGGCAAACACAAGTTTGTAGGGCATACAATTTCAAGCAACTTTGCTGACGACATCATTTTTCTAGCTCTTATTTGACCATGATTGAACTAATTTTCTGCTTTTACTCAGGGTGTCTCTAAAAAAATGAGTTTTTTTATTCGAACACGCTACAAGCTGCCCATTCACGACTGTAGCGTTCGGCGCTTGCGCACTGCTTTAGTTCGGAGCTATTTTGCTGGTTTAGATTAGGGTGTCCCTTAAAAATCAGTTTTTTCATTCTAACTTTTTAGTTTAAAATGTTAGTAAAAAATAATCTTCAGAAAAATTGTTGAGCAAATTATGATGCATGTTTTTGCTGAACTAAGTGTTTGCGTATATTTTATTTTTCAAAAGTTAGGGGTGATTTTAACGAAAAACCTGTCCGGTTCTAAGCAGTCCCCGCTCGTGTGCCCCAGGAGTATCCGGGCTCATTTATATAGCACTATGTTCCTTAATATGCATTAAAACAAGAATTTGATGGTTTTCTGGCCAATTCTCGCCTAAACAATCATAAGGTCGAAAAGGAAAAACGCATATTTTTAGTTAAAACTACCCCTAACTTTTGAATGATAAGTTGTATTTATACGCGCTGTAATGTTCTCTATATTAAAAAAACTAATTTTACTAACTCATTTTTTTAGAGACACCCTGAGTTAAAGCAGAAAATTAGTTCTATCATGGGCAAATAAAATGATGTCTTCGGCAAAGTTGCTTGAAATTGTATGCCCTACAAACTTGTGTTTGACATCACCGTTCTGTTGTGCTTTGTTAAAAAGTTAGTAACAGCGCCGCCCTAGCGGTAAAGTTTGGAACTACAAAAATATCACCACAAGATGGACATTTTTTTTGAATTCAACTTTGTAGAAAACACCATGACTCGGAAACGTAACCTTTAGAAGTTGTTAATTTCGCCGTGAAAAAAGGCTTTTCCGACCACTGTGTGGCGCATCCGTGTCGAGCATTTCGTCGGCTTTCAACTCAAATGCATCTCGAAAATTATTTATTTATGGTTTTTTCATGCCAACACCAATGCATGAATCTGTACACCGTGTGGCAAACATAATGATAAACAATGCCCGGGAAAATCAAGGAATTTATTAACTCGAAAAACTTTCGAGCGAACTGGGAATTGAACCCACCGTGCCTTTACCAATTGTTTGAACTAAAGCTGGATTGCAAATGATACTGCCATCTGGAAAAAAACCTTCTTTCACTGGTTTTAGTTCTATCTATTGAAAAATTCCTACTCGGACTATTGCAATAGTGTTTCTCGTTAATCAGATTTGCATTACTTCAAGGGTGCCAACTAGCAATAGTTAACCACAAAATAGCAAATCAAACTTCTCGGTATCACACTCATAATTACTCCCAAACAACTGGGAAATGAGCACTTCTGGCTTGCAAATGCATCACGAAACGTTTCCTAAATTAACGTCTTTTTCCTTTTGCATTTCTTCAGCTGCAAAAAAAAACAAAACGCGACACAAATCGTTGATCAATTAATTTCCGAATCAATTTCGCTTTGGAAAATGAATTTGCACACAAATTTATCCAAGCCCGAAGAAGAAAAGAAAAACACGTACGTCAACTTCCCCAGCTTCGCACTTCTCGCGGCATTTGTGTGTGTGTTTGTGTTTGAGGTGGAAAAATGGGCGTACCGCAGCGATTATAAGTTTATTTTCCGCAACAACTTAATACTTTCCAGTTTGTTATTTTCTCCTTCCCCGTCGACCTCCATCGATCGGCGACAGGCAAAAAGCTCAATTTCCCGGTCAAAGGAGGCAAATCGATCACCGTGTGTATGACGCATATCGATCGAGCTCACCTTTCTCCGCCGCCAAATGAGAGCGAAATTGATCGAGAGTTCCTCCAGCAGAGCCGAGCACCGATCGAGCACTTTCGTTTTTTTTCTCTACTTATTCAATGTTCATCAGTGTACGTATAAATAGCCACGGAGCGCTTATCAGCGAAAAGTAGCGCACGAATGGATGTTTGAGTGAAGGTTACATTTCGTAGTTATCACTGCGTTGGTGGCGATGTTCTTTCTCCGTTCGGTTCGATAAAACTGGTTTCGCCTCAACCACACACACTTTGCGATAAGAGTGGCTGCTTTCAACCTCTCTCGACGAGCCGAAAATCACTTGTCACTTTGCTGGTAATTAATATCTTGATTGTGGTACTGTGTCGGTTTGCATTTAGCTTTTTTTTTTGTTTTCCATTGATTGGATGCAACTTCCGAAAACTCGCTCAATGCCGAACGTGACGCAAGTAGTTCCGATAGTTGTTCATTGAAATCGGGAAATGCCGCGTGACACGGTCGTGTTTTAGTTTCAGATTTTCACGGTCGAACTCGGCAAAACAGAGCGACCTAAAATGGGGCTTTCAGGGGTGATGACAGAATGCGGAATTCCCACGACGCCGCGACGCTGTTGTTCGGAGGGGGTATCGCATATTTTTGTCGTAAAACATCAACCGCATCGAAGATAATTTATTCGCGCTACGCAACGCGAGTCAGCAGCAAGCAAACAAAGATGGCCGTGCTGGTCCGTATGCTTCGAAAAATTCCTGCGAAGGTCAGTGCCGTCATTTGATATGGATGAAGCTTTGGGCTTTTGGTGGTTTGAATGTCGATTCTTGCGATGACTTTTAAAAAGGGCAATTTTTGAACGAAGGCAACCCAAGCATTTCTCGGCAACTGCGATTCAATCGAATGAATAGAGAAAGAGTTTTAATTTTTTTTTTCATACAACTGCGTCTCGTGAGCGTATATCGATTTTGAAAATATTTATTTTAGAATTTTTCAATTTGTCCTGATGCTTCAATGTTATGATTTTTCCTAATTTTTACCAATTTGTTATTTCAGCTTTGATTTAACATGTTTTATTTCCTGGTTTAAGTACTGCTTCTCAGTTCTATTTCCTATTTGGATTCTTCTTTTCTCTGATTCAACATTTTTTTTATCTGGTTCCATGAGCTTGTTGATTAAAGTACTTCTCTTAGATATTACGTATTTACGGATTATCTTAGTTTTTTTTGCTGGGTCTACTAATATTCCTAATTCCACTGTTTTTGTATGATTCTTCTCATTATCATTATTGCAGTGCAATGTTTCTAACCTCACAACTTTTGCTTGTTCTTTAACTTTTTTTTGGAATTATTTATTTGTGTTTATTCTGATTCTGATCATGATTTTTCAGCTTTCTTCATTGTACATTTTTAATTTATTTATTCAGATTTTCCAACTTTTTCTGATTCTATTTTGTTTTTTCACTGATTCAAATTTTTATTCTTGATTTGAATACTGCTATTTGATTCGGTCACTTCCTTTCCATTGAAATTCTTATTTTGGTAATTTGTCTGATTCTTTAAGTTTTGCTGGTTCCTTATCCAGCCACCTTTTTTGTTGCTTTACTATCCAGATTTCAGTCTACAGCCAGTTCATATCCGTCGTAGCCCTTTTGGGTGTTAATGGTGTTTTGTCTGGGGGCGAGATTTGAACTTGTGACATTTGTGTAAGAGATATGAATGTTAACCACTACGCCGCGAGAGCCCCCCAATTCAGCTCTTTTTCTTATTCTGAATGGTTTGAAGTAATGTTTGGTTGACTCTTGTACTTTTTCTTATGTCACAAGTTTTCTTTTTCAATATTCATGTTTTCCGTGTTGTACAATTTTCTCCGATTCTGTTTCCTATGTTCCGATTCTTCTAAATCTGGCAGTTCTGTGAATTTTTATTTAACTGCTCTTGCATGTTATACCATATAATCAGATTCTTCCTGTTTACTTGACTCTCAGGAGTGCAGATTCAATTTTTTAAACGATATTTTCAAAATCATTTTTTGTTTATTATACAGTGGTAGACATTCGTTAAGCCAAGGCCCAGTTTTTCTATGTATATTGAAAATAAACACACACTGTTTGCTCGGATTCGGTCTTGTAGGATACATGTCATTTATTTCTAACGAATTCATTAATAAAACTTGACATTACGTTACATTTGGATAATAAAATTGAAAAAAATATCGGTTAACGGGTAGATATTCGTTCAGCCGAATTGTTGAATTTCATCATCAAGATGTCTTTTAATTATGAATTTCGAAGAAAAACGATATTTAATATTTGGTATGGCCGCCATCGTTACCGTTGATCAAAGCAACGATGGATCGAGTGATGTGTCTCGTCCGAGTCCCTTCGAATCTCGGAGAGGGTTACAGCAAGGTGATGGATTGCACTGGAGGGTGCGATTCGAAGAGCTGGGATAGACACGAGTGGCACGATCTTCAGGAAGTCTGTCCAACTATTTGGCTTCGCCGACGACGTTGATATCGTAGCACGTAACTTTGAGACGATGGCGGAAACGTACATCACACTTAAGGCAGAAGCTGGTAGGATTGGGCTTGTGATTAATGCGTTAAAAACAAAATACATGAAGGGAAGAGGTTCACGAGAAGACAATGTTAACCTCCTAGCACAAGTTCAGATCGACGGTGATGAAATCGAGGTAGTAGACGAATTCGTGTATCTGGGCTCATTGGTGACCGCCGATAACGACACCAGCAGAGAAATACAGAGGCGCATTATGGCTGGCAATCGTGCCTACTTTGGACTCAGAAGGACGCTAAGATCGAACAAAGTTCGCCGAACCACAAAGTTGACCATCTACAAGACATTAATTAGACCGGTAGTTCTCTACGGCCACGAAACATGGACATTGCTAGTGGAGGACCAACGCGCTCTTGGAGTCTTTGAACGGACTGGTGCTGCGTACGATCCATGGTGGAGTGCAGATGGAAGACGAAACGTGGAGGAGGCGAATGAACCACGAATTGCACCAGTTGCTGGGAGAACCTCCCATCGTACACATCGCAAAAATCGGTCGACTACGATGGGCTGGGCATGTCGTAAGAATGTCGGACGACAGCCCTGTGAAAATGGTTCTCGAAAACGAACCGACAGGTTCAAGAAGAAGAGGCGCGCAACGAGCAAGGTGGATCGATCAAGTAGAAGGCGACCTGCGGACCCTCCGCAGACAGCGAGGCTGGCGAGGTACAGCCATGGACCGATTACAATGGAAACAACTTCTGTGTACAGCAGAGGCCACACCGGTTAGTCTGATTGGTAAGGTAAGGTAAGCCATCGTTACGAATCACTTTAAAAATACGGTTTGGCATCGAATCAGACCGCTTTTGCAGTGTTGCCATGTCGATTTTGGCCCAACACTCTTGAGCTGATGTTTTAAGACTGGAAATGCTGTCAAACTGACGTTCGTTTGCATAAACCATTCCAGCCAAGATTCCCCAGAGGTTTTCTATGGGAATGCAATCAGGACTGCAAGCTGGCCAGTCCAGCAGTGGAAGGTTTTTTTTTTTTTTTCATCAAACCAAGCCTTGGATTGCTTGGAGACGTGGATTGATGTCCTGCTAAAAAACGATGTCCTCATTCGCGTCGTTTTAAATATGACCGATCAAAACGTCTTCCAATCGCTCCAGGTACATTCCGGAGTTCATCCGGGTTGAGATGAAACAAATCGGAAGCTTTGCATGGTAGAAAAAGCCAGCCCATACCATCAAACTTCCACCACAAAAGTTTCGCTTCGATCTAACGACGCTGGTTTGATTCAAATCGTGCCAGTAGCAACTGTAACAATCGGGCCCGTCTAAATTAAACTTTTTTTCGGACCAAAACAGAACACTACGCCATTCCGTCTTCCACTCCATGTACTTCCGGGCGAACTTCATCCGATTCTGCTTATGTGTGAGATTGAGCTTCGGTTTTCCTTGTAGTTTCTTCCACTTGATGTTTGGCGATTCATTCAAAATCCGAGCAATTTGTCGGGAAGTCACTGGAACATCGAGCTTTTGCTTTATTTGGGGTCAGGACAGTCGATTCCGTGTAGTTTTATGCCTGATTTGCCCTTTCATCCTCAACGATACTTTAGTGCGCCCTTTGGTAGCACGTTTAATGCCATATTTTGATCCCATTTTGAGGAAATTCCTTACGGCTTTCTCAGATCGACCATTTTTTCGGGTAATTGAGACATTCGATTGGCCTTCCTCCTTGAACAAACTTATAATGCGCCGTTCTTCCTCCGTTAGTCGGGTACCCTTCGCCATTCCTAAAACTATTACATTTATCATTAATCTTTAAAAAATTAAACACCGCATTATTGACGCACCTTGATGATTATAAGTTGTTTTATCGAAATGCTTCAAAACGCAAAAACCCGAGAATTTGCCAAAAAAAAACTCGCGAGAAACTCTTTGATGTTTAATCGTTGGGGGGCCCAAAACAAACATTTTTCGCACCATGCATAATTTTTGAATATTTTCAAAATTCTGAGCTCTCGGCTAAACTAATGTCTATCACTGAATTTCTCATATTTTTGTTATTCTTTAACCTTTTCTGACTAACTAACTGTTTAGGCAATATTTCTGAGCCTGTCAATATAAGTTCTATTTGTACCTCTTCTTCTTCATCTTATTCCTCTGATTGTGATTGTTTTTCTTTCTTATTTCTCTGTTTTTTTTTTTGTAAATTACCTTGTCATTATTTGGAACTTTGAATTCGAGAACATTTTTGATTCATTATATTTGCTGATTGATATCCGTTTTCTGATTCGTCGTTTTATTTTTGCTGTTAATTTTTATTTTGACTCTTCATGATCATGATTCTTCAGAGAAACGAAGAATCAGAGAAATGATGGGACAAAAATGTCAACTTTGAAAAGTTGGATGATCAGAAAATCTCCCAACTTTTCAAAGTTGACATTTTTGTCCCATCTTTTCTCTGATTCTTAGTTTTTCGGCTGATTTTACTACTTTTCCTTAAGTCGCCCAGCTTTTATGTTTTGATTTTAATGGGTTTTTTTTTCATGATTTTCACCTTTTAATTCTTTTATTTTTTTTTCGTATACTTTTTCTTAAGAATCTCCTATTATTTTATTTAACAATTGTTGCTTTGTTTACAAGTTTACAAGATTACAACATTTTGCAAGTTTTCCTGTTCCTCTGATTTTACTTATTTTATTGTTGTTGGATTTTTCAGTAGCTTTTCAATGTCGTAGTACTCTATGCTTTTGATTTATTTTTTGCATTTTATATTTCAACTGCTTTTCAGTTTTTCTTTTACTGCTTCTGTTCTGATTCTTTTTGTGTCTCTGATTTTTTTTATTCAATATTAACAACGATTAATTTCTGTATTTTATTCAATAACCTTCTCTGTGTCTGTCTCTTTTCCGTTTTCTGCTCTTACCTCTTTTTACGACAGTTTTTATTGATTCGTTCTCTTTTACTTTTGATTCTCCTTTTTTTTCTCTTATAGCATTTCAAGCTTATTGCTTTCACAATTCGCTTATTGCTTGCTCTAAACTTAATGTTCTAAATTTCGAGCTTTCGATGCCAAGTACCATTTTTGCATTAGTAAGATTGTGTGGCAAGTACAAGCATACCCTATGCGAAGGGAGTCGAAAAACATTCCTCAACGAAAAATTCCTAGACCAGACCGGGAATCGAATCCAGCCATCTCCAGCATGGTGTTACTTTGTAGCTGCGCCTTTACCGACTGAGCTAAGGGAGGACCCTTTTCTCCTTTTTTTATCTTGTTTTATTATTTCACTATACCGATATTTTTTTATATCTCGTACTTCCATTTGATTCAATAACTTTTTCAACGTTTTCTTATTCAGTTGCTCTTTCCATTTCTACAATTTTTCGGTCTAAAACTTTTATGGATCTACAACTATTTTTGCTTTTCAAACATTTTCTGATTCTAGTTTGTTTCTTGCGCTACTTCGTTTTTCGTATTTCAGTAGATTACTCTTATATGATTCAATTAAGGATTCTATTTTGAATTTATGCTACTCTCATTCAAGAGTACAACTTTTTCCAATCCAAGAATTTTTCTTTTTTTTTGTTAGTTTTTTCGTTCTCTGTGTTACTTCTTCAATACGTAAAGCTTTTTCTTTAGAATCTACTCTATTTTTAAATAGCACAATTTCTAATGAAACTACTGCTTTTAAATTTTGATGGTTCCTTCGATTTCCTACGATTATTTTTTTTCTAGCTTTATTATGGTGATTTTCAATCTCCTGGGCTCACTTTTGTTTCGTTTTTTTTTTTATTCTTGTACTTACTTTTTTCTACACTTAACTTTTAACTTTGTCTGTTAACCCAGCTCTTTTTATTAGACTAATCCTCCTATAAGTACAATATTATTTCTTTTCACAAAAAACTGCTTCTGGTATTTTTTATTTTTATAATTTTTTTTTTCATTCAACTTCAACAACGTTATTTCTGTGGCTTGATCTCTAACTTTCTCTGTATATGTAACCTTTTAATTTCCGCTTGGTCTTCTTTTGATTTTACTTTCTTAACATACTCTTTATTTTGATTTTTGAATCCATTATTTTCGTTTAATTCGATTATTCTATGATACAACTGTTTTCTTATATCTAGTAATTCCATTTGATTCTACAACTCAATAAACTTCTTCTTATTCCGCTATTTTATAACAAAACAATTAAAAGGTCTCTTGAGTTGTTCCTGATACACAATTTGGAGCAAATATATGTTATTTATCGTTTATAGTTTTGCTTTTTGATATTTTTTTTGGATACATCTTTAAACTTATCATGTTTAAAACAAAATGCCGCAAGCTTCTTGAAAGAAAATATACAAGGAGTTCAGAAAAAAATGCTTTTTATGGATGAAAGTGTTGCCAAATTAACAATTTTTCCATATAAAATTGTTTTATTGCTAATCAAAATTTAAAAAAAAATATTTTCATCAGTTAACATGATGTGTTAAATGACATGAAATAAAAAAAACTTCAATTTAATTGCTTTCTGAGTTTTCTCTGAAATACGAAATTTTGCTGGAAATAATTTCTCGATGATAAGGTTCTGGTACTTATTAAATCTTAGCACAAACTATTAGATGCTCCCTGAAAAAAGAATGAATGTGTTAACAAACTTTTTTTTTTTTTTTCATTTCAAATAATATTGCCTTTTTCAGGAAGTTCATGAAAATTTTATTTGAAAAAACAAAATAAGATGCACTGTATTTATCAGACTTTATTTTAAAGATCACAAAATACACGGAACAATGGGTTGTTCGAAATAATGACGCAGGACTGTGCTACTAAATGTAAGCAATTTTGACTGAAAAATGGAATATACGTTCAATTAATACTGTTACGCCCTTTGAGGAAGAATCTTCCGTCAATGTAGACACACCCAGCGATCACCAGGAGGATTGTTGAAACGTGAATCATATAACGAATGAGAACTAATTCTTATGGCATTTCGGATTGTAAACACAAGATCACCGACGACTAAGAGATAATTTGCTTACAACTACTATATTGGGGTCAATTCTGACCCATGGCGCAACTTCAATGTACGCTATTTTTTTTATTTTTAAACCAATCGGGCTGAAATTTTCTGACTTTTAATATTTTACGGAATTCTTCATTTTTGCATAAAAATATATTTTTTTTTAAATCAGTTTAAGGTGGTTGTACAAAAAAAGTGACACATAAGACATTAGGGTCAATATTGACCCGGATTTCAACCCTTCGTAGAATTTCGAAATTTTAACTTAGAGTCAATGTTTATGCACCATTTGAAAGGTTCTGGTCTCAAAAATGCATTGGAACAAAAAAAAAACTGGTTCCGGTAACATTGTCCCCCGGGAATCTGCTACAAAGGGAAGGAAGTTTTAGTTTGGCTGTGTTAACAGAAATGCATATAAAACATTCCAGACTCATTGTAGAGAATTGGCGTCTTCAGCAAAGTTTCTCAGTGCGTAACGAATCGTCTTTTGATATTATCATATTAGTTCCAAATCGTGCTGCAGAGATGGCGCTGCAGTCTATCTTTGCCAAATGAAGCTCTAGAGAGTTGCCGTCTTCGGCAAAGTTGTTTGGAATATAAAATGTAGTCATTTGACATTATCAGATTAGTTCCAGATTTTGCCGCAGAGATGGCGCTGCAGTCTATCTTTGTCAAATGAAGCTTTAGAGAGTTGCCGTCTTCGGTAAAGTTGTTGAGAATGTAAAATGTAGTCACTTGACATTATCAGATTAGTTCCAAATTGCGCCGCAAAGATGGCGCTGCAGTCTATCTTTGCCAAATGAGGCTCTAGAGAGTTGCCGTCTTCAGCAAAGTTGTTGAGAATGTAAAATGAAGACATTTGAAATAATCACATTAGTTCCAGATCGTACCGCAGAGATGGCGCTGCAGCCTATCTTTGCCAATCCGCCATCTCTGCGGCAAGATCTGGAACTAATGTGATAATCTCACAAGACGACAAATGACATACTGAGAAACTTTGCCGAAGACGACAACTCTCTAGAGCTTCATTTGGCAAAGATAGACTGCAGCGCCATCTCTGCGGCAAGATCTGGAACTAATATGATAATGTCAAAAGACGACAAATGACATACTGAAAAACTTTGCCGAAGACGGCAACTCTCAACTGTCTAGCGCTTCATTTGGCAAAAGATAGACTGCAGCGCCATCTCTGCGGCATGATCTGGAACTAATATGATAATGTCAAAAGACGACAAATGACATACTGAGAAACTTTGTCCAAGACGGCAACTCTCTACAACTAGTCTGGAATGTTTTGTATGCAATTCTGTTCACACATCGAAATCAAAACCTCCTTCCCTTTGTAGCAGATTCCCGGTGGCCAATGTTACTGGAACCAGGTTTTTTTTCCACCACCAATGCATTTTTGAGACCATAACCTTTCAAATGGGGTATAAACATTGTGTCTAGGTTGAAATTTCATAATTCTAGAAAGGGTTGAAATCCGGGTCAATATTGACCCTAATGTTAAGAAGCAACGCATCAAAATTTTGCACGTGCATGGCGAAAATCCAAACTACTCTCACGCCAAGTTGGCGAAATTGTTGAATGTGGCTAAATCAACTGTTACCAACGTTCGGTGAACGTTTGTCGACAGCCGGGAAAGCTGGATCGGGGGGAAATCTAAAGCCGGAGGCCACAGCGACGACAAAAAGAGTTGCCCGCTATTTAGAGCGGGACCCCAACCTCTCCGTTCGAGATGTTGCAAAGAAGCTGGGAGTGGCGCCTTCCATCGTGGATAGAGCTAAAAAACGAACTGGACTGTCGACTTACAAGAAAGTGGTGACCCCAAATCGCGACGATAAACAAAACACGTCGGCCAAAGCACGATCGCGAAAGTTGTACACGACGATGCTGACGAAGTTTGATTGCGTGGTACAGGACGATGAAACTTACGTCAAGGCAGACTTTAAACAGCTTCCTGGACAGGAATTTTATACGGCAACCGGACGGGGAAAGGTGGCAGATATTTTCAAGCACATTAAACTGTCAAAGTTCGCGAAGAAATGTCTGGTGTGGCAGGCCATCTGTACCTGTGGCTTGAAGCGCAACGTTTACATTGTGACCGGAACCGTCAACCAGGAAATTTATCTGAGCGAGTGCCTACAAAAACGTCTTTTGCCTTTCCTGAAGCGACACAATTGTTCCGTTCTATTTTGGCCGGATTTGGCATCTTGCCATTACGGAAAAAAAGGCCATGGAGTGGTATGCTGCCAACAACGTTCAAGTGGTGCCCAAAGACAAGAACCCTCCCAACACGCCAGAGCTCCGCCCAATCGAAACAATATTGGGCCATCGTCAAGCGGAACCTTAAAAAGACTCAAAAAGCTGTTGCGAGCGAGAAACAGTTCAAGGCAAACTGGCGTTCTGTGGCGAATAAAGTGGATAAGGAGGCTGTACAAAATCTTATGGCATGTGTTAAACGAAAGACCCGGCAATTCGCATTCGGTAAAAAAAGGAAGCTTAGCTGAATATTTCTTCTGTATTCTGTATTAACTGAACTTGAAAAAGAAAAAGAATTTGAGTCATTAATAAAAACATTGATCGACTCACACACATTACTGTTTGACCAAATTTTGATCGGAACACCCTTTAGTCTTTCAAGAATCATTCAAGCATATTGTTTTAAATGTAATAAATCCAAAGTTTTGGCAGAAAGAAATTGTAGACCGATGACGAATAACTTATAGATAAGGACGTTTTTGCTTCAAAATGTTGTATCTCAGGAACGGCTCAAGAACCCTTGAAGTTTTGTATGGATTTTATGTTGGAAGACCTAAGACAGACGCAGCAGCTCGAAAAAGTAGTGTGAATTTCGGTTCAATATCATTGGATGGAATGACCGAATTTAGAAGCATTGAACTTGATGCGTGAATGACATTGAAATAAACAAGGAAAAGTAGTTTTCAAGATGATAATGTTAGCCTCCCATTTTGCGTTCAGACCGACGGGAATGAAATCAAGGTAGTAGACGAATTTGTATCACAGAGAACAGACGTTCATCTTCAGTCTGCTACTTGTGTAAAACTTTAAACTGTCATTTCAAATGTATGTCGTTATGCTCCTGCTGCAGTTGTGCGATAACTGTCATGTCAATGTTTATCAATACAAAACCTAGCACATAACCTGAATAGTTTGGATTGTTTTTCTCTGCATTTGCTTTTTATACCGGCTGCCCATATTAACTTGTACACACATTTTTCAAGAAAAGGTATATGGACATCAATGTCTGTTCTCTTTTTTTTAATGTCTAAACTCAATGGTGACCGCCAATAACGACACCAGCAAAGAGACTAAGAACTAAGAATTATGGGCGGAAATTGTGCCTACTTGGACTCCAAATATCGCTTCGACTGATTCAATCGATAGTCCTCTATGGTCATGGTTCCTTTGAACGGCTAGATATGAGGTGGGGTGCCGTTGAAAGAAGAAACGTAGAGGAGACGAAGTAAGGAAATCCTCCCATCGTCCACACCCGGACAATCTGTTGACAGCAGTGGGAACGTCGTCAGGATATCGTTTAACAACCAGGTGAGATGATTATTGAAAACGAACCGACTGGTACAAGGAGGACAGCGCTCTCAACACTGTATATCATTTGCATCCAAATAAATAGGTATTGTATGATGGTAAATTACCATTGGTAATAAAGATATCCGTTTTCTTTGAGAACGAAAAGGCACCAAATCAATTTCTGTCCAAAGAAAATATTCGCAAAAAAAAACAAGTAACACCACAAAGATGTAGGCACCAAGATCAAATGAACTACTGAATCACTATTTACAGCACATCCGTTGGACGATTCGAAAATCAAAACCTCGAAAATTTTCCAAACCTCGAGAGGCAATGCTCCAATCCAATATTTGCCCAAACAGTACGATTATGAATTCAATTAAATCAAAACTCATCAAACAGAAAACCCTTTCGACCGCATCACATCCCCATCGGACTTATCAAACTAATGACAACTTCAACCTTTCCGCGGGTCACTGGTTCGCCTTCGACCAAACCTGTTTTCAAATCCACCAATAATAACACCCCACGCTACCTCTCTACACCTGACTACGACCCGCGAAACTCGTTCATGAAAAAGCCGAACGAAAAAAAAGGCACACAACGCGGAACTAACTGCCTCCTAACTGGTCCGGTCAACCTTTGTGCCGAAAGGAGGTGGCGACGACGGGTCCATTCTACGCCGTCAAAACACACGCTTCGGTCCAGATTTCTAACTCAAGCGCCGTTTAACCGATAAACACCCGAGCACAATAATTACAAAGCTGGTCGCCAGCCGCCGGCTCAGACACTTCCCCGTCACAGCAACAGTCACAAAGGTCTGCGTCCATATCTAGTGACACTCACTCGGTCGAAAGATCGCCGGTAGATCCGTTGGTTCCGCTACCGAGTCAGACGGACTATTAAAAGCCTATAATTTTCGACTTAACGATCCCCCCCACACTGTCCCGGGGGCGAACGCTCTTTGTTCCGATTCACTTTTTATTGCCGCCGATGTAGAATAATGATTGATGATTAATTACCGAGGGGTCACTCGAAGGGTGGGCTGTGATTTTGACCAGAACGTCACCGTACGTACCTGCAAGGAGAAGAGAAGGAGAACAAACGAAAGTGATTATGATGCAATTATGTGAGTGGAAAATTTCACGGCCAAACAGGATCCTCATAAAAACGCCTTAAAAGGTAACTGGATCTCCAGAAGACGAAAAAAAAATAAACACTGGAAGTACAACGAGTACAGTCTCCCATAATCACTACCAAAGAAGGCGTGATACTTCCACCGATGATTATTGAAACAGGCAGCAAATGGCGCGCAATTGTGAAAACGGTCGGCGGACTCCCTTGGACTGTGCAGAGTAAATAAATATTTTCACTTTTGACTCTTTATCGCCCTCCCCTCGGGGCGGCTCCGGCCGACCGACCGGGGAAACAAAACAAATCGCGCGACTCTCTTGTCCAGCACCCAGCACCATCGCAGCTGTCAAGGCCTGCTGAGTGAGTCTGTGCACTGGCGAGAGACGAACGCGCGACGACGACGATGATGAGTGGACGAACTTGGACATGTGTTCTTGTCGTGTTATCCGGTGCTGTAAATTGCGATTTGTACGGATTTCATTGAGGCTGCCTTGAAGGACTACCATCAGCCTGATAGTACGGTTTTAATGAACAACAATTATACAGTTCGATTCCGTCGCAGTTTTTTTTTTCAGGGTTGATAAAATCCGGTTCCACTGGTGGGCAATATTACACATTCTGCAGCAATTTTAAAGATTTCAGAAGGAATTGTCGGGTCCAGATGTTCGGGAGATATTTCCAATTAGAGCTGGAGGAAAGTGAGTCATATGTTCTTCAGGAAGCATTCGGAAGAAATCTCCATGACGAAGTGAAGGGAATTACCTGTGGAAGTCGTCGAATGGGATTAAAGCGGAACTAGCACGTTTATACCGGATCGAATTCAATTCCGGTAATTCAAAGGAATCAAGTGGAATATTCGTTGGTAGACAATTGAAGCCCCTGAGGTTAGTTGGAGGATTCAGGGCGAACTTTAGCAAAGATATTGCAACATATAGAACACCGCTGAATATTGTTGAAACCTCTTAACGAATTTCGTTGAATACAGATCGCCAAAAATGAACGAGGAAAACAGACAATTGCTTTAACCCCTTCAGGCCTTAGGGGTTATATATGACCCCAAAAGGAAAATGGCTGTATAAAATCACAGACTGAATAAAAGTGTACATTGTCTTAGGCAAATTTGTTTCTATCAATTCTTCTATCTGGGAAAAATAAAAATAAAAACATATGGTTTTAAGGCCTAATTGACGACCTAGAACATTCCTGAATATGAAAAAGTTCAGAAAGAAAAAAATAAATCCCTTATTTATATTGTAAAACGTTGTTTTAGAATATGGTACATATGCATACGTATTATTAAATTCTCATTGATAAACGATACATTTTTTTGATTTTTCACTAGGATGTTCTAGTTTATACAAAATGTACTTGAGTTCAGAACTTCAGATCTACAGTTGTAACTGTAGCTTTTAGTGCTGTACAAAGTTTCACTACGTATCCAACCATATTCAGTCAATATTTTCGAACGTAAAAAAGAAACATTATGAGATAAACTTGGATAATCTAGGTCATCCAAACTGTCTTTGAGTTCAGAACATAAGATCTACAGTTGTAACTGTAGCTTTTAGTGCTGTACAAAGTTTCACTACGTATCCAACCATATTCAGTGAATATTTTCGAACTTTAAAAAAAATATTATGAGATAAACTTGGATAATCTAGGTCATCCAAACTGTCCTTGAGTTCAGAACATAAGATCTACAGTTGTAACAGTAGGTTTTTGGAGTATGCAAAGGGACAATATGTATTTATCAATATTCATTTAACAGTGTGGAATGTCAACAGACATAATGCAACAATCTTGGGATATTCTAGGTCATCCAAACTGTCCTTGAGATTAGAACATAAGACCTACAGTTGTGACAAATAATTTCTGGGCTATGCAGAGCTACAATGTGTATTGAAACATATTTATTGAATATCTTGGAAGAACAACAGACATTATTAGATAATCTTCGGATGCTCTAGGTTATCCAAACTATCCTGGAGTTCAAAACTTAAAATCTACAGCTGTAACTGTAGCTTTCTGGACTAAAGAAAGTAACAATATGTATTTGACCGAATTCGGTGAGTCTTCTGGAAGTTCAACAGATATAATGAGATAACTTGGGATGTTATAGGTCACCAAAACCGCCCTTGAGTTCAGAAGTTGGGATCTACAGTCGTAACAGTAGCGTATAGCCTAAGAATGGTGACGATATGCACTCAAACACATTCTATGTATCTTCTGTAAGGTCACCTGTCATCAGATTATCTTGGGACGTTCAAGTTCATAAAAACTGACCTTAGGTTCTGAACTTAAGATGTACAGTAGTAACCGTCGCCTTTTGGGCTATGCAAAGCAACGATATGTATTCACACAAATTCAATGAATATTCTGAAACATCCACAGACATCATAGCATAAACTTGTTAGTGTCAGGTCAACTAAACTGTCCTTCAAAACTTAAGGTCTGAAATTTTAAGATCTTAAGTGTTGTACTCCAGGACAGTTTTTTGGCATAGAATATTCCAATATTATCTCATAATGTTCGATTGTCTTCCAGGATATTAATTTAATATGATTGAAGACATATTGAAACTTTGTATAGCGGATAAAGCTACTGTTACAACAGTAGATCTTAAGTTCTGAACTCCAGGACAGTTTGTATGACATATAACATCTCAAGATTATCTCATAATGTTTTTTGGTCTTCCAGGTAGTTCATGGAATATGTTTAAATACTTATCATAACATTGATTAGTGGATAAAGCTACTGTTACAGCAGTAGATTTTAAGTTCTGAACTCCAAGATAGTTTGCATGACATAGAATATCCCAAGATTATTTAGTTATGTTTGTTGGTCTTCCAGGATATTCATGGAATATGTTTGAATACATATCGTAACTTGAAAGAGCGGATAAAGCTACTGTTACAACAGTAGATCTTAAGTTCTGAACTCCATGACAGCTTGGATGACACAGAATATCCCAAGATTATCTCATAATGTTTGTTGGCCTTCCAGGACATTAATGGGATATATTTGAATACTTATGATAACATTGTATAGCGGATAAAGCTACTCTTACAGCAGTAGATCTCATGTTCTGAACTCCAGCACAGTTTGGATGACATATAACATCCCAAGATTATCGCATAATGTTTGATTGCCTTCCAGGATATTCATTGAATATGTTTGAATACTTATCATAACATTGTATAGTGGATAAAGCTACTGTTACAGTTAGTTGTTTCAAAGTAACTTTTCTACATTTCACCACATTGAAGTGGAGACACAAATGCATTAAAGAAATTCCCCCACACACACACACACACACACACACACACACACACACACACACACACACACACACACACACACACATCGAATCAATACAAGATATCTTTTCAAACTGTGATTTGCAATGCATTAATAGTAGTAGTAGTAGAGTAATTGAGGATGATTTAAAAAATGATATAAATCAGAAAGGGTTGGAGATTTAAATAAGGAAGCAGAATCAGCAAAAGTACTAGAACCGAAAAAATGAGAATGGAAATTAGAAGAGGAAACATAAAATTGAAAAAGGTCGTATGAATTGCCTTGACAGTATCATTTATGTCTAGGAAACAGAAAACTGAAGAAACGAGGAAGATCAGAAAAAATAAAGATTTAGAAAAAGTTATTTGAACCAAACAATAACATATGAAACATTAGGAAGTAAAATCACAAGAAAAAAATTAAAAAACAAAGAAATTGTATATAAACAACATGAAATTAGAAAACATTAAAGTAGTCGAATAATAAAAAATAATGAAAATAGAATGAACTACAGTACTCAAGTCGAGAAAGACTTCTAGAATGGAAAGGAAAAAACTTAGAAAATTTGAAAAAACGGCCCTAGTATTCTAGTGATAAGCATAATTTCCTCTCACCCGGTGGGAATAGGGTCCGTTGGGAATGTCTGGGACGAAAACTCTGATCACGTCTTCTTTCCAAGAGCAAGTAAAGCCATTGGTACCGGCCCATGTGTTGATGAGGTCAATATGTTGGGTCAAGGTCACCTAAGTGGCTTAACGAACCAGCCCAAGAGGGAAGAAAAGATCAGAAAAAATAAAGTAAAACAAGATAATAATAAAGAATCAGAAAGGATTCTCCGTTCTCCAACCAAGAAAATAGCAAAATCAAGAAAAATTGCAAAATAAAGGCAGTCAAAACAAGGGGATAGTTCAGAAAGAAATCTACAATCCGAAAAAGTTGCAGAGTAAACAAAGATAAAATTAGAAAAAAAAACACTTGAACGAGAAATACTACGAGGATAAAAAGAAAAAGAAGCGTAAAAGAAATACAAAGTAGTGTCAGAAAAAAAAGATAACAAAATATTAAAAAAAAAAACATATGACCTAGCAAAATCTTCAAAAAATAAGTCAAATCATAAAAACAAGCAGAAATAGAAAAAAAAAATGCAAAAAAAAAACAAAAAAAAAATCCATAAGAAGAGGCACTATAGCAAGGAAAAAAGAAGATTGAAGAGAGAAAATGTACTTCATATAGAGAAAATAACAAGGTGAACGAAAAGGTGAAAAGATGAATCAAGCTAAAAAAAACACTTGAATGAGAAAAACTAGAAGGATAAATAAGAAATCGAATCCGTTGAAATAGAAATATATTTTTTTTAGTTGATAAGAACAAGTAGTAGTTTGATTAGAACATAGTAACGTCAGAAAAAAACTAATAGCTTTATAAAGTATCAAAATAAAAAAAAATAGTGAAGTCAGAAATAAGAGTAGAAGCATCTGCAAAAACTGTTATAAAAATAGGATCAAGCAGAAAATGAAAAAGTCACAGATACAGAGCATGATAGAGAATGAAACACAGAAATATCGTTGATGAAGCTGAATAATAAAATTAAATAAACACGAAAAACCAGAAGAATGACATAATATTAGGCATTTAGGAATACTAGTATAATAAAAGAAGTAGCAGAAAAAGAAAATGGACAATAAATTAGAAGCATAGAATACTACTAGAAAACAACCCGCTTATGTATGATATATGATATTTACTACCAGCCATTGTAGGTTGGAACTGACTCTTAGCTTCGAGTCTTGACCAAGAATCCCTACTGAGCCCTTGCGGCACGACAAGCCGGCCAGTTCAGCGCAAGGGCTACTCGAATATAACCAACATAGTAAAAATATTAAAATATTGAAAAATAGCAATTATCAGGAACAAACACAAAAAAAAATGCAATTTTATAGAATAGACTCTATTGCAAAATAATAAAAAAACTAGGTTTAAAAGAAAAAGTACTACATGCAGCAACAATAACTAATAGAATGACATGAAAGTACTCTAATCAAGAAACGAAACTTCAATGAGAAACACTAGTAGGATAAATAAGAAGTAGAATCATATAATAGAATCATAAAATCAGAAATATTATCAGAAAATCAAACAAAAATCCGAAAAAGTTTGAGAACCGAAAATAAATGTAGTTCTTTCAAAGTTGTAAATTAAAAACGTTGTTGAACCGGAGGAAGGAGTTGGATATGAAGAAGTTGAAAAAGTTGTAGAATCACGTGGAAGTACTAGATATAACATAAAAAGTAAGTTAAAGTATCATAAAATAAAAGTATAAAACAAAAATCAGAAAAGAACGTTGAAAAATAAGTGTAAATTATCATCAAAAGTGAACCAAGCAGAAATGAAAAACGTTGTAGATATAGAGAAAACCAAATAATAAGGCACAGAAATACCGTTGTTAAAGTTGAAAGATAAATAAAGAATCAGAAAAACAAGAGGAATTTGATCATATTGTGAATTAAAAAAATACCGGAAAAAGAAATTTAAAAAAGCATACAGTAGCACAAAAACAGTATGAATGAAAAAACCAGTAAAAAAGAATAATTCAAATAACAAGGTACAATTAAAATGTATGAATGTAGATTGGAAAAAAGCACCACAAATTGAAAAAATAACAAATAGAGTGAAAGGTAGTACTCGAATAAAGTAACAACACATGAATGATGAAAACGAGTAGGATAAGTAAGAAATAGAATCCTAAAATAGAATCATAATTTGATAAGAAAAACGTATTAGCGTCAGAAAAAAAATGATCAGAAAAGCGTGAGAACCGAGAAAAAAGTTGTAGAAACGAGAAATGTACCTAAATAAGAAAAAAATGAAAAGTTGTAGAATAAAGTGCAAGTACCATAGAGAAGAAAAAAAATGTTTGAATAATACAATAAAACGATCGTGAAATCAGAAAGTAAAAGTAGAAGAATCAGTTAAAAGCATCATGAAAAGAGGACCGCGCAGAAATGAAAATGTCATAGGTAGAGAAAAAGCTAGAGAATGAGATACTGACATATGCGCTGTAAAAGTTGAATAAAAAAATTATCAGAAAAACAAGTAGAACGAGACTATATTGTGCATTTGAGAAAAGTAGTAGGGTAAAAGAAGCAGTTGAAACAGAAAATTAAAAAAACATCATGAGCAAAGAGTAGTACGAATATAGAACAGCTAGTACAAAAATCAAAGAAAATAATTAAAATCACAAGAATTTATAGCAGCATTCAAAATGAAATAGCAGCTTTTTAAAAAAGGTACATAATAAGTAATTGTATTATAAAAGTACAACACAAGAAAAAAAAACACTAATAGAAGTTAAAGGCAGCCATCGAATCAAAAACAAAGCTCTTGAATGAGAAAAACTAGTAGGATACATAAAAACTACAATCAAAAAATAAAAATAGAATCAAAACAATAAAAATAGAATCAAAAAATAAAAAAGAATAAAAAAAAATACAAATAAGAATCAAAAAATAGAAATAGAATCATTACTTGATAAGAAAATCGTAAAAGCTCTTGCACAAAGTAGAATCAGAAGAAGTTTGAGAACCAAAAGTAATTGTAATTCCATTAAAGTTAGAGATTGCAAATGATGTAAGAACGAAAAAGGTAGCTTAAAAAAAGTAATTTAAGTTGATGAATCAAATGGAAGTACTATATTTAAAGATAAAGTTATATCATAGAATAAGAGAATGAAACAAAAATAGTGGAAGAACAAATTAAAGTCGAAGAATCATTAAAAACCATTATAAAAAAGGACTAATCAGAAAATGAACAAATTATAGATGCAGATGAAGTTAGAGAATGAGAAACAGAAATTTCGTTGTTGAATTTGAATACAAAATGAAAGAATCAGAAAAACAATTAAAATGAGATAATACAGTGAACTTTGGAAAAGCTGTATGATAACAAAGCAGTAGAAATGTAAAGAATGGAAAAAAATCTAAAGAAGTACTAGAATATAAAACAAATAGTACGAAAATCAATGGAATTGGAGGAAGTATCAAAAGCAATCAAAATATTTAAAAAAGCAGTTTCATAAGAGAAGGCAATATTTCAAAGTTAATTAGATTCAAAGAAAGGTAAAAAAAAGAAGATCCAAAAGAAAAGTACTACATACAGAATTAAAATTCTAATAGAATAAAAAGGTAGTACTCGAATCAAGAGGAAACACTTTAATGATAAAAACTAGTAAGATCGATAAAAAAATAGAATCCTAAAACAGAATAGTAGTTTAAAAAGAAAAACGTAGTAGCGTCAGAAAAAAAAAGTAGAATGTTTAAGAACCGAAAAAAGTTGTAGACCACTTTTATGGATGTGGAACAAACAAGTTGTAGAAACGGAAAAAGTAGCTGAATAAGAAGAAGTTGAAAAAGATATTTGAATCAAATGGGACAATTTGGATCTAGTCAGATATTAAAAAACCAACGATATTATAGAATAAGTTAATAAGAATATTAGAGAGCAAAACGAAAGTATTGGAAACAGAAATAAGAGTAGAAGAATTTGTAAAAACAATCATAAAAATTGAACCAAGACCTAGTTGAAATTGAGAACGAATTAGAAAAACCAAAATAGTGAATAATATTATTAAGGAAAAGTAATTAAGAAAAAAGCAGTAGAAACAGAAAATGAAAATCATAAACAAGGATTTGAATATAAGAAATCTAGTACAAAAAATCGAAGAAACATAAGAAGAAGTCCAAGCGAAAAATGAAGAAGTTACAGATGCAGCGAAAAATATAGAATAAAACACCAATATAAATTGACTAAAATAAATAAAATCAGAGAAACAACAAGAATCAGATTACGTTCTGCGTTCAGGAGAAGCAGTAACAGAAAAGTAGAAAAAGCAGTGGAAACAGAAAATGCAAAAAATAAATCAGAACAGAAAAGTAGCATATTATGCAGCTAGTAAAATAAGAAAGTACTTGAATATTTAAAAACAAGTAAAATATAGAAGTATTAGAATATTGAGAAGCTAGTGAAAAATCCAACAACAAAATAAGTAAAAAAAGGGGGCAAGTAGCAGCAGAAAGACTTGTATCATGACAGAAGCAGTTTCAAAAGAAAAGGCACTATTCCAAATTAATAAGTAAAACGAATCCTGGAGAGTGTGAGCTTTTTAGTGGAATACCGGTAACTAGAAAATGAGATAAGCAATTTCCATCTAATTCCAACTACCTTTATTGCTTGTCTTGAAAAGATTTGTCAACATAAGCAATAAAGGTGGTTGGAGTTCAATGGAAATTACTAATCTTTCTTCTCAGTTTTTTTGTTAAGTGAAATTAGATTCATAAGAACGAGGAGAGCATACGAAAAACAACTTATAGCATTTAAAGGTGTACTACCTCGCATCAAGAAAAAGTAAGAAAAAAAACAGTAAAATCAGAAAATAGCCGACGTATATAAAACTACTAAATTTAGCAGAAAAACAAAGAATCACAAGAAATTAAGATGTTGAAATCGAACAAATATGGAATCTGAAAAGTAAAGTGATCAGAAAAACTAGAAGAATCATGAAAAATTGATGGTCTGAATAAGAATAAACAGAAAGAAGCGAAATGAAACGACGAATGTAAAAACAATAATCAAACAGAAAAAAAATGATAATTACAAGGTGATAAGTGGAAAGTGATCAGAAAAACTAGGAGAATAATGAAAAATTGATAGTCTTAAAAAAAATAAACAGAAAGAAGCGAAATAAAACGAAGAATGTAAAAATGATACATTCAATACATGATACATTCATCATTCTTTCGAATGATAACTACAAGGTGATTCCGCAAAAAAAAGGAGAATAAGAAAGAATCGAGTATAATCAGAGTAAGATGAAGAAGCAGCGGAGAAATAGAAGTTATATGAACAAGCTCAGAAATGTCGCTCAAGAAGTTAAATCAGAAAATGCTTATGAATAAAATACATATCACAAAAAAAATAAGAAAAAGTTCAGGTCAGATCCGAAAGTATCGTTCATAAATTTGAAGGAAAGCATAAAAATCAAGTAAACAAAAAGAATTTGATAAGCTTGTATAATCTGGAAAAGCAGTCAAGTCGAAATTCGAAGCGCAACCAGAACTAGAAGATCCCGAAGCAAACAGGAAGTAAAATCAGAGAAATTACCAATACCACTCCTCTGTCTTCAGCTCTATCTTCTTCTAAAACTTCATATGACTCCACCACTTATTCTTATGAATTCTTTTGTCTAGTAGATTTTGATATTGATGTTTCCTGGCTGATTTTTTTTATTTAAGTATTTGAAATATGCTTCAATCTTATACTTATGATTATTATTTCTTCCATTTTTTAAATTCTTCATCTTTTTTAATTTTTTGACAAAACCATGTTTCCTGACTGAAGTTTTTCCATTCCTCTAAGATAGTTTCAAACTTGTTCCAAATTACTTAATGCCATGAGACTTTTTTGGATTTTCCTGAAACAATATTTTACTTCGGAAATACTTCAACATTCGCGCCAGTGTGCTTCCAGAGTTTCTCCGGATACTCCTCCCAACTTTATTTTCAGATGTCTCTTCTGATGTTCGACACGAAGGTTAAGGTAAAGCCCGGATGCGTTCCCAGTTCTTCCATAACGGAACAGAAGATTTATTTCGATTTTTTTCGGAGTTTGAGAAATATTTTCTGTTCCGACTCAAATTTTTTTGGAGATTTGGACGTTTCTCCTCAACTTCCATGGAGAGAACTGCTTCTGACTTTTAGGAGCCTGCACTTCAACATCGTTCGGAGAATTCTTCTACCATGGAACCCATACTGATCAATGTTGAATAGAATTTTTACAATATTCTTGATGATAATAGAAGTAGTAGTTTCATAGATGTATTTAAACAAACAACCCGGTAAAATTCCCAAACCTTAGCTAGCTTCCAAGTTAAAATATAGTACGATGTGATCTAATCGCAAATCAGAAGCTCCTGATCTCGCAACTGTACTTAATTACAGAATAAAAACTATTCGCGCCTTATGTGTCAGCATAAGTGACACAAGAAACGGAATCGTTTGACGCTAAAGTTGCGCACGCTAAAAAAAAAATAAGCCCGCCAAAATATGTAGGTCATGGCTAATGCCATTTAAGAGTGAAATTCATACACATCCACTCACTCACTCACTCGAATACACTCACAAGGTTAGGTACTTCACTGTTCGATACGATTCAATTCCATACATGAATAATGGCAAAAATCTAGCCGAAACAAAAATTAGGTTTCCACCGACTAGGGTGGTCCGCAAAAAATGTCCAGTTCCTCAATTTTTTCCTCCAAAACTTCCAGTTGCGCACTCAACATGAATCTGAGTTCGGAGAGGCGTATTTTTTTTCGGTTCTTTTCGCCGGGCCAAGATCAACCCTAGCCACCTCGTTTCTAAACTAAGATAACAGCTGTCTAGGTCGAGAGGCCCGTCGTTCGGTCGCCTCGAGTGCGTGTGTTCGCATAGACGCACTTTCCGAGCATTTTTCTTCTTCTTTCTCACTCACTGCGATGAGTGACGGCTTAATGAAAACGCAAAATTGGTTGGGGAGCTCTCGTATGTAAATTTGGTTTTTTTTTGGTGCCCCAACAAGCATACGCACTTTTACACGATCTGTCAGGTGGTACCATCACCAATTTTGCGCGAAGCGAGAGCTCTTCAAATTTGATGTGTGGTTTTTTCTTTCGTCTGTAATGAACATTATTAAGCTTGATGAAATTAGGTTGCAACCTGATTCGCGCACTCGCACTCGTGTCTCAACTACCTCCAAGTCAGCAGCAGAACAGTATGGGTGTAGTAGTGGTTGGGTTTTGGTGATTCGCGTTTCGCGTCACCTGATGATAGTAGTCACACCGGCGGTGGTAATCGGAATATGATATATCGACCAAAACGTGACATGATTCACTGATAAGTTTTGACGGCGACGACCTTGGAGTCGGCGAAGAATGTTACCTAATTTGAAATGTTGGTATTGACAATCAAGAGACAGCAGTAGGCTCTGGTAACCAAGTCTGTTCCATCCAGCACACAGCACACAGGGCCCAGCCAGTTGCGTACACTTTCATTACTCTGTTACGACCGCCATTGTTGCTTCGCTGATTCAGTCGTACCCGGCTTACAACTGATATACCGAACAATGTCACACAATCATCGCAGTATGGGTGCAAAGTGTTGAAAATCAAGCGCCAATGTCAAAATCATTGAGACCTTCCTCGCCAGCCAACCCCTCTTGAGTAGTAGTGGATCGTGCGGCAGTGATCGCTAAAATTTCGGTTCGCATTCACATAGAAGTGGCATTACAGCCGAAGTGTCGTCATGTCGA
Source organism: Aedes koreicus (assembly GCA_024533555.2). NCBI lineage: Eukaryota > Metazoa > Arthropoda > Insecta > Diptera > Culicidae > Aedes > Aedes koreicus. The sequence continues at coordinate 88,894 of JAHHFK020006007.1, forward strand.
GAGATCGAGACTTCGAGGGGTGTTTGGGCGGTTCGAGGGGGGGTTCGGGCCAGACAGCTATGATGCAAACATGGCTGAGCCGCTGGTTTCCACCACCGCTGGATGGCGGTCGTCCGTCTGCTCCGCTTGGTAACAATTGAAACCGAATTGAACTAAGCTACGAGGGGGGGCTTTAAACGGTTGCAGCCGCCGCTGGTTTCTAGTTTTCGGGTGAGCGGCTATTTCTGGTTTGTAGATTTTGTCTGCAGAAATTTACGAAATTTTGCATAATGCCCGTTTGCCGGGTTTCCAATTTGTTTGCCAGAACTAGTTCTGTTCAAGGTTCGGCAGAAGGTGATTCTGCATATTTGGGTTCATGTTTGGAACAGAGAACGAAGCCCAGCGGCTCTTTTCCACTAAAATTTGCGGAGTGTGTCTTTCCAAATTTTCGGCAGCAATTAGATTTTAGGGTACACCATTTTTGAAAATGGATAAATTGTGAAAGGTGTTTGAGACACGAAAAAAAAGTAAGGTAAGAGATTTTGACATCACATTCGTTGCAGTTCAAGCTGAACACTAGGCCCAAATGTTACGCTGAAGCTGAATAAGCTAATTTACAGTTCTAGACGCCTATTTTCGTCTTAGAAAGGACCTAATCAGCATTGAATGTTTGTTTGTTTGAAGTGTGCGGTAAGGGTGCATTATTGGGCTCACGAACATTTGTTTTAGTGAACTTTTTGATACACAGGAATACTTCGATTATCTGTTCAAAGGCACTAAGCTACTCTAATGGCAACTACTCGCAAATGGCAATCCAATTCAACAAACAGTTCTCATCAATATGTAGTGGAATTAGTTTGTTATTTTTGGTTTTTGAGTGAATCGTTTGCCGATTGTTGGGCTGCTTAATCGCAACAAAAGTGAAACTTTTTGAGATTTTGACATCGCATTCGCTAGAGTCTAAGCTAAACACCAACCACACATGGCATTCATTCTTCAAACGATTCAAATTTTCTACAGTGTGTCTCACAATAGGTGTCACCTTTTTTCAGTCTTGGTTTATTTTAGCTGGGTAATTTTGACAGCGGAATTGATTTTACCCGTTTTGAGTGTACCTTTTGAAAGATTATCGCTGAAGATAAATAAGCGATTCCGTTTGTTTATATTTATCAGCAACCATGGAAGCCATACGGGAGCAAGTTTTAAAATTACATTTGCAAAAGCTTAGACCGTGTCAGATATTCAATATCAAAAAGTTCATAAAGTGTTTCGTACCTTGAAACGGTTCAAGGAAACTGGAAATGTCCATATTAAACCCAAAGGAGCTGCCAGACGAACTGCCAGAACGAAGAAAAAGATCAAATGTGTGAGGGAGCGAATGAGACGCAATCCGGCCGTATCTGGCCGTAAATTGAGCAAACAATTTCAAATGTCCCCTGCTTCAATGAACAGGCTTCTCAGACATGATCTGGAATGCAAGCCGTACAAGAAACAACGGGTTCACGGGTTGACGGAGCGTCAAAAGCAAGCCAGGGTCCAAAGAAGCAGAAATCTTTTGGTGCGGCACGGTGACTGCGAGATTTTATTTTCGGATGAAAAGCTCTTCTTCCTTCGGGACAGTCATAATCAACAAAATGATCGTGTGTATGGAAAAAGTCTTGCCAATATTCCAAGAGATAAACTAGCTGTAGAACGCCATCAGAATGTATCGAAAATCATGGTATGGGGAGCCGTTTCACGAAAAAGGAAAACTTCCTCTTCTTTTCATAGAACCTAACGTAAAAATCAACACTGAATATTACATCGAGCAGGTTCTGAACAACCATCTGCTTCCTCATGCTTCAACGCTGTATGGGAATACACCATATTGTTTCCAACAGGACTCAGCCCCAGCTCACAAGGCAAAGAAGACACAAACGTGGTGCGCGGAAAATTTGCCCGATTTCATCACAAGTGAAGAATGGCCTGCATCTTCACCTGATCTCAACCTACTGGACTACTTTGTTTGGGGTTATATGCTTCAACATGTAGGCCCTACGAAAGGGCTTACTTTAGATCGATTCAAGAAACATTTGGTTGATATTTGGGACCAAATTCCTCAGGAAATCGTGCGTGCCAGCTGCGATGGGTTTACAAAGCGTTTGCGCAAAGTTATCAAGGAAAAGGGCGAGAGATTTGAATTAAATTAATATGGTTTATTTCTATATCATGTATCTTTCAAATGAAAAATAAATCCTATGATTCGGTTGATTTGTTTTGCTGTAATTCCATTTCGTTTTAGTGACACCTATTGTGAGACACCCTGTTGAAGCTGAATTAGCAATTACCCAATTCAAGGCACTTATTTTCGTCTTTTAAAAGGACTCAGTCAGCATTCAGTGTTTGTTAAATGTTAAAGTTCATTCTTGGGCTCACGAACTTTTCTTTTGGTGAACTTCGTGATATACAAGTAGACCTCGAGTATATTTACACGGCAGCAAGCTCCTCCAATGACGACTACTTGCAAATGCCAAACCATTTTAATAAACATTTCATGACGATATGTCGATATGCCCTTCTTTCTCATGCTGCTGATGATATTCCCAATTGGTTTGTCATTTTCGGGTTTTCAGTGAATCGTTTGCGATTCTCGATTTTATCAATCGCAACAAAAAGGAACTCATTTGAAGTTTTGACATCCAAGCTGAATACTAAGCATAAATGGTATTTATTCCTCAAACGATTCAAGCTGTTTAGAAGCTGAATAGGCAATGTTACAGTTCTAGATGCTTATTTCCGTCTTGAAAAGGACTTACTCAGCATTCGATGTTTAAAGTAAGCGGCTAAAGTTCACTATGGGGCACACGAACTATACTTTTGGCGAACTTCGTGACATACAGAACATAATTCGAATATATTTACACGTCACAAGGCTCCCCCAATGACGACTTCCCGCAAATGGCAAACATTTCATATAAATATGTAGTGAAACGTCCCTTCTGATACTGTTGATGATATTCCCAGTTGGTTTGTCATTTTTGGTATTTCAGTGGGTATTCATAAAAGAGAGGGGGGGGGGGAAAAAAAATGGAGGAAAAGGGGGGGGGGGGGAAGGGCAACAAAAGGGAAACCTTTTGAGACTTTGACATCGTATGCGTCACAATCTAAGCTAAATACTAAGCACAAATCTTATTTGTTCCTCAAACGAGCTTCAAGCTGCTTAGAAGCTGAATATTTAATTGTGCAATTTAGAACGCTAGAAAATCGTTTATTCAGCTTCTGAACTGCTTATACAGCCATCAATGTTTGTTCGGTTTTATTTAGTGAGCGTTTAAAGTTCACTACGGAGCACACGAACCATTCTTTTGTTGAACACCGTGATATATCGCGATCTTTTCTGGTATTGTTTCGGTTATGGCTGCTTTAATGTATCGACTGTTGTTTATCATTATTTTCGTTATTTATTCGTCTCCAATATCTGAGAGAGAAGCTTTAAGATTGTGGTACGACTAAACAGAGTTTTAACAGCATTTATCTACAGTTAAAACGGATTTTCGTTAGCAACCCGTTAGAGCGATTTATTTTCGTAATATTGCATGTTGTGTTATTTTGAGAATTTGGCATCGCATTTGTTACGATTCAAACTGAAACTTCTTCTTTTGCTTTCATAATTAATTTATTGCTTGTCCCAACTTAGTGTTCTAAATGCACTTCCACAGTTTTTAATTGAGTGCTTTCGATGCCAAGTACCATTTTTCATTAGTATGATTGTGTGGTAAGCATCATACGCTATGCCCAGTGAGTCGAGAAATTTTCCTTCACGAAAAGTTCCTAGACCAGACCGGGGAATCGAACCCAGCCACCTCCAGCATGGTGTTGCTTTGTAGCCGCGCCTATACCGACTGAGCTAAGGGAGGACCATTTTTCAAACTGAATATCAAGCGTAAATGTTATTTATTCATCGAAAGATTCAAGCTGGTTAGAAGCTGAACAAGCAATTGTCCAGTTCAAGACGCTTATTTTTGTCTAAAAAAGGGCTTATTCAGCATTCAATGTTCGTTCGGTTTGAGTGTGCGGTTTAAGTTCACTATGGGGCACACTGGTATACCTCGATTATATGTACACGGCACTGAGCACCTCCTATGAAGACCATTCGCAAATGGCATTACAATTTAAGAAACATTTCTTATAAAAATTTAGTGGAGTGTCATTTCTGATGCTGTTGATCTTCCCGATTAGTTTGTCATGTTTGGTTTTTGAGTGAATCGTTTGCCGATTATTCACTTCTTAATCGCAAAAAAAGTGAAATGTTTTGAGAATTTGACATCGCATTTGTTACAATTTCAAACTGAATGCCTAGCATAAATGTTATTTATTCATCGAACGGTTCGAGCTGTTTAGAAGCTGAACAAGCTATTGTCCAGTTCAAGACGCTTATGTTCATCTAGTAAAGGGCTTAGTCGCCTTATTCAACATAAATGCCGCTTTTGGCCCAATCTACGGCTGCTAAACTATGGTAATGCTTCATTAATGGTATTTTGCATTCGAAATGCTTATTACAGGCTACAAGCATTTAAATAGCATTTTAAAGTCAACTTTACAACAGATAGCATTCAAGATGCTGATTAAATGCTAATATAATGCTTGTAGCATCTGAAATGCAGATTCACCTGGTTATCTGGAATATATCGCGAACTTATGCATAACTGATACGAAAGTGGCTGTTTTAAGGTATCGATTGCTATTTACGAATGTATTCGTTATTAATTCGTCTCCAATATCTGAGAGTCGAGCTTAGGATTGTGATGAGACTCTATTTAACACCATCGACCTACAGTTACGATGGATTTTCATTATGAGCTCATAATGTTTATTCCGTCTTATCATACACTTCATGTAGTTCAAAACGCTTCAATGTATACTGTATGCTCTCGCCAGAAGCCAAATGACTTAATGATAGTTTTAATCATGATAAAGCTTGCTTATGAAATATGTTATCATGACTCTGTTAAACAAATATGAACGAGCTTTATTATTGACTTGCTGAACGGTTTTATGAGGGAATAGATTTCCTCGTCAATTATGTTTAAAAGCTGACTGTTTTTGACTTCCCTTTTTGCTAGAAAAGGTTATAAACAGCCAAAAGTAAAATAATTAACATTACGTCTAAACCAAATAACATGTGTATTGAAGTAATAAAGCCCTTATAAATAAAAACAAAAGCTAAAAGGCAGTAAGATTGTTATTTGGGATCATAAAAATAAAATTAATTCTGACTTAAAAATGTGTAAAACAATACAAAAACTGTTCTGAACACACCAAGATGATAAATGTATTATTCAAAGAAATCGTGATTTTGAGCCTTTGCATCACTATGCAATGGTGTGGATTCCATTGTAAAGAATTTTAATGCATCCATTGTCTTCAATTTTGACCAGCATATAAAATTGGACAATCGTCAAGTAGAAGATGAAAGAGATTAGCAAGATGACTCGGTATGCTGCAGAGATGCAGAGATGGCAGAATGTAATGGCCAACTGAGCTGACCAACACATTGCCGATACGATGATGAAAAGTATCCGATGAAAATTCCCTTATATCACCCCACAATTGAATATTTTCACAGTTATTTTTAAAAGAAATTTGGGCAGTAAAGTAGTTCGCCTCTCTGTAGTGCAGCTTGGATAAAGCAAAATGCTCTACAATCAAGCGTCTGTTTCCAGGTCAGGGACGGCTCAAAACTGCGTCTGTTCTCCATGTTAGGAGCGGCTGATCATCGTCCTCGTGCCAGCGTGGGACTCTAAATAGTGCTGAGCACGATGGTCCTCCGGCGAGACAGGGGGTTGGAGAAGGCGAAACAAGCCGCCCTTAATAAGTTCAATGTTACAAATAATACAGAAGTTAATACGAACCGGAACAATCGGTAAAGACCTAGGCGACGAAATAAGGACTACGATTGGATTACTCGAAACATGGAACTGCAAATCTATCTGCTTCCCTGGTTGCGATTGGATAATCTACGACGAACTTCAACCACGTAACTTTGAAGTCGTAGCACTGCAGGAGCTTTGCTGGACAGGTATGGAAAAGCGGGCATCGAGCGGCTACTTTTTACCAGAGCTTTGTCGTTCTGGGCAAACTGCGTCAACGCGTGATTGGATGGTTTTCGATCAATGTGAGAATGTGCAAGCTGAGGATCAAGGTTCGTTTCTTCAACTACAGCATCATCAACGTACACGACCCACACGAAGGTGACCGCCGATAACGACACCAGCAGAGAAATACAAAGGCGCATTATGGCTGGCGATCGTGCCTACTTTGGACTCCAAAGGACGCTTAGATCGAACAAAGTTCGTCGAACCACAAAGTTGACCATCTACTAGACATTAATTAGACCGGTAGTTCTCTACGGCTACGAAACATGGACATTGATAGTGGAGGACCAACACGTCCTTGGTGTCTTTGAACGGAAGGTGCTGCGTACGATCTGGAAGACGGAACGTGGAGGAGGCGAATAAACAACGAATTGCACCAGTTGCTGGGTGAACCTCCCATCGTACACATCGCTAAAATCGGCCGACTAAGTAAGGAAAGTAAAACATATTCGGTCTAATGCCCCATTCGGTCTCAAGGCGTTCGGTATGAATGGCGTTCGGCCTAATGACCCATTCGGTCTAATGGCATTCTGCTTAATGACGTTCGGTCTAATGACCCATCACTGTGCATCAGTGGCTGTGTGACGCTACAAACAGGGGCTGGATAGTCAAGAAGAAAATTGATTAGAGTATTTGGCTCAGAAAGTACCAGCTCATCGATCCCGAAATCTGTCCCAAGCAAATGATTCGCCCCTAATAACGAAACTCACACGAATACACCCTCGAATATTCTGTCTAAATAACACAGCGAATCAAAACAAAAACAAAGATTCTAGTTCCGAAAAGCGCAAGAATGTATTGCAAGGTGCAGACTGCAAAGTGTACTTTGAACCAAGAGGTTCAACAACAGAGAGCCAATATCAAATCACTGGTTTCATATTGATTGTTGTTGATACTGCGGTTTAAAAATGATCAGGTACAAGACACCCGATTCGGAGGAATGACTACACTCAGCGAAATAAACTTTGGATGTTCATAAGTTTGCATTATGATTATTTGTCACAAGAAATCATTATGAATTTCATTAATTTACCTTATGAAATAAAATGATGTTGATAAAAGAAAAATATGGAGCAACCTGGATTCGAACCTTGAACGTTGAGGTTATGGGTCGAGTGACTTGACCACTAGTATGTATCAACACTTGTAGATAGGAAAGCTTAAAGGTGAACAAAAACAATGTCGTGTAAAACTAAATCCATTCATAAGTCAGCCCCAGTAAGTATTGTTCATGAGTTGAACCTTATTAAATTCTTAAGATTATTTGACTGAGTGTAGAAAAAGTTCAATTTAGCAATTTGAATATCTTTTTAAGCGAGAAAAAGCGAGTTAAGTCCAAAAGTTCAAAAGGTGGCAAAAAATGAATTTTTACGAGCACTTGACACTGAAAAGTATGTTAGTCACAGACGCAATGGGCCTATCTCTCAAAGGATAAGCTTTTTCTAGTGGAATTTAGAAGAATTTGCTCGCGTTTACTAGTGATGGTTTGAAAAAGTGTTTCAGTTTTTGATTTTTTATATTTTTTCAATGGACCAAGTGTTAGTTTATATTTTCTTAGCTGGCAAATTTTTCTTATTAAATTTTGAAACAATGCTCAACACCGTATTTGATATGACCAACCAACAGTTAGCATGTGGTTTGGGCCGCTCATAAAGTGTGATGGTTGTTTCTCATTGGGATGACAAGGCCATTCTAAAAAGAAAACCCTCTCAAGCCAATTTGAACTCATTTATTCGATTTATAAGGATGTTGTTGCAGTCCCTCACACAGTGTTATGGTTTTTTGATTATTGATAAAAAAACGTTTATTTTTCTTCAGAAATACTCTAAACGACGCTTCAATCGAATAAAAATGCGCAACGCAAATGTTGCAATTTATGCAATCTTATCTTGCGAAATCTGCATAACTCGGAAAAGGCAGTTTTACCCATCTTGATCCACAAAGCGTTTTATAAAATAACTGAAGCCAGGAGATTTTTTATATATGTTGCATTTGTTCTCTAAGTTAATTAAGCAAAATCATGCGAAATCGCAATACAATCTTCTTTTTTTATTTTTATTTTAGGTGTATGCATGGCAGAAACGTACACAGAGAGGAATTTGATGGTCAATTTTACCATTATTGGGGGTTAGGATGACTATTGCAGTATAGTGATTTTGAACCGACTATGATCATGGTCAAAACTACCATTAAAAATAGTTGATGCAACATTTTCCATAATGTTGGAATAGTCCTTGTTACCATGATCATAGTCAAAAATGCCATGAACGTGGTGAATTCTACCATTTTCATGGTTATTGAAACCATTATATGGGATAGTCATCCTGACCATGATTTAATTGTCGGTACAACGATGAAATTTTTCTCAGAGTATGACCAACGAATTTGATTCTACACAGCCGCCTCTCATTATATCATGATGCTAAAGTTGAAAATCTACTTAAGTACATTAGGCTATACATTTTCCAAAGTTAATAAACAAGTACTCTGTTCATTCATCTGTAAAGCTATTGATTTATTATAACAGAATAGGCCATGATTGGACGTTCAAAACGATTTGCTCACCCACTGCGTTAAAACACTTAACGTTAAAATGACTAAAAGAGACGCGCAAATGCAGCTGAGGGATTTACTGTTATTCCTGCTTGTCTAGAACACACAGAAGTCGACCAATACAAGTACAACATATTCATAATAATTCACCTTCCAACCGAACTATTCCGACCCACCCCGATGACGCAATAACTTTCACCCAAACTGCCGTTTGACATTACGCAAACCTAAAGAAATGATCATCCTCGATCCCCCCGCCGCGCATTCGCCTACCAACCAAGCCAAGCACGACCAACCATATTGGGACAAAAATTTGCGTAACAGCCGCAACGAGACATCCTACATCGTAACCGGCCAATTGTCAAGTTCAACCAGCTCAAACTCGAAGCCGAAGTCGATCATGTAACCCACTTCACTCGACCGTAGGAAAAGAAGGGAGACAAAAAAAAAGTGCACCCAAGAAGAAGGAACCATGCCTCGCCGAAATGCTCAATGTCATAAATCATATGTACACACTCACACTCACGAACGCTCCGCCACTCAACAAACCATATTCGAATCCAATCGGTCCAGTCAAAATAAAACCGAAAATCGCCGTCGTCTCGTGCAGACAAAACACTCGCGATCATCATCCGCAATCATCGTCATCGATCGGGCGACGAAGCAGGCGACGACAACGACGACAACGACGACGCGTGACAGCACACCGGTTCCAGCGAGAGTGGGGGTAACTTTTTAGGTTTAACCTTCAAATTGAAAGCGAAATTGAAGCGTGTAAATTTCACGTTTTGCACTGCTGTCGCTATTCGTGCGTTTGTATTTGTGCCCATCAATCCCACTTGGCCCTTTTCCACTTGTTATGTAAAATCGCGCCAACATTAGTCAAACAGAATAGACAAAAGCCACCACGAGCAGCGCGAAAGTGAAACCCAAATTGAATAATGCCTTCTTCCCGCAACGCAGCGCAAAACGGGGTTCGGCCAGCATCCAATTTCGATGCTCAATGAGGTTGACTGGAAATTGAGACACCGACGAAGCTCTCTGCACAACTCGCCAAACCGACCGCATTTATGTGTCAGGGTCATACCGGAATCGACGACGTCCGATGGTTGCTATAAGAAACGGCACACGCACATTCGGACAAACGAAAAAAAAAATTCGCACATCAAATAAGTGTGCCATGCCCGGTGGAGCATTGCGTGGATGCTTGATCGTGGTCCGACGGCTGATGACTACGAGGCGATGTTTGATTGAGGGCGGATTTTTTTTTTGGAGACTTTACGAGTGAGCAATTGCGCCTATTCGTGGGGAATTGTTGAACTGAAATCTCGATTGCTTGCTCAAAGCGACGTTTCTGATTTTGTTATCAAAGAGGTAAGGTTAATTAGCAAAAATTTAAAATAATTTCTCACAAATCTCAGCACCTCCACGGAAACTAGCGTCGCTATGATGTGAGGGAAACATTAATCTTTTTGGTGGTGGTTTTAGTTTGCATGAAGGTGCTACGGGTTTCAAGAAATTTACGTTTAAATCTTTGTTTATCGAATCCGTCGTTTTGAATAAGCTGTCGAATAATATCGAATTACTGAAGAGTTTTTTTTTTTTAAAGAAATCTGATCTACATCAGTGAATAGAAACATAGTTTTGAGGAAATTTCAGATTCCGACTTCTCTTATCTCCAGATTTGAACCAAATTATTCGTTTCATAAAAATGCTGTTGACGCCTCTCACAAAGAGTTTTGTTTACTTATAGAAAATAGAAACAAACCAATTTAAACCAACTGTAAGGATGCTGCTAGGGGCTATTCATAAAGTGCAGTGGTGGTGTTTGTTGAGAGGCGAAGGCATTTTTTTTATTAATTTATTTTGACCAATTTTAATGACAATAAGGATGCTGTTAAGATCACCTTAAAAGTGTGGTGATGGTTTACATTATAAGGAAACGAAACTTTACTTTTTAGCTTTCAATTTTTTAAGAACACTTTTTTATTAAAACATTTTTACGAGCACTTGACACTGAAAAGTCTGTTAGTCTCAGACGAAATGGGCCTATCTCTCAAAGAATAAGCTTATTCTAGTGGAATTTAGAAGAATTTGATCGCGTTTACTAGTGATGGTTTGAAAAAGGGTTTCAGTTTTTTATTTTTTATATTTTTTAAAGCGATTAAGTGTAAGTTAATATTTTCTTAGCCAAATTTTTCTTTTTAAATTTAGAAACAATGCTTAACACCTTATTTGATATGACCAACCAACAGTTAGCATGTGGTTAGGGTAACTCGTAAAGTGTGATGGTTGTTTCTCTCTGGGAAGACAAGGCCATTTTAACAAAGAAAACCCTCTCAAGCCAATTTGAACTAATTTATTCGATTTATAAGGATGCTCTTGCAGTCCCTCACACAGTGTTATAGTTTTTTAATTATTGATAAAAACACGTTTTTTTTTTCAGAAATAATCTAAACGACGCTTGAAACGATTCAAACAAACAGTAGCGATGCTGCAAGGGGTCACTTACATAATGAATTGGGAGCAGAAGGCTTTTTTTTCCAAATGCTGGACAGCCAATTTAGACCGACTTAAATTTTAACAGTAAGGAGGCTGTTGAGACCACTCACAAAGTGTAATGGTGGTTTGCCTTATTGGGATTTTTAATTTCATAACTAAGCTTAATACTTTCATTTGAACGGACCAATCAAAAGTAAGGATGCGGTTGGGGCCACTCCCAAAGTGTGATGGTGGTTATTCACTGGAAAGACGAGGCATTTTTTTTATTAAGACTAAAGACCTGATTTAGACCGATTTATATCAATAATGAGGATATTGGGCTTTCGAAATTTGATGGGTGGTTTGCTTCGCTGCGAAGACAAGAACAACTTGAAATCCCGGATGACCGACTGAATTTGATCGATTTATACCAACAATAAGGATGCTCTGGGGATCACTCGCAGAGTGTGATGGTGGTTTACTTTACTGGGTGTCTTTTTTTTAGAAGACTCCTAATGATATATGAAGCGATTTAAACCAAAAGTAGCAATGCTGTTAGGGCTCATTCATAAAGTACGATGGTGGGTTTTAAACAATTTTTTTGTGTGAAGAAAAAATGAGGTTGAGAGCCAATTTTGACCAATTTGTACAGTAAAAATGGTAATCACAAAGTGTAATGGTGGTTCGTTATTGGGAAGCCGAGGCAATTTTTCAATTAACGGTACAGACCTGCTTTGAACTGATTTATATCAATATTGAGGATGTTGGTCGGGCCACTCTTGAAATGTGATGGTGGTTTGCTTCGTTAAGAAGACAAGAATAACCAGGAAGGACGGATGACCGACCGAATTTGACCGATTCTAATTAACAATAAGGATGCTGTTTGAGTCACTCACAAAGTTTGATGGAAGTTAAAAAAAAACGCCTTAAAGCCAATTTGGACCGATTCATATAACTTATATTGGGGTCACTCACAAAGTGTGATGGTGGCTGGGAAAACAAACAAAAAACTCCTGAGAAGAGAGATTAGTAATTTCCATTTAATTCCAACTAATTTTATTGCTTATCTTGACACATACGGGTATTTCGTCAACAAAGTGCAGAATTCTTCAGTGTCGTGTACTAATACTCGACCATTAGTATTAGTACACGACACAGAAAAAGTCTGCACCTTGTAGACGAAATACGCTTACCTGTCAGGATAAACCTTTATAGTTGAAATTAAATGAAAATTACCAATCTAACTTCTCATTTTATAGTTACAAGATTCCATTTAGAAGCTCACCCTCACCAGGATTCAAAAAAATCCTTTTTAGTTTCACTTCAAAGATGATTTAAAAAAACAGTGAGGATGCTTTTGGGGTCACTCATGAAATGTTATCGTGGTTTGTTTCATTGCGAAAAATCAGAACAACCTGAATCACGCGTGAGACCCGATTTTGGCCGATTTATATCAACAGTAAGCATTCTGTTGGGATCACTCACAAAGTGTGATGGTGGTTTACTTATTTTGTGGTCAAAGCATTAAAAAATGCTCCAGAGCCAATTTGGACCGATTAAAATCAGTATTGATCGGGACACTCTTGAAATGTGATGATGGTTTGCCTTATTGAGAATTTTTTTTTTTTAATTGGTTTAAAAAAAGTCGAGTACTCGACACTGAGAAAGTTTGTAAGTCACAGACAAAATAGGCCACAGACAAAATGAAATGTGATGGTGGTTTTTTTTATTGGGAAGACAATACCTTTAAAAAAACGCTTGTGAGCCACTTTTAGCCGATTCATAATAATATTGAGGATGTTGTTCGTGCAGCTCCTGAAATGTGATGGTGGTTTATTCTGTTGAAAAAAAAACATGAACAGCCCGTTTAAACCGATTCAAACCAACAACAAAGACGCTGCTCGGGTCATTCACATAGTTTTATGGTGATTTTTTATTGGGAAGACATGATATTAAAAAAAAAACGCTTGAGAACGATGCAAAACCGGTTTGAACGGATTTATATAATTTTTGTTGGAGTCACTCACAAAGTGTGATGATGGTTCACTAATTGGGAAAACAACCATCTGTTGGGGTCACTCACAAAGTGTGATGGTGGTTTACTTATTTTGTTGTCAAAGCATTAAAACATGCTCGAGAGCCAATTTGGACCGATGGTGGTTTACTGATTGGGAAAACAAACAGAATTTTAAATACACTTAATAAACACTTTGGACCGATTTAAACAAACAGTGAGGATGCTGTTCAAGCCACTTACAAAGTGTGATCGTGGCTTTTGATTGGGAAGACAAGGCATTAACAAAAAAACGCTTGAGAGCCCATGTGGACCAATTTATATCAACAGAAAGGATGTTGTTCAGGCCACTCATGAAATGTTCTGGTGGTTTGTTTCATTGCGAAAAATCAGAACAACCTGACCCAAGTAGCACACTACGATCATAATTAGTTGCAGTAACTTGATTATGACTTAGCAAGTCATGTTTATGTTATCTCAACTGAATGGCAACAAGTGTGCTATTGGGGGAATCACGCGTGAGACCCGATTTTGGCCGATTTATATCAACAGTAAGCATTCTGTTGGGGTTACTCACAAAGTGAGATGGTGGTTTACTTATTTTGTGGTCAAAGCATTAAAAAATGCTCGAGAGCTACCGGGAAATTAAAATCAGTATTGATGATGCTGTTCGGGTCACTCTTGAAATGTGATGATGGTTTGCTTTATTGAGAAAAAATGTTTTTTTTTAATAGTCTTAAAAAAAGTCGAGCACTCGACACTAAAGAAGTCTGTAAGTCACAGACGAAATAGGCCTATCTGTCAAAAAATAAGCTTTCTATAGTGAAATTTAAAGAACTCGCTCTCGTTTATTAATGATCGTTTGAAAAAGCGTTTCCGGTTTTTATTTTTCATTTTCTTACAAATTATAATGTAAAGTGTTAATGTCAATTTTCGAAGTTGTATCCATAACAATGGTTCTACTAATACGCTCGTAAAAGTTTTTTTTTAAGTGGAAGTTAATAGCTCGTTCAACCCGATTCAAACCACAATAAGGATGCTGTTCGGGTCACTCACATAGATTGATGCTTGTTTTGTTTATTGGGAAGACAAGACATTTTAAAAACGCTTGAGAGCTGATTTGGACCGATTTAATAGATTCATAAGGATACTGTTGGAGACACTCGCAAAAAGTGTGGTGGTTTACCGTTTGGGAAAGCAAATTTTTTTCTGGACACTTTGAATAGATTTTTACCAACAGTAAGGATGCTGTTGAAGGGTACCTACAAAGTATGATGGTGGTTTTGGACTGAGAAGACAAAGTATTTTTTTACTAACGCTTTGAAGCCAATTTGTACCAATTTTCACCAACAGTAAAGATGCTGCTGGGGCCACGCATTAAGTGTGATGGTGGTTTTTCGATGGAAAGAAGAGTTTTTTTTTACAAACCCTAGAGAGCCAATTTTGACCGATTGATAAAAACAGTACTGTTAAAACATTTAACAGACACTTTGAACCGATTCCAATCAACAGTAAGGATGCTCTTACGGCCACTCTCGTAGTGTAATGGTGGTTTACTTATTGAGAAGACTAGGTATTTAAAAAGCGGGTCCTCCCTTAGCTCAGTCGGTAAAGGAGCAGCTGCAAAGCAAAACCATGCTGGAGGTGGCTGGGTTCGATTCCCGGTCTGGTCTAGGCATTTTTCGTTAAGGAAAATTTCTCGACTCCCTGGGCATAGCGTATGATTGTACTTGCCACACAATCATACTAATGCAAAAATGGTACTTGGCATCGAAAACTCTTAATAACTGTGGAATTGCATTTAGAACACTAAGTTGAGAGCAAGCAATAAGCTAATTGTGAAAGCAATAAGCTTGAAATTCTAAAGAAGAAGAAGGTACTTAAAAGTGAGAGCTGGTTCGGACCGATTTACATAATTTATCTTGGAGTCACTCACAAATTGTGATGGTGGTTTACTGACTAGGGGAACGAAAAAAACAAGTTTACAAATAGCTTGAGAGACACTTTTGACTGATTTAAACAAACGGTGAGGATGCTGTTGGAACCTCTTGCAAATTTTGATTGCTGCTTCTGATTTGGAAGACAAGGCATTTAAAAAAAAAGGTTGACAACTGATTTGGACCGATTTACGTCAACAGTAAGGATGTTGATGGAAGGATATTAGTTAAAAAAAAACCTCCAGCTGGAAATAGTTTCTCTCGCGTGTAGGCTTTGGAAAGTGTGAACAAACATCACTAGAACCATTCCAAGCTCACTGGTAGTACATGAGCATGATCAGGCGCGCATTCTTTTGCCAGTCAAGGGGGTATCCTCACCCTTGTCTATTTGGGTACCCAGCATTTGGGTAGCTTGGTAAAAGATTGTGTGCTTGATCGGGTACTGCCTTTAAAACAGCCCTCCACTCATTTTTCAACTACCTCTATACAAATTAGCAGAGCCTGCCGTACACTAACGGAACTATCAACATTTTCTCTTCACATCTCCGTTCTAGCCAAATTACTGTCCACTTCTAAAATCCTGATGGTGATAAGAAAATATTTCCTTCTAAACATCAGTACGAATGTTGTTGGGGCCACGAACAAAGTTTTATGGTCGTTTAGCATTGGAAAGACAATTATTTTTTTAATGCTTGAGAGCCAATTTTGAACCCATTTATACCAATATGGTTTTTGTAGAGTTGGAAAAGATAAGGCAAACAAAAAACCCTTAAGAATCGATTTTGACCGATTGATACGATTCATAGGGATGCTGTTGGGGTCATTCGCAAAACGTGGTGGTGGTTTACTGATTGTGAAAACAAACTGTTTTTTTCCAAAATGCCTAAATCTATTAAATACCTACAATTTATGATGCTGGTTTTCGATTGAGAAGACAAAGTAGATTTTGACTAACGCTTGGAAGCCGATTCGAATCAATTTATTCCAACAGTAAAGATGCTGTTGAGGCCATTTATAAACTGTGATGGTGGTTTTTCATTTAGAAGAAAAAGTTTTTCTCAAATACCCTAGAAGGCCAATTTAGACCGGTTGATATCAACAGTATAATGATGGTGGTTTCATATATTGGGAAAAAACATTTTTCCAACACGCTTAATACACACTTTGAACCGATTTAAACCAACAGTAAGGATGCTGTTGAAGCCTTCACAGAGCGAACCTAGACTGATGAAAAATGGATTCATGATATGCGTGAACAAATTTGGTGTGATTGGAAACCTAGGAAGTTTTCCAATCACAATTGTTCTGCTAATACGCTCATGAAATTGTTTTTTGGTGTACTTTTAGTGCTAATCGATCGATTATGTTTTGAACAAAAAATAGTTAATACATCAAAATCCGTATCTCGTAAATAGGAATAGTGACGAGGCAATGTTGTTCTGTGATTCCAATCATATGCTGATGCCCTTTGTTGAACCGTACCCGTCGGGTAACTTCAAACTAGGGGAACATATTTTTTTGGTAGTCAAAAGAACATATATTTTGCAGGTACTGGCAGCACTGCCTTTTCTACCCCTGGACCGCTTTCTGATCTCTCGGTTTTGCAATGATCTCATCGCGTCACACTGACACTTTCATTGACTTTCGGCAAGACATAAATTTTTTAAAGCACAACAACGCTGAATAACTTCGTAGATCGGTAATTTGTTGGGTTGTTGAAATACAATGGATACCTTAACGTAAGTAAAAAAATAATCAGATTAAATGTGCATTTAAATAAAAGTAAATATTCCTGCACCTTAACAAAGGCCAAATACGGTATTTTTTCTGAGAAGTCCAAAACGAACACTCCATCCAACAATTTCATAGTTCTTGTTACTTTTTAACTCTTAAAAAATACAAAAAAAAAAACAGTGGTTGATCCACCGAGGAAGAGCTTTTATCTAGGAAAATATGGGTTAGTCTTCATTTATGGGAACGCGTATTTCCATTTGATGATCCAAGATTTGAAATGGTTAGGAGAATGCATGGTAAACATCGGAGACATTGGTTGCATTCTTTGAAATGAATCCGATTTTGACTGACAAAGGCCGGCAGAGAAATAGCGGAAACGTTCCATAACACTCATTTGTGTCCACAGCGGAAACGAGTTCCACATACTTTTTGGCTCAAGATTTTCAAAGAGAAAGAGAAAAAGTTACGTTTCGTCTAGTAGTAGAACTTGGTGAGTCCATTTTAATAATGAAAAATATGCACTCATCCACGTTTATTCTGTTTTCATTGACGAAAATTCCAACTTCCAAATACTTCCAAATTGCAACTCGTTCCTAACCCAAAATTGATCATGCGACAACCCAAATCATGTGAAAACTGACAATTCAATTCAGTGATGATTGTTAGAGGTAATTAAAGGTTAAACCTGTTTAACGAGATCAGTCCTTAAAAATCTTGCACTTAGTTAAATATATATAATTATTTTATTAAAAAATCGTACGCAAAAATTGCCAAAAAAATATAGTTAATTGGAAAATGTGTCCTAAGCAGCAGAAGGCTTTAAAAAAAAGAAAAAAAAAACACATCTTGGAACTGATGCGTCAACAGCAGAAACGAGCTCCACAACTTTTTGGCTCAGAATTTTCGGAGAGGGAGAGAAACACTTAAATTTCATCTTGGTGAGTCCATTCAAATTAAAAAAAAAAGCACAAACTCATCATTGACGTCACACCATGTGCCCAAAAACACTCATCCAAAACCCAAAATCTATAAAGTGGAAATTCAATTCAGTGATGATTGTCAAAAGCGTCTCGTGGCGAAATGCTCAATCTTTACTAATCGTTTTGATTTGTAATCGTTCGTCAAAAGCCAAGAATTGCCACAAAGCTATTGAGAATTTGAAAATGTGTTCTAACGCGGCAAGTAGCAGAAGGCATTTTCCCGGAGAAATGATGGAACTCGGGATTTTTGAGGAGAAAGAGAAACAGTTAAATTTCATCTTACAGCAGAACTTGGTGAGTCCATTCCAATTATAAAAAATATACTTAAACTCATCCGATTCTACGGTTTTTTTCTTCTTATTTACAATTTATTTTTCTCTCTAAAAGTTGAGAGTTTTGAGGAGACAGATAAACAGTCAAATTTAATTTTGGTGAGTCCCTTCCAATTATGAAAAATATGCTGAAACTCATCCAATTCTACGGTTTTTTCTGATTTACAATTTATTTTTTACTCTTTTAAAGACACTTATTGACTTATTGAGAATAAGCTAACCGCTCACAAATATCAGCTCCCACTACCGCTTGATCTGTTAACTTCGGTAGTAAGTCCATAAACGATAATTGATCGTGAGAATTAGAGAAGCTTTATTTCTCTCTTAATCTTTGAGCACTCGCGCTGATATACTTTGTACAACACATGTAGAAGCACCTATCGATGTAAAATGAACGTGTATTCCTCGAAAAGTTCGCTTTGGACCAAACAGCGTATTTTTTTAATACAGAAACTCCTCAAAAAGCGCGGTGCAAAGCGATATTGCCAGACGTGTCCGGCGTAAATAAAATACGTAGTTTATCAAGTTTGATACAACTGGTTCCAACTTGGTATAACTCGTAATCCTGACCATCTAGACGGCTTCTGTCTTCGACAGAGGGGCCCATTAGTTATATGGTGACTATTAGTTGAGAATTTTATCACTACGCGGCGCTAGTGTGCAAGTAAATTTCTTAAAAATGCTTTATCTATAGATCCACCAAATGGGTGGTGTCAGTCTACGACAAAGTTGTTCAGTAGGTCCAGGTCTTTTGATTGATGAACAGAAGTTCAGAATTGTCTCAATACGTGACGCTGGTGTGTAAGTAAATCTACCCAATATGCTATATCTTGGGACCATAGCCATATAGAACGATCCTGTCTTCGATGTAGTTGTTCGGTGGGCCATGGTTTTTTCATTAATAGTTCAGAATGTTTTCGCTACGCGGCGCTAGTGCCCAAGTAAGTTTCCTGAACATAATGTACTTTTTTATACTGTTCATATGGAAGGTTCCTGTCGTCGACAAAGTTGTTCAGTAGTTCAGCGCCATTAAGGAGTGTATCGAATATAAGTTATCCACATACATTTGCGTTGTACGCATGTATTTGTGATGGTTTTTTATGCTCTGAACACTGCATGCTGTGCGTTTGACTGTCAGCTTTCTTTTGTTTACTTGTTTGTGCGGTTCAAATTCTGCGTTTTCAAAATGTCGCGTATTGAAAAGGAAGTGAAAATTAAGGTTCTGGACACATGGCTAAGTGAGAAGGGTATTACTATGCGAAAATTGGCGAAGCGGTTTGGAATTCATCATGCGAGTGTTAAAACCATCATTAATAAGTTTGGGGAACACTATTCTTTGGATGAGCTACCAGGAAGAGGCAGAAAATCCGGTTCTTCCAACCCGAAACTGGAGCAGAAAGTGGTATCTCTAATCATGAAGAACAAATCAATGTCAATACGTGATTTGGCCAAAAAAGCAGGAACGAGTGTCGGAATGATCCAGCGTATCAAGAGGCGAAACAAGAAGCAGAAAATCTCGAAACAAAGTGCAGAACAGAAGAAGCGAGCAGCAACAAGCGCCCGGAAATTGTATTCGCGTCTTTTGCAGCGTCCGGATGCATGCGTTTTGATGGACGATGAGACCTATGTAAAGGAGGACTCAAAAACCCTTCCAGGTCCACAATACTTTACTGCCGTCGTTGGAGAGGATGCGAGCGATGCGGACAGGTCGATTCAAGTGGAGAAATTCGGTCGAAAGGTACTGGTATGGCAAGCAATATGTTCCTGTGGTTTGAAGTCAACTATTTTTTACACTACCGGAACTATAAATGCGGAAATCTATCGATCTGAGTGTCTCCAGAAGAGATTGTTGCCTTTATATAAGAAGCATAGTACACCTCCACTGTTTTGGCCGGATTTAGCGTCGGCTCACTATGCCAAAACCACTCTCAATTGGCTTGCGGAAAAGGGTATAGATGAGAAAAATATCAATCTACCAAATTGCCCTCAGCTTCGACCCATCGAACGTTACTGGGCAATCGTGAAGAGGGTCTTCAAGAAGACTGGTAAGGCAGCTGGGAACATGGAGGAGTTCAAAAAAATTTGGGCTCAAGCGTCCAAAAAATGCGATGCAACACTTGTCCGGAACTTGATGAAGAGCATTCGATCCAAAGTTCGAAAATTCGTGAAGGAATAACTTAAATTTCATCCGGTCTTCATTATGTTCAAGTTTAACCTCGTACAATAAAGGATCAATTTTTTGTACGAATAAAATATCGGTTTTCAACATAATTTGAAAGAAAGTTTGTGGATAGCTTATTTGCGATACACTCCTTAGTTTGACCTACTGTACAACTTTGCCGATGACAGAAACCTTGTATATGACCAGAATAGCAACGTACAGCATATTCAGAAATAATACAAGTTTACTAAGGCCACGTAGCGAGAAAATTCTCCCTGTTGGTCATCAATCGAACAACAACAACTTTTTCGTTTTCAAAATCATTCCAAATGGACAGAATTCCAAGGTATACCTTAGTCAGGAAAACCACCTGGACACTAGCGCCACGCAGTGAAAATATCCCGAACTACAGGTCACAATTCAATAGGACCTACTGAACAGCCTTGCTGGAAGATGAAGGCACGCACACTAGCACCGCCACGTGGCGGACAGATTCAGAACGGATAGTCTTCAATGAAAAAATCTTGACGTAGTGAACAAGTTTGTCGACGAATGAAACTTTTTTAATGGTCAAAATGTCAAGTTACAGCTTGGTCAGGAAATTCAATTACACACCCAGCTCCGCGTAGCGGAAACATTGTGAACTTCTGGTCATAAATGAAAAGGTCTTGTTCACCTAAAAAACTTATATGGAGACAACATCTTTCCAAACGGTCAGGATTCCCAGGTTTGGAACTTTCAGGATATACAATAGCACACCAGCGCCACGTAGCTCAAAGATTGTGAATTACTGGTCATCATTCACAAGGTGTTGTTCCACTGAACAACGTTGTCGGAGACAGTTAAACATTCTATCTGGTCACGGTTCCAAGATTTAGCATATTCCTAAAAATAATTAGCACACCAGCCCCGTGGAGTGAGAAAATCCTAAACTGAAAAGGCCTTGATCTACTGAATAACTTTGCTGAAGACAGTAACATTCTATGTTATCGGTATCACAAAGTGCATACAACGCACAAGTGCTCGTGCTACAAAAGTTGGCACGAGTGCTGAAAGGTAAAAGTCTATTGGTTCCTCGAAGGAATCGTTTTAAAATCGCAAATATCTCCTTTTTTTCCTATTTATTCGTGAAATTGGCTGCACAATTGTTTGACAATACAGGCTTGTCCTATAGCCTAACTTTTGGCGAAATAAAACATTCAAAATTAGAGTCAACAGCAACTGAGCGTTTGGCACATCGTTGTGGTTATGTTTTGTTCAAGATGATGATTTCTCATTTTATAGGGGAATCTTAGATTGTTGTGATTCAACTCACTACCCATTTAATGAACAGGCTGAATATGCAGAAGAGACGCATCTGACTGTATCAATTCCCAGAACATCATCAATGCCTACTTCGAAACATATGAACGAATGTTCTTCTTCGCTTTGCTACTGAAACCCCTTCGTCCAATCGAAAATTCACAGTAACGACCAACATCAGCATATTGGCTGTCCTCGAAACAACGAGCAACAATGCTACGCATTTTAGCCAAGCTCAAAAAACAAAATCGACAGCTCACTTTCCCAAGTTCCAGTTACTCGCAACCGCAGCAGCAGACGCACTTTCGTCACCCCAAAAAAATGGAGCTTCTCGACGCATAATTTCCACCATCAAACCACCCCAAATCACCAACCACCAAGCGCGCAACTCGCATAAAATACCACCAGCACCACCGCCATCATCATCCTCAAACAAGCAGCAAATCGACATTCAAGGCATCTTCTCCGCACTTACCACCCCCTGCCGCCGTCCCCGCACCCCTCCTCTCCGCTGAAATTCGCCACAACCAAACCAAACAGAACCTCCCAACTCCAACACAAAACTAGCCTCACTAACCACCGTCTACCGACGCGCGCGAAACAAGATCATAACCGGTAAGACCGACCGACCGACCGACCGACCGATCGAGCGAGCGTTCGCAACGCAGCCGGGGAGGGGGCGCCGGGGTTTAAACTTAACACACTTTTAAATTTCAATAGCAGGCCAGGGTTACCTTACATTGAAAAATAAAATTTATCCGAACCCCCCGCGCACCCCGACCAGCCCCCACCCACCCACACTCCATTGGCTCGCCCGACAACCACGCGACGATGCCTAGGCATATTGCAATGGAGCAAGCAGCGCACCACCATCATTAGCGTGAATCGCTGCTGATGCTGCTGCTGCTGCTGCTGCTGCGGTGCGGCAACGGGCGAGGACACGGCACAACACTCTCGTCGACATACAGACAGACAGACAGACAGACAGACATTCGGAGTGCATATTTTTTTTCTCGTTTTCTGCAGGGGGGTTGGTTTGGGCACACAAACACACATGCGCGCCCCGTCAGAGAGTACGCAGCTCGGTCGATGTTGTGATCGGTCCCAGTTGGGGGTGGAATGGGTGGTAGATTGTTTGGGGGATGGCAAAGTTTCAAGTTTACAACGGTAGATTTTGACATTGGATGGAGCAGCAGCAGCAGGCGGGGGGTGCTGCGGATTGAATTGGGCGTCGAAAGTGCTTTCAAGGTGGTTGCTGCGATGACGAGAATTTCCAAATGGCTATCGATTGGATTAGCATTTCAGCTCGAACAAACTCTCAATGACACAACTCGCATTGCACGTATGACGTCGACTATCTGAGCCCGCAGCTTTGATTCCGTGCAGCGCACCAATCGCAGTCAAATGCACATTGAATCGATTGGAAAACCTACTACTATAGGCGAGAGAGCGAAACAACACCAGCAACAGCCGAGGTAGCCCTTGAAGCGCTGGTAGTGGTGCGCGACTACTTACCGACTGCTAAATGACGTTTGCTTTTTTTTTTTTTTCTTTTTCATTGACGTTGACCTACAACCTACATTAGGGGCGGCTTAGAAGTTTGCCCTACTGACGACGACGACGACGACGACGGTGAGATATCGCTTTTTTTTTCGAGTTTCCAAATTGTGCAGTCTCGCCAACACAAGGAAGTTGGCGCTCTCGCTCTCGCGGATCATCGCAGGAATTGAGGTCGCAAGCCACAGAAAAGGGCTCCTAACTAGGCGAAGTTTAAGGTGACGCCCTTGGGTTCCGTGTGTACCTGCATCGGTGAGCACGCGCCTCGCCAAGATTAGGAGCCATTGTTTTCCGCGCTTTTCAATTGGTCGTGTCGTTGGGAATCGACGTGGGGCGCACCTTATCATTGTGCAATTCTCGGCAAATTGAAATGGGTGTTGTTTTTTCTTTTTCTTCTTTCAGCAGAAGTGAAAGAAATGCAGCGCTGACATGGATGGGAATGCACAATTGATTGTTTATCATTAGATGCGTGCACTTGAATGGTGATGGTGGGGTGATGGTGGGAAGGGTTGTACGAGCTATTCGAGCGCGTCAGCTTGGTGCTATTATTGCAATATTGAACTTGAACAAGGTGGATCGCAGCCAACAAAGCACCTAAGCGGGTTTGCGTGTGTTTGATTGGATTAGTGATTCGTTACTAAACACCGGTTGATGGTAATTTGAAATTTGCGTGTCAAAGGGCGATAAGCTCGGAAGGGAGGAAGTGAGAGGTTTGCACGGCTTCCGGAAGCTAGGTCTTGTCCCGCGGTTGAGAATCACATTTGATGAGGTGGATCGAATGTTATGTGACATTTAGATTATTTTCAACGAAATGTTTAATTGACTACAAGTTTCTAAAAATTTGTTCGAATGGAGAAGACGATTTGTACTGAGGATAGAATAAAACCCCATTTTTAAAGCCTTCTCAGCCACATAAAATATTCACTCAAATAGTCAAATGTGAAGGGAGCAATTTCTGTACTTACACCCATTGCATTCTGAGAGGTAGATTCAATTTACCTGAAAAAAGGAAAAAAGAGAGTTATTATTTTCATCTGAATGGAAAGGTGTTTCAATTTGCAATTATCATTTAATAACCGAGGCTTGCCATTTAGTAATTATTTGAGAGCTAAAATTGTTGTCCAGAAGAGATTGTTGCCTTTATATAAGAAGCATAGTACACCTCCACTGTTTTGGCCGGATTTAGCGTCGGCTCACTATGCCAAAACCACTCTCAATTGGCTTGCGGAAAAGGGTATAGATTTCGTTGAGAAAAATATCAATCCACCAAATTGCCCTCAGCTTCGACCCATCGAACGTTACTGGGCAATCGTGAAGAGGGTCTTCAAGAAGACTGGTAAGGCAGCTGGGAACATGCAGGAGTTCAAAAAAATTTGGGCTCAAGCGTCCAAAAAATTCGATGCAACACTTGTCCGGAACTTGATGAAGAGCATTCGATCCAAAGTTCAAAAATTCGTGAAGGAATAACTTAAATTTCATCCGGTCTTCATTATGTTTAAGTTTAACCTCGTACAATAAAGGATCAATTTTTTGTATGAATAAAATATCGGTTTTCAACATATTTGAACGAAAGTTTGTGGATAGCTTATTTTCGATACACTCCTTAGTTTGACCTACTGTACAACTTTGCCGATGACAGAAACCTTGTATATGACCAGAATAGCAACGTACAGCAGATTCAGAAATAATACAAGTTTACTAAGGCCACGTAGCGAGAAAATTTTCCCTGTTGGTCATCAATCGAAAGGTTTTGGTTTCCTGAACAACATTTTCGTTTTCAAAATCATTCCAAATGGACAGAATACCAAGGTATACCTTAGTCAGGAAAATCACCTGTACACTAGCGCCACGGAGTGAAAATATCCTGAGCTACAAGTCACAATTCAATAGGACCTACAGAACAGCCTTGCTGGAAGATGAAGGCACGCACACTAGCAACGCCGCGTGGCGGACAGATTCAGAACTGATAGTCATCATTGAAAACATCTTGACGTAGTGAACAATGAACAAAAAAAATAGTTATTATTTTCATCTGAATGCACAGGTGTTTCAATTTGCAATTATCATTTAATAACCAAGGCTTGCCATTTAGTAATTATTTGAGAGCTAAAATTTGATATTCGAGTTGATTTTTGAAAAATAAATCTAAGATTTTCATTGATAACTTACATTTTTTTTCCTTGCTGATTTGTATAATTCAGTTGATTCAGTCGTTTATTGTTAGCTTTTTTGGCGCACTTTAATTATTTCAGTATTGGAGTTAAATTTTTTATTTTATTCCATGTTTTCGTTATTCAGGTATATTTTTATAATTTAATTGCTAATTTTTTTAATTTTTTTTAGTTAAGTACAGTGACGGACAATACAATAAGACCAAAGCCTGATTTTCATACAAAACTAGCTGAACCCGGTGCGTGCGCTGCTACGCTTGCAGCTAAATGAATGCAAATTTAATAGAACTGGCCATATTTGGTTCTATTTGCTTGATCAGTTCTCGAGTTATGCAGAAATTTGTGTATCATACAAGAGGGAGCCTCTCCTCTTTTCAGAGGGTGGAGGGGTCTCAAACTACCATAGAAATAGTTCTCTCATTCAAAAACCTCTACATGCCAAATTTGGCTCCATTTGCTCCACACTTATAGAAAGGGGAGGGGTCTCGAGTCACATTTCTAGCTTTCAAAAACCTACACCTGCCAAATTTAGTTCCATTTGCTTGATTGATTTTCGAGTTATGAAGAAATTTGTGTTTCATTTGTATGGGGGCCCCCCTTTTCAAAATGAGGAGGGGTCTCAAACTATCATTGAAACAATTCTTGCCTTCAAAAACCTCTACCTGCCAAAGGTAGGTCCATTTACTTGAGTAGTTCTCGAAATTTGTGTTGCATTTGTATGGACCCCCTCCCCCCCTTTCCAGAAGGTGGAAGAGTCTCAAACTACCATGAAAAAAATTCTCTCCTCCAAAAACCTCCACATGCCAGATTTGGTTCCATATGCTTGATTAGTTCTCAAGTTATGCAGAACTTTGTGTTTCATTTGTATGGGAGCCCCCTCCCCTAACAGATGGCGGAGGGGTCTCAAACCATCATAGAAACATTTCTTGCTTCCAGAAAACTCCACATGTAAAATTTGGTTCCATTTGCTTGATTAGTTCTTGAGTTATGCAGAAACTTGTGTTTCACTTGTATGGGAGCCTCCCCTTCCAGAAAGGGGAGGGGTCTCAAACTACCATAGAAACATTTCTTGCTTCTAAAAACTCTCACATGCTAAATTTGGTTTCCTTTGCTTGATTAATTGTTGAGTTATGTAGAAATGAGTGTTTCAATTGTATGGGAGCCCCCTTTTCCAGAGAAAAGAGGGGTCTCAAACCATCATAAGAACCTTCCCCGGCCCCAAAAACTTCTACATACAAAATTTCACGCTGATCGGTTCAGTAGTTTTCGAGCCTATGAGGTTCAGACAGAAATCCATTTTTATATATATAGATGGTCTTGTTAGGGGGCTTGCCTTTCATTTTCTCGAGAACCAATTGAGCTGAAATTTCGGCTGTGGTCCAGAAGTAGCCTAAATTCTCATCTGCATTAAATCCATCGATTTTTCATTCACCACTTTACAAGTTACAGGCACCGCATACGACAAAACAACAAGACCATTTTCTGATTTCCATAAAGGATGCTCGAATTTAAGGATCTGAATTTTGATTATTGATGCACGGGTCATTTTAATATCTGTATACTAGAGATTGTAATTCACACTCATCAACATGGCCTAAACTATGGAAAAGGAGGTCTTATTTTTTTTGTCGTAGGTAGAGTCTGTAGTTTCTGAAGTGGTGAATGAAAAACTATGAATTTATTAAAGATGAAAATTCTGGTTATTTCTAGGCTATTGCCAAAATTTCAGTTCAATTACTTCACGGGAAAGTGAAAGACAAGCCTCCAAACATGACCATTTTGTATGAAAATCGGGCTTTGGTCTTATTGTATTCTCCGTCACTGTATATTTTTGTCATTTATTTCATTTTATTTTCATTCATATTTTTTCATTGCGTGTATAATTTAATTACACTATTTCGATGCTTTTATTATTTCTTTGCACCTTTCTGAGATCATCCCAAGTAGCACGCTACGGTCATTATTAGTTGTAGTAACTTGATTATGACTTAGCAAGTCATATTTATGTTATCTCAACTGAATGGCAACAAGTGTGCTACTAGGGGTGTTCATTATTAATGCATTTTTCAGTTCAGACTCGAAAACTACTGGACCGATCAGCGGGATATTTTGAATGGAGGGGTTTTAGGGGCCGGAAAAGGTTTCTATAATAGTTTAAGACCCCTCCCATCTCTGGAAAGGGGGGCTCCCATACAAATGAAACACAAATTGCTGCATAACTCGAGAACTAATCAAGCAAATAGAACCAAATTTGGCAGGTGAGGGTTTTTTAAGGCAAGAAATATTTTTACGATGATTTGAGACCACCCCGCTTTCTGAAGAGGAGGGCTCCCATACAAATGAAATACAAATTTCTGCATAACTCGAGAACTAATCAATCAAAGTAATCCAAATTTCACATACCGGGGTTTTTGGAGGCATAATTTTGTCTGTGGTGGTTTGAGACCCCTCCCTCTTTGGAAGGTGGGGTTCCCAAATAAATGAAACACAAATTTCTGCATAACTCGATAACTTATCATTTGAAATTGAAACCAAAGTTGGCAAGTGGAGGTTTTTGAAGGAGAATTTTTTTCTATGGTGATTTGAGACCCCTCTCCTCTCCCGAAAGGGGGGGGGGGGGAGGGAGGTTCTCATACCAATAAAACACAAATTTCTTCATAACTCGAGAACTAATCAAGTGATTGAAACCAAATTTGGCATGTGGTGTTTTTTGGAGGCAGAATTTCTATAGATAAATTAAATTTCTGTCTGCCATCTGTCTGCCTGACCCTTATAGAATAGGAAACTATTGAACCGATCGGCGTGAAAATTTTAATGCAAGGGTTTTTTGGGCTACACAGCTCGAAAAAGTAGTGTGAATTTCTGTTCAATATCATGCACATAAATGGAGCGTCACAAAACATACAAATTTAAATTATACGTCGTGTTAAGTTCTGGGACATTCTAAACATTGTCGATAATGTTGTATGCAAAAGCTTATCTTTGGTAAAACTCTTTCATGCAAGTGGCTGCTTCGTGTGAAATGAAATACAATTTCACATGCTCTAATATTTACATCACAATGAAAATTCACATTTTTTTCTGTGTTGAAGGGCTCGTATGATGGTTTGAGACCCTCCCTCTCTGGAAGGGGGGCTCCTATGCAACTTAAGCACTAATGTTTGCATAACTTCGAGACATAATCAAGCAAATGGAACCAAATTTGGCATGTGGGGGTTTCAAGGGGGGTCTGGGGGGGTCTATCATACAAATGAAACACAAATTTCAACCAAACATGAGAACAATTCAGGCAACTAAAACACAAAATGAGTATTTCTCGGGTAAGAGGCATTTTCTGATAGAAGTTTAAACCCCATCTATGTCAAGAAAAAAACTCATTTCGCCAGTTTTATTTAATTTTCATTCATTTCATTGCGAGCGTAGCAGCGCTCGCACCGGGTTCAACTAGTATATGTATAAAACACTTTTACAAGCATATAAGTAGAGTGAATTACGTTTTTCAATTACGTTTTTCAGTTTAATTTTTGTTTCTTGTTCTTCTTTTTTGGTCAGATTCATTTTATGTTTTTGAACAGTCATGTTCATTGTTAACTTGTTCAGTTTTTATAGTTCTTTAGGTTGAATTTTTTTCACTTCTTAACCATTTAGTTCAATAGTTTAGTTCATTTTTTTCAACTTGTTAAGGTATGCAGGTTTGTTGTGTTCATAAGTTTTATATATTCGTTGCTCATTTCTGAAAAGGTGATGAAAGATTTCAGTTACCTACTTGAATTTCTTACTAGTTGATTTGTATTGCCTAGTTACTCACTTTTCTATAGCTTTTTGATTGACTTTAATTATTTCATTGTTGTAGTTTAAATTTTGTTTAGTTTCATTTTATTAGGTTTTAAGGGTTAATTTTATAATAATATTACAATTTTTTTTAGATTTGATTATATATATTTTCATTTATTATTTATTTTTGTATTGCGCATATGCTTTAATTTTCCTATTTCGTTGATTTCATTGTTTATTTACACATTTGATGTTTTATTTATTATTTCCTAACTAGAAAATGAGAAGAATGATTAGTAATTTCCATTTAATTCCAGCTACCTTTATTGCTTATCTTGGCAGATACGCGTATTTCGTCTACAATGTGCAGACTTCTTCAGTGTCGTGTACTAATACTCAACTTTTTATTGCCATCATAAAATTTACATCTTTATGATTCAATTTCATTTTTATATTGTTCGGGTCCAATTTTTATTGTGTTTTTTCTTAAATAAAGACTGTATTCGATGAAATTTGGACACACAAATTAGGTCACCAAAAATTTTCCTTGAGCCCGATTCTTTTCAAACTTTCTGGAAATAAAGTACTACTAAATGGTTAAGTTTTGACATCATTGGTTTATTGAACCTCTTCTCCCAACCCAAATGCCCGCACCTTTGCCTTGACCCCTCTCATCAAATTTTGGGCAATGATAGGACCGACTTGCTTACTTACTTTTAACCACAGTTTCTTTAGTTCAAGTTCATTTTCTATCAGTTTTGGAGTTTTAACGAGCTTTGCCTTCATGATTGCCCAACATTTTTCAATTGGGCGAAGTTCTGGAGTGTTTGGAGGGTTGACGTCTTTTGGTACAAAAACTACATTATTATCTTTGTACCAGTCTAAGACGGGCCGGGCATAGTGGCAAGATGCCAAATCCGGCCAAAACAGTGTCGGGCCATCGTGAGATCTCAAGACGGGCAGAAGTCGTTTTTGGAGGCATTCGTCCTTGTAGATTTGTCCGTTGACGGTCCCAGAGGTGATGAAGGGCTGACTCATTTTGCCACATCCGCAGATCGCTTGCCAGACAAGGAATTTTTTGGCGAATTTCGACAGTTTCTTCTTCCGTACACTCTCCGGAACGGCCAACTTAGAGGTGGCAACGTAGTGTTCCTGTCCTGGCATTTGTTTGGTGTCGGCTTTAATGTAGGTCTCATCGTCCATCACAATGCAGAACGGATTTGTGAGCCACTCCCTGTACAGTTTTCTTGCACGAGTTGTGGCCACCGAGTTCTGTTTATCGCTCCGATTCGGTGCCTTCTGGACCTTTTCCACATGTAATCCAGAACGTATCATTGTTTTCTGCACAAAACAAACTGAAACTTTCGCCTTTTTCGCAACATCCCTGATCGAAAAATGGGTTCAATACCATCCTGGCCTTCTCCGGATTTGATGTGCCACGTTTTTTGCCACTACCATTTTTCCGCTTGGTTGTCTTACGGTCCTTGAACGTTTTGATTACATGAGATACGGTTGAATGTGCGATTCCGAGCTGTTTTCCGATCCATCGATGAGAAGCGTTTGGGTTTTCGAAGTGAGTGCCCAAAATTTGTTGGCGCACTATTTCTTCATTCGAAGCCATCACTGAAATCACTCGACCGATTTTCACGAAACTCATTACACAATTGACACAACACAATGAAATACATTCAGTTAAAATTTCAATAATTTTTACCCACTCGCTAAAAAGTTACGAACAATTGCGTGTGTCCAAATTTCATCGAATACAGTCTTTATGCCTAATTTTCAGTTATGCAGTTTGCATTCTAGTTTCTTCCTAGCCTTTTTTTTACTTCGTTGCTCCATTTTTTTTCCAGTTTGGAGATTTATTTTCTATCTCTCCCAAGAGTAAGTCGCTTAGAACCGTATGCCAGCCACGATGTCTTACACACTAGACGAATATGTTTCAGAATTGCGGCACTTTGATTTTCGGATCCATACCACATGTGTGGCACACTGAGGAACACTTTTCACAGTTGAGCTTATGGAAATAGGAAACTTAGCAGAAAATAACAACTTGGGCTGTCAACACATCGGCACCTTCGGCACATTACGGGAGTTCCCAGAACATTGCAACGTTTGTAGACACATTCCAAAAAAAACAAAAAGGCGCAGGAAAAAATGTGCTGAGCGATCCACCACTTGGTTTCTGGTTCCAATTTGCAAAATAATTATTTCAGTGCACATTTTTTATCGTTTCTATAAGGTTCGCTACCATTTTCTCATTGCGCATTTTGATTTTGTCATCCCTTATTTGCAAAACCTAGTTAATCAGTTTGCAATTTTATTTGTTCAATTTTTTTTTTATGCATTTCAAGTTTTTCACTGTTTGATACTTTTTGTTTTTGTCTTAAAACCTCTTTTGTTTTGTTTGATGACTAAAGTTCATGATTTTACTGCTCTAACTTTTCAGTTTCGATTCCAGCTTTATTTTTCATGTTTTATTCCGTTTCCAGTTTTGCAAGGCCCATTCAAAATATTCAGTGTTTCGTAATATATTTTGCTTTTCAGTATTGATTTTTCTCTTCCAAATATCATTATCATTTTTTCATGCCTATTTTTGGCGGTTTCTTATATTCATAATCGTTTTTCCATTGCGCATTTGAATTTGTTATCGTTCATTATAATAGTTTAAATTTTCTTTTTTCAGTATTATTTTTCAGTCGAGTATTAGTACACGAAACGGAAGAAGTCTGCACATTGTAGACGAAATACGCGTATCTGTCAAGATAAGCAATAAAGGTAGTTGGAATTCAATGGAAATTACTTATCTTTCTTCTCATCTTCTAGTTATTATTTTTAAAGTTGTCAAAGTTTTCAGATTTGCTTTAGTCATTATTTCATATATTGGCTGCTCAATCCGTTGTTTCTTAAGAGCTAAAATTAAAAAAATAATAAATTAAGACTTTCATTCGTTTTTGCAAATTTGTATTATTAAGATGCACCTTTTGTATTTACTTAACTGTTAATATGTAGAGTTTAGAAGGTTGATTTTTGTTATCATACCATAAATGAAATGTTAATAATAAAATTTTTTATATTTTTCTCATTTAATATTTTATTTTTTTTTATTACCATCATAACATTTATATCTTTTTGGTTCTTTTTAATTTGTTTATTGTTCGTTTTCATTGTTTTTCTTTTATATGGGCTTGGTTTTCAGTTTTTCAGTACTCATTCGGGTTTCTTCCTGGTCGTATTTTTTTATTTCGTTGCACGATTTTTTTTCAGCATGAAGGCTCATTTTCTGTTTCTCATTATTTGTTCTCCTGTTACAATTTGTATTATTTTTGTTTTCAGTGCCCACTTTTTACCGTTTCCAGAAGTTTCATCTCAATTTTCGCATTGCGCATTTTAATGTGTTCATCTCTTATTTTCAAAATTTAGTTTTTCAGTTTTAAATTTTATTTTTCAATCTTTTTTTCATTGAGTTCATTTCATTTGCATGGTTACGTGTTTCTTGTTTTTGATTTAAACGCTCTTTTTTTGTTTGATGACTGAGGATCATGATTTCTCTGCTCTATTTGTAAGTTTTGTTTTCAAGTTTTTTTTTTTTTTTTATTTTAGAGCCCTTTTTTTTTGTTTGATGACTAAGGATCATGATTTCAGGGCTCTATTTATAAGTTTTGTTTTCAAATTTTTCATTTTTTTACCGCATTTAAAGCATTTCAAGGCCAATTTGGACTTTTCAGTTGCTTCGTTTGTTTTAGTTTCGGCGCAGGTTGATTGTTTTGCATTATCAATTTATTATTTTTATAGCTGTAAATTTTTTTGAGATTTGCTATATTCATTATTTTCTATATTGGGTGCTCAATGAGTTGTTTCTTAAGTTTAAAATTGAAAAAAAAATAAAAAATTTCATTTAGGACATGCGTTTTTGCGCATATGTATTATTAAGAAGCACCTTTTTATTACTAAACTTTTCATATGTATAGTTTTTAAGGTTGACTTTTGTTATACCATTATTATAGTTTTATATTTTTCTCATTTCTTGTTTAATTTTTTTTTGTCATCATAGCATTTATATTTTTTTGGATCAATTTAATTTTTTTCATGTTCGTTATCGAGATTTCATTGTTTTCTTTTTTAAATGTGCTTTATTTTGAGTTTTGCACTACTCATTCTGGTTTCTTCCTGGCCTATATTTTTTTTTATTGCGTTGCTCAATTTTTATTCAGTATGAAGGCTTATTTTATGTTTCTCATTATTTGTTTTCTTGTTTTAATTTGAACTGTAACTATTTCAATGTACGTTTTTCATCGTTTCTAGAAGTTTCATCACAATTTTCCCATTTCGCATTTAAATTTTGTCATCACCTATTTTCATAGCTTAATTTTTTAGTTTTCAATTTTATTTTTCACCCTCTTTTCGCGGACTTCGCTACACATTTTGTTGTCTAAAAGCTCTTTTTTTTTGTTTGATGATGTCATGATGATCATGATGTCACGGCTCTATTTGTAAGTTTTGTTTTCAAATTGATTTTTCATTATTTATCGCGTTTCAAGCATTCCAAGGCCCATTTTGAATTTTCAGTTGCTTGATTATTTTTTTTTAGTTTCGGCGCAGGTTTGTTGTTTCTGAATATTTATTTTACTATTCAACTGTTCATTTTTTATAGTTTCTAATGTTCATAGTCATTTTCCATTTGCGTATATAAATTTAACGAATAATTAGATAACTGACATTGGTATTTATGAGCGCTGCATAAGAGGTAAAATATCTGAGGATAATACCAGAAAAATGTTCCCACAATGTTATGCGAATACCAAATTGAGGTAAGAAAATACCAATATAGTACTTCCCAGGTATTTCCAGGTATCCTAAATAACAAGGTTTGTTATTCGAGAGAGACATTCTTTGGTATTTTGCTTCTTATACTATGCTCTTAAAAATCAAGGCCACCCGAGCAGAACACAAAAGCACAAAATACCTAAGAATTGCAAGCAAAATGTCTCTAGAATAACCAAACTTGATATTCCGGATACCTGGGTAAGTATCTGGTCAACTTAGAGGTATTATTTTGGTATTGTCTTACCTCAATTCGGTTTTCGCATGACATTGTGGGAACAATTTGATGGTATTATCGTCAGGTATTTTACCTCTTAATCTGAGCTCATAAATACCAAAGCCAGTTATCAAGTTATTCGCTTCTGCTCGGGCAGTTATCAAGATCAAAATTAGGTATTGTGATGTTATTTTCTCCTGCTCGGGTAGTGTTTGTTCTGATTGTTTTTTTTTTTTTGTTTCAGAGGTTCCTTCATATGACTAGGATCATAATTTCATTGTTTTATTCGTCAGTTTTGTGTTGAGGTTTGTATTTCATTTTTAGTTCCGTTCCCAGTTGTCCTCGTTAAATTTGTCCGTAATTTTGTTAGAATTGCAGAATTGTGCAACAAAGGCATTATTGACTAAGATTTAAATGCTTATTATCTGCTTTCGATGCTCGGTTTTCTATTCCATTGCTTCAATGTTAAACTCATCACGTTCTTTTTAGAATTGCCTGTTTCTTTTTTTTTACTGTTAAGGTTAACGTTTCTAACGCAAAACTTCTAAGGTTTCCACTTAAGTTTTTTCAGGCCTCTTTCTCGTTGTCCTTTTTATACAGTTTATATATTTAATGTAATGCATGTTTCATGTTTATCATATAATTTTTTAGTTTACAAAGCTTTTAAGTTTATCATATATAAGTTTTAGTTTTTAAAGCTCCATTTCATTATAACAAGACACAATTCTCAATAATTGTATATTTGTTTGTTCAATTTAAATTTTTGATAGTTCATTTTCGATTTTTCAGTGCTTTTTTTTATTTTTATATATGCCAAAATTTTAGTTTTCTTTCTGGTCTATTTTGAATCTTTCATTACTCGAATTTTATTAGCTTCGAAGGGTATGTACCGTTTTTCATTATATCTTTATATTATTGCCAATTTCTCATAGTTTTTGGGGCTCATTATCATTTTTCTGTTGCGCATTATAATTTTGTCATCGTACATTTTTATAGCTTAATTGTTTCAGTTTTAAATTTTATTTGTGAAGCTTTTGTCATTTGATTCGTTATAAATTTGTTGTTTTTTTTGTTCTGCTTTCAAAACTCTTTTTTTTGTGATTCATGACATAGATTCATTGTTTTATTGTCCTTTTTGTCAGCTTGGTTTCAGGTTTAGTTTTAATTTATAGTTCCGTTTTCAGTCCATGACTAAGTTGCATTTTTAATCACTCCTGCTAGTTTTTCAATTTTTTAGGTCAATTATTTTAAACTGACTTTTCAGTTATGAGACTCGTTCTTTTATTCGTTACTACATTGCTGAAGTTTCCAGATTTATTTTTGCTAAGCATCGCTTGTTTCTGTTTTCATTGGTAAGTTTAATGTTTTTAATACAAAATTTTATAGGTCTCTATTTTTTTCTGCTTTTCTTCAATTGTTTTCTTCTATGTTTTGATAATATATTATTAAATTTCTTGGACTTTTCTTCATTTTTTAGTGCTTACTTTAAAAAAAAAGAGTAAACACTAGAACATAAGTTTTTCATTGCATTCATATTTTACAAACTTCCGTGTTCTGATTGCTTATTGTAAGTAATGACTTTATCAGTTTATTATAGTTTATAATTTATCGAAAGCTCACTTTTAGTCGTTCTAATTGTTTCACTACGCTCATTGCCAAGTTTTATTTTTAAAATTTTCTGATCATGTATTTCTTCGGAAACTAAGTATAGTCTCTGTTTCTGGTCCATGTGTTGTTGGGTTCAATATCTAAGGTCAAGGCCGTCTTTCTAGTGTGACGAACCCACCTAAGAAAAATAAAAAAACAAATACGTACAGAAACAAAGAAGCCAACTTTCTCAGCCATATTTTCTTTTCAGAGATACAAGAGATTTCGATGAAGTTATTGATTTCAGTTAGATTTTGATGTAGTTATCGATTTAACTTGATTGCTGAAGGTAAAAAACTTAACTGATAAATATGTGCTCATTGAACCTGATCAAACAAATTCTCCCAAGACAACTTTTGCGTAAGAAGAGCAATGGAACTTTGTAAAGCAACAGGTCTTTCTATTACAGTAATGGCAAAATCTAAGCCATTTTTATATATTTCGATTGCATGGCAAAGCATAGTTAAAATGGTCCTCGGCACAAGTCGATAAGGTGCGCGTACTGGAAAAGTTTAATCGATCAAGTAAAATCTTACTTGCGGAGAGGAACATGCATTAAAAATTGAAATGGTTTCCAGATAGCAATAAGAGTTTCTTTTCTGCTTCTGATTACTTTGATTTTGGGTTGTATAATTATTGGAATGCTCAATGAAACTTCCAAAGTTACTTGCGAGGAAAAAAACAGAAACGGCCTAAAAAGTCTGGATTTTAGTCTCTAATTTAGAAACACCAATTTGACAAATTCACTCCCAAAGCAAAGCTCAAAATGAAATTAATAGAAACGAAATTCACAGTCAATTACTAGGATTTCAATGCATTCTCATTACCTTCAATAGAAGTGCGGAAATTTGGAAGAACAAGGCAAATCTATGCACATGACGTTTGATAAACGCATGTACGTATATTGCCTCTAATTCGAACTAATATCCGGTATCATATACGACTATGTATTTGTCGAAAAGCTAAGGTTAAACTCATTAGAGAGAAAATTCAAAAGTAGTAGTGGTTTTCCTCCAATTTCTTCACTTCAGGGTCCTAAGTTTGAATCTTCTCACAGTGAAACAAAAATACCAGCTAAAAATCTGGTATTTACTGACTAAATTTAATGGGGGATGAACCCACCCCGTGGACGAAAATCGCGATAATGGAGGAAAAATAAGTTGATTTCACATAAACAATCAAGAGGTTCTAAAAACCATTCGAGATAGTCTGAAATTGTTCCGAGAGCTTCAGGAAATCCTTTGAATATTATGTCCGTCATTGCAAAAGGAAATTGAAAATAATTGAAACATCGGTTTTTAACAGTAGTTGGATAATTCAATCAGTTCATAAGCATAATTTCAGTTATCAAAGCAATACTTTTAAGAATTTGATTATTTTCCAACGAACTGCGCGATATTGAAAGATTAGTGTGTCGAAAAGAATGGAAGCCTGGGAAATTTATATTATCTAAATTGCTCAACTCATAGATGTAAGAAGCTGTGTTCTGTGTTATTCAGCCCAAACAGTTTAATTGAATAAAAATATGTTCCAGTTTTTTTTTCTGCAGCTGAACTGAATCAGAATCTGTTTGAGATAAATATCCCCATTAGAATAAAAGGATTGTATTGAGTAAGTCGCATCTTCAAAAAAATTGGCTGACACTTCTACAAATATCAAAAGCTGTATAGCAGCTTATTCAGCTAAAATTAAGCTACTTCTTTACCCAAAAAATGCTAATTCGTTCACTCTAACCGATTGTTGGGAGCACTGAGGTCGAAGAAAACCCCTCCCAATTAAATCAGATTTTGACTAGACTTAGATCCAAACGTGTTCATAGAACCCATCAAGCTCATGCGAAACGGGAACCTTGTTCGATCAAGCTTCCTTGAAGAGCATGGCTTAACGTCATCCTCCTTCCTTGTATCAACAAGCTGACGAGCGATTGACGTTGCCTCGGATGACCTGAACCGAAGCCAGTAAACCAATTACCATTGACCTCCGTCCGGTGCCGGTGGAAAACCACTTAACGCACCATCGATGAGAAAAATTGGGACTTTTCGTACGATGACAGCTTTCATCCACGCCCGCCGCCCGCCGGGATGATGGCGTTTCAGGGTTACCCGGTGCTGGGCAGGCGTAAACATATTTCGTTTCGCAAAACCACTTGAATGCAACAATGTTCATACGACAACAGCCGGCGCTATTTGGCAACGGGTCTTCCTCGTTCACTGCAATGTCCTATGGATATCTGCTTTGGCTTGA
Organism: Aedes koreicus; assembly: GCA_024533555.2. Taxonomy (NCBI): domain Eukaryota; kingdom Metazoa; phylum Arthropoda; class Insecta; order Diptera; family Culicidae; genus Aedes; species Aedes koreicus. The sequence goes on from JAHHFK020006007.1 coordinate 126,938, forward strand.
GTGGCTCATAGTATGGGCGATGGGTGATGCACTCGAAAGTGTTGGAGAGAGGGGTGGGGCTGGGTTTAGATATTTCCGAGACGTACGGAGTGCGCTCAATTTTCGAAAACTGACAATGCTGTCTATCAACTAATTAGTATGTGCAATGATACTAAACACCGATCTTAAAAATTGAACATTATTCAGGCAAATCAACAAAATCATATATTGAAGGAAAATTGCTCAATAACTGGTGCTGTTAGACGATTGTGGGATAGATAATCCCTAATGATGCTCGAATTTGGTCAAACATCAGAAACTATGTGGATGTATGAATGTGAGAAATGTTCGAACGTTGCTTATCAGCGAGTACTCGATTCTTGTTTGAAAAAAAAAAAAAATACGAATGTTTCGTACTTTCGATTAAATTGATTCGTTGAGTTCTTAGGAGGGTATGAAACCATTTCGTCAAATATGCTAGTGCAATGCATAGGTTGTTTACACAGAATCAGATTCTTATATTGAGCGACAGTACTATGCTTGAGGAAACAACAAAGATATTCGTACAAACGAAATACGAAATCGGAAGAAATCGTACGCCGAAAATAAACGCCAACGACGCTGATCTAATTTCAGATCTCTTCAGATGTTGGGTGGGAAACACAAACTTGTGTTAAATTTTCAGAGGCTTGATACGTCAACATTCCTAATTCTTTTGCTCAAAAACAGCTTTGCATTAAACGAAGCGCCTTCACCTTTCATCGCCAGGAAGTAAAGAATGCCACTTTTGAAACTTTGTATTATCATTCATCCTTGAAAACAGCGCTCGGCGACTGCACTGGAAGCCGCACCTGCCGATAAAGGGTAATTTTGACCATTTCACCGCAAACGCAAACTTCGGATTCAAAACAGATAGAGGGACAGCGTTTGGATGTGACCAATCACTGGAACGTGCCCTCAGTAGGAGTTAATCGAAACAGGAATGGTTGTTTTTCAGCATTCATTCCAGATATATTCGAATGAATTTGCAAAACAAAATGCCTAATCCGCACTGGGACATGGTTTGTGAGCGATAACCGTTTTCATGAAAATATTCGAAGAGCTGATTCCAAATTTTCCGGTTGCTTTATTTTTATCAAAAATAATGCAATAGCGGCTAATTAATTTTAAAGAGAATCTAGGCTGTTTAACGTATCCGAGAGTGTTGATTGATTTTTGGTGAAATTAATCATCAGATCTGTAAGTTGATATGAAGCATTCTAGATCCATTATCAAAATTACTATATGAAATCAGCATTCAAGGTGAACTCCGGGATCAGAAGCTGATCATTGGCTGATTTGGAGTATACAAAGACGCTGAACAGCAAGCAGAATATTAAACTAATTAAAATAGAGATTCAATGAGAAAGATTAACTGAATTGGTTTAAGGCCTAAGCTACCAAACAAATCAGCAATGCAGTACAGTAATATGCACTACCAGTCAATAATATCGACTCACTACGAACAGTATTGGAAAACACGCACTTGAATATTGCATCACCCCCAAAAAGTATCGACTTACCTAAAACGAGGTAAATTCGAAAGGGATGTCCATTAATTATGTAACGCATTCAGGGGGGAGCAGTGGTTTGGGAAAACGTGATAATTTATACAATTTGAAGGTCCGTACAAATAAAAAAACGTGACAAGGAGGGGGGGGCGGCGGTTTCTAAAAAGTCCCTTTTTTGCGTGACATTCCTCTAAATGTTAATAACCTAGAAAGAACGATCCTTCAGCGAAGTTTTTCGGAATATTAAGGGCTTCCGGAAGATTGGAGAGTATGGTTCGGAATTCAGTCACTACGTGGCGCTGGGTGGCATGGAAAAGAGAGAACCAATGAACGAGTTTATGTCGCGATCCCGACCACCTAGTAAGTTCGAACTATCAGTAAAGTTGTTCATAAGGTTAAGGAAATTCGGAAGGTGGAGAGTATGGTTCGGAATTGGATCACTACGTGGCGCTAGTGGGCATGTAAAACAGCATTTTTGAACGATCTTTTATCGTGATCCCGATCACCTAGAAAACTCGAATCTCCAGCAAAGTTGATCAGAAGGTCAAGGGCTTCCGGAAAGAGGAGGGTATAGTTCGGATTTTGGTCACTAAGTGGCGCTAGTGGGCGTGGAAAAGAAAATATTTTTGAATGATCCCGACCACCTAGAAAGTTCGAACTAAAAGCGAAGTTGTTCAGAAGGTCAAGGACTTCCAGAAGGTGAAAAGTATGGTTCGAAATTCGGTCACTACGTGGTACCAGTCGTCATGTGAAGGGAGCATTTCCAACGTTTTTTTTATCGTGATCCCGACCACCTAGAAAACTCGAATCTCCAGCAAAGCTGATCAGAAGGTCAAGGGCTTCCGGAAAGAGGAGGGTATAGTTCGGATCTCGGTCACTAAAGTGGCGCTGGTGGGCATGGAAAAAAGAAAATGTTTGAACAATTGTATACCGTGATCCCGACCACCTAGAAAGTTCAAACTAAAAGCGAAGTTGTTTAGAAGGTCAAGGACTTCCAGAAGGTGAAAAGTATGGTTCGGAATTCGGTCACTACGTTGTGCTAGTGGTCATGTGAAAGAGAGCATTTACAACGTTTTTTTATCGTGATCCGGGCCACCTAGAAAACTCGAACTTTCGAGGAAGTTCGGAAGTTCGGAAGGTAAAGAGTATGGTTCGTAATTCGGTCACTACGTGGCGCTTGTGAGTATGTAAAAGAGTGAATTATTGAACGATTTTACATAGCTATATCGACCACCTAGAACGATCGAACCTTCAAGAAAGTTGTTCAAAGGTCAAGGACTTTTCTATAAGGCACGCTGAGGTTTGGATCTTCTAGATCTATAGGCCCAATTGTGTACCGTATTATGTATAATACACAAATGTTTTGGTGAGTTGTCAATGTTTGATGAGAATTATCTTACAGGATGCCCACTATCGGAAGCTTTCAATTGAATATTTTTTGGAGTGTTCAAATCCAAGATTTGCAGTTCTAAACCCAAGTAGCATAATAAGTTTTATAGAGGTTTTAAGGCATTCTATAAGCCTAAACCATTGTCTACAGAACCATCTTACAACCAAATATGTTACCAGAATAACGTTCTATGTATTTGAAGATTGAAGATCTACGCCAGGGTGACGACTTGGACTAGGACCAACGACTTCACTTTCCTTTCAAAGAGAGACGTGATCAGACATTTTTCATCTCAGAACTGGGATTTTCTGAGGTGAAAAATTTCTGATCACGTCTCTCTTTGAAAGAAGACGGCACCGACTGAAATTGATACCAGACCCACTGGGGTGAGAGGCAACCATGCTTACCAGTATGCCACCGGTGCCGTGAATGAAGTTTTGAATGATGTTTGTGTGAACTGAACTTCGACGAACAATTCCAATGAGATAATTTAATACGCTTCAGAATAATTTGGAATAGAGATCATCAAGTTCTGCAGACTATCTACAGGATCCAAAAAGATTAGAATAATTTCCTGACAGTTTAGCCAACTTTCTTTAAATTCAAGATTCAACAAGATTGAACAACGACAACGGAATCAATCAAAATGGTACAGAACTGTGTTAAGGACTCTACTCTTTCGCGAACGCAAGTATTCGAGTGACTTGACCGATTCAATACGGATGGGTCATATATGACCCAAGCTTAAAATTCGCTGTCAAATTTCGGCTTTTGGAGTTACAGAGGAACTTTGTTCCGCAAACATTTTCAAAAATAATTCTTTTAACTAGGAAAAATATTGAACAGGTATGGTTACGGACACAATGATGATCTAGATCATCCAAACTGTCCTTGAGTTCAGATCTGTAGTTGTACATGATCGACAAGGAGGCTCAGAGTGTTTTGACCGAACTACTTAGCTGTAAAATCTACAAGGAAAAAATGCACACATATAACAGTATTCTCAGAATATCTACGGAACTTCAAACTATTCTTGAGCTCGGGTCTTGGTGTTTTGTATGATCAAAAAGGTGATTTACAAGGAAATCCATCGTAGTTATGCGTTGGTATAGCTCCAAGGGACATTATGGCACAATTATAGTCAGATAACGGTATTTTCAGAATATCTACGGTACTCAAAACTATTCTTGAGTTAAGATCTTGCTGATTTGCCTGATCAACAAAGCGATTTACGAGGTCTCCATCGTACTTTTGAGCTCATCATTCACATCATTTCAAAATTAAAATCACATTACAGTATTCTCAGAATATCTACGGCATTCCAAACTATTCTTGAGTTTAAATCTTGATGTTTTGCATGATCAACAAGGCGATTTACGAAGTCTCCATCGTACTTATGAGTTAATAAAGCTCCATAGGACGTTATTACACAATTATAATCATATTACAGTATTCTCAGAATCCCTACGGCACTCCAAACTATTTCCGAGCATAGATCTTTATGTTTTGTATGACCAACAAGGCGATTTTCGAGGTCTCCATCGTATTCATGAGTTGGTAAAGCTCCATGGGAAATCATTGCATAATTAAAGTCATATAACAGTGTTCTCAGAATATCTACGGCACACCAAACTATTCTTGAGTTCAGATCTAGATGTTTTGCATTAACAACAAGGCGATTTACGAGTTATCCATCCTACTTATGAGTTGACGAAACTCTGTGGGACATTAAAGCACAATTAAAGTCATATGATAGTATTCTCAGAATATCTATGGTACTCCAAACTGTTCTTGAGTTCGGTTCTTGGTGTTTTGTATGATCAACAAGGTGATAAACGATGTCTCCATCATACTTATGAGTTGGTTAAGCTCCATGGGACATCAATGCACAATTATAGTCATATTACAGTACTCTTAGAATATCTACGGTACTCCAAACTATTTTTGAGTTAAGATCTTGATGTTTTGCGTGATAAACAATGCGATTAACGAGGTCTCCATCGTACTTACGAGTTGGTTAAGCTAAAGATTGCACACCACTGCATGATTATAATCATATTACAGTATTCCCAGAATATCTGCCTTACTCCAAACTATACTTGAATTTAGATGTTGATGTTTTGCATGATTAACAAGACTATTTACGAGGTCACCATCGTACCTATGAGTTGCTAAAGCTCCATGGGACATTATTGCACAATTTAAGTCGTATTACAGTGTTCTCAGAATATCTACGGTACACCAAACTATTCTTGAGTTCAGATCTTGATGTTCAACAAGGCGATTTACGAGGTCTCCATCGTACTCATTAGTTGGTAAAGCTTCATGAGAAGTCATTGCACAATTATAGTCATATTACAGTGTTCCCAGAATATCTACGGCACACCAAACTATTCTTGAATTCAGATCTTGATGTTTTGCATGATCAACAAGGCGTTTTACGAGGTTTCCATCGTACTCATGATTTGGCAAAGCTCCGTGGGACATTATAGCACAATTATAGTCATATTATAGTATTTTCAGAATATCTACGATACTCCAAACTGTTCTTGAGTTCAGATCTTGATGTTCTACATGATCAACATAGCTATTTACGAGGTTTCAAGCATATTTATGAGTAAGTGAAGCTCCATGGGTCATTATAGCACAATTATTAACACACAACAGTATTTTCAGAATATCTACGGCACACCAAACTATTCTTAAGTTCAGATCTTGATGTTTTGCATGAACAACAAGGCAAATTTACGAGTTATGTTATCAATCGTACTCATGAGTTGGCAAGGCTCCGTGGGACATTATAGCACAATTATAGTCATATTATAGTATTTTCAGAATATCTACGATACTCCAAACTGTTCCTGAGTTCGGTTCTTGGTGTTTTGCATGATCAACAAGGTGATTTACGAAGACTCCATCGTACTTATGAGCTGGCAAAGCTCCATGGGACATGATTGCAGAATTATAGTCATATTACAGTATTTTTAGAATATCTACGGTACTCAAAACTATTCATGAGTTCAGATCTTGAGGTTTTGCATGATCAACAATGCGATTAACGAGGTCTGCATCGTATTTATGGGACAATTGCACCATGAAAGTCATAACACGGTATTCTCAGAATATTTATGGTACTCCAAACTATTCTTGAGATTAGATGTTGATGTGTTTCATGATCAACAAGGCGATTTACGAGGTTACCATCGTACTTATGAGTTGATAAAGCTCCATGGAACAACATTGCACAGTTAAAGTCTAACTACAGTATTCTCAGAATATCTACGGCACACCAAACTATTCTTGAGTTCAGATCTTGCTGTTCTACATGATCAACATGGCGATTTACGAGGTTTCCATCGTACTCATGAATTGGTAAAGCTTCATGGGAAATTATTGCACAATAATAGTCATATTACAGTGTTCTCAGAATATCAATGGCACACCAAACTATTCTTGAGCTCAGATCTTCATGTTCTACATGATCAACGAGCCGGTTTACAAGGTCACCATCTTATTTATGAGTTTGTGAAGCTCCATAGGACATAATAGCACAATTATTAACATACTACAGTATCTTCAGATATCTACAGTACTCCAAGCTATTCTTGAGTTCAGATCTTGATGTTTTGCAAGATCAAAAAGGCGATTTACGAGGTCTCCATCGTACTTATAAATTGGCAAAGCTCCGTGGGACATTATAGTAATATTATAGTACTTTCAGAATATTTACGGTATTCAAATCGGTTCTTGAGTTCGGTGTTTTGCATGATCAACAAGGCGATCTACGAGGTCTCCATCATACTTATGAATTAGTGAAGCTCCATGGGACATCATTGCAGAATTATAGTCATATTACAGTATTTTTAGAATACTTGCAGTACTCCAAACTATCCTTGAATACAGACCTTTGTGTTCTACATGATCAACAAGGCTAAATACGATGTCTCCACCGTGCTGGTGAGTTGAAATAGCTCCACGGGACATCATAACACTGTAATAGACAGGGTTTAGGATTTCTAGAATACATAAGGTACTCCAAAAAATCCTTGAATACATATTTTGATGTTCTATTTGATTAACAAGTCTATTTACGTTGTCTCCACCGTACTTACGTGTCTCCACCGTATTCCACAAGACATCATAACACTTAAATAGACATGTTTCAGTATTTTTAGAATACCTAAGGTACTCCAAACTTTTGATTTTGGTTTTGGTGAAATGCTGCTATCGATGAAAACGAACGAAAACGTGCTTAAGCGCCGAACTACAGAACTCTACACTTTAACACTTAACAAAATTTCTTGCATTTCAGGATCAGCCGAATGAAGATCATATATAATAGATACGAGCTTGTAGTATTTTTCATTTACATAAATATATACACTACTATATAAATATTTCATGGGTCCTCCCTGAGCTCAGTCGGTAAAGGCGCAGCTACAAAGCAACACCATGCTGGAGGTGGCTGGGTTCGATTCCCGGTCGGGTCTAGGAATTTTTCGCTAAGGAAAATTTCTCGACTCCCTGGGCATAGCGTATGATTGTACTTGCCACACAATCATACTAATGCAAAAAAATGGTACATGGCATCGAAAGCTCTCAATTAATAACAGAGGAAGTGCATTTAGAACACTAAGTTGAGAGTAAGCAATAAGCTTATTGTGAAAGCAATAAGCTTGAGATGCTAAAGAAGAAGAAGATATAAATATTTCATGGGCATGGGAGGGACCATCAGGGCACCCGATTGAAGCACTCTGGATGGGAAGAGTGGGAATGCCAACTCCCCATTGCTAACAGTTTGTGAATAGAGGTCGGGCTCTTCTCCCCGCCCATTGGGACATCCTCATGTTAAATAGCTTGCTTTTTTGACCAATTGTTCAATCTTGTTGTTGGAAGGAGATTCATTATATCTATGTGGAAACGTATAAGTGATGTTGCCTGTCGATCCACCCAACCCGTTTTTGGCCCTTCATACAATGGCATGGTTACGAAAATCATTGGTTATTAAAGCTTGATCAAGTCTAACAGAGAGGAGAGGCGCGCAACGAGCAAGGTGGATCGATCAAGTAGAAGGCGACCTGCGGACCCTCCGCAGACAGCGAGGCTGGCGAGGAACAGCCATGGACCGATTACAATGGAAACAACTTCTGTGTACAGCAGAGGCCACACCGGCCTTAGTCTGATTGGTAAGGTAAGTAAGAGTATTGTGTTCGTTTCCGAAACTTAAATATCCGCTTCGGGGAATGCGTCATGAGTCGATTGAGGACTTAAAAAGAAATTCAATCAATTTTGATCAGATGATACATCTAGAATATCTGCCGTTCTTGGGTGATTTGAATGGTTTCCTGAAATTTTAGCTAAGTTTGCTGAGTTCAAGATAACCATTCAGCAGTATGTACGTCGTCGCATGGTTTCAATAAGATATTGAATGCACTTCGAAGTATTTGAAAATAATAATTTTAGGATCTGCAGTTCCTAATCGGCTTAAAAAGCTTTGTAAGTTGAGTTCAAAAGAACCTTTGGGTAACACTCACATCATCGAAAGATATTATCTGGATATTTAAGGCACTCCGAAGTATGAAGCTTGAAAATCTATTGGCTTAATAAACTACAAAACCTTGTCTTGGGTGTTTCTTGGACTTCAAAAAGTTGAAGGTGCTCTTTTGACACTATGGATAGTGTAAACTGTCCTCCAGGGGGTCCGATCCTGAATATCTAAAAGTTGAAGAGAGTGTACAACTATGCACAGTTGGCCATGGTCTGTTGCAATAAATTTTCAAGTCATTCCATGTTCCTATCTCTAAAGGTCCTCATTTCCAAACTATGTTTTTGAATGGCGTTAGGATGTCTTCAAGAATTATTGTTGTTAGCTCACACATTATCATTTCAAATTTCTCGTGGATATCTTTTAATGAACATGTTGGAAACTTGTTATTTTTCACTCTATAGTCAAACTAATTGAAGCGATAATCTCTTCAGAAGGATTGAAACTCCTCACAAATTGTCCAGTCCTAGATATGTTATCGATTTCAAGCCGAAAATCCCTCACAGTGCCAATCCAACCCCCAAGAGAAATCGAATGAATTCACCCCTGATCTGATTCCGCCCATCTAATGACGGCGCCCGGTCGTGATCGTGCAATTCACTCGCTGTCCCTCCGTGCGCTAGTCACCGATCCAAACGAACAATGGAGCCATGTCGGACCGTCGCGTCGCGATCGATCGCGCGGTGATAATTATTACTGACCCGACTGCTCGCAGAAGAAAGCCCCTCATCAATCCGGTAGCTCGCGAAACAAGCAAAAACTAGCAATCAATGTAGCGAGATGGATTTCTAGTCCCGACACAAAAAAACGCTGAGACCGGGAATTGAACTCTAAACAGTCAAACCAAGTCACAAACACAACACAAAAGAGCGCCCGAGAACTAAATATAGGTCAGTCGAACAACCGCGGCCGAGGCGAGAAGTGCTCTAAATAATAATAACAACGGAAAGGAGCAGCAAAAAAGATTCTCTCATTTCAGACTACATTGTAAGCGAATATGCATGCTGGCGCGAAAAAGATTTTTGCGGAAGAGCCGCGTCTCGCTGATGACGACAGAACGGCGCTAAATGAAGAATAATGAAACCGCCACTTGTTTTCTGTCCACCCACCCACCTTCCAACGAAGCGTTCGCGACGATGCTTTTAGCTTTGACGTTTACGAACCGTTCTCGGATGCAGGCAGAGGGTTATCAATCATGGCCGTCTAGATTTGCCGAAAATTATTATTGGGAAAGTCAAAGTTGTTTGTCTAAAAACGTCAACGCTCTGGTGACGATTCAGCTATTCATCCTAACCCGGTTAGGACAATATTAGCGGTAAGTGTTTGTGAAGTGTTTGTTTTAGTAAATTTGAGTTATCTATCGATGTCAACCCGGGGGAACATGCTGCCACGTGACTTTCCGACCTCGGTGGATTCGCAAAATCAAGCTCGCGAGTGCGGAATTCCGCTGACAGAAAGTGCCGTCAGGGTTGCGCTTGATGGCAGAAAATCACGCACCTTCGGCCACTATCGCGTGGTTTAGCCTTGGCTTAGGCCATCGCCAAACAATCCACCACCACCACCACCACCACTTGGGCAAGGTTCACGCGCGCTCAGTCGATAAGATAGTGCACGTATGCGATAGTGGAGAACCACTTGCTGAATGCTTTCCCGTTCCGCACTCTCCCCACCAGCTTTTCAGCTTCGAACGGTTCCAGAACAAAGACTTTCACAAACACCGATAATCGACAAGGATGAAACGTCGTCAGCATTGTTTGACCAAAGGCTTACCCGGGGGGCTTCGAAGTGCAATCATAATGCATTCATACAAACTTCAGCGATAAGCGGCCGTTCCACACAAAGAACTATCGGACTGAGCTCAGCTTGAACTGAATTCGAGTGTTACGAAATTTTCGTGAGAAAATTCACGGAGAAATTCAGTGGAAAATGTGTGTGATTCACCTTTGAAGCTGATAAACCCCCTACATAGGCTGATGGGGTGGAGGTTGTAAACAAACTCTTCAGTTTCTAGGTTAACTCTGATAAGAGCGAGCTCGGTGATAAGGAAGTTGGGTATGCCTTATCGATCGCAACCCTGGTCGGACCGAACTAGTTTTACGCCTACCCCCCAACCACCCCCATTGCCGGAAAACTTTCAATCCAAGCGACAGTCCTTCAATTTCTCCTCAAAAAGAAGCCCCCATCGAATCGATCATGCGCGGCGCGCTCACTTCCTAGATTGCCGGTTTGTCTTCAAGCAACAGCAGCGGCCTGCGGCCCCCTCATTGTCACAGAGTGCAAGATCACGCCGCGCAACGAGAGCCAGAGCCAATAATAGCAGTGTGCACTGCGTTGCCTTGAATTTCGCGAGCGATAAATATGCACCGCAATTGCACTTGCGACTAGCGGCGATGACGACGACGACGGCGGTGGCAATGGCAATAAAAACGCATTCGCCAATAGACGCAGACAGACAAATTCCGACACACATACACACATAGGTGGATGAATGTGCTCACGCATGCACATGCATCATCGTCGTTTAGCTAGTTGATAGTTCCCTCCTGGCCGGGTCTAGCCTTCGATGGATGGCGGATTGGTTGAGTGAAATGGTGAAATTATGGCGACTCGCAGGCGTACGATGAGATCATGCGAGGCGGCAGCTTAGAATATTTTCCACTAAGACCGAGCGCGGCGTTTGATTCAGTCTAGATTGGGATCACTTTCTGTTGCACATGATAAAATGGAGATGGAGGACTTTTAGTGCAAAAATCGGCGGAACTTAAACCAATACGATGTGAAACTGAAGAGGTAATTGGGATGTTTCAGATCATCCAAACTATCCTGGAGTTCAGAACTTAGATTCTACTATCGTAATAGAAGCTTTTCTTGCTGTGTAGGTGTGATTTTTTGGTAAATGTTATAAGAAAGCTTCACAGTTGTTTGAAGTTGTAAACACAAACCGTAAGTTCTGAGCTGCAGGATAGATTGATTGATCTAGAATATGCCAAAACAATTTGAAAAGGCCAGTTGTGCGCCCAGAAGATTCTACATACATACATGGTTGATTATGTTGCTTTATATAGCGAAAGAATCTTCAGCTGTAGATACCAAGTTCTGAACTCCAGGACAGTTTGGATGACCAAGAACCATGCAAATTCGGTATTCCTGTTTTGAAAAAAAAAAATAATAATTTGCATTTTTGAAAAATGATCACTTACTGACTGACTGACTGACTGACTGACTGACTTACTGAAGGAATAATCCATATTTAGCATAAGAGCTACTTTAGGGTGCAGAACGTTCCCAGCCCAAGTAACATTGCTAACACCATCCTGCTGAATTAAAGCTTTATTAACGTTTTATGAAAGCCACTTGAAATCAATTTGGTTTTATTATGGCACCAAGAGGTGCCAATAAGTTTTATATTTTAGTCAGGTTTATGAGAACCCACACAGCTTGTTTACAACAATCTTAAAACCATATTTCGCGAAATTACTTTTACTCCTATCAAAGGTTTTATCTCGTAAAATGCTTTTGAATTGAAATGCCGTTTTAGGAGTCATTGATTTTATCTTATTATGGTCAGTCATAAGACCAAATAGTTTTATAATAGTCATTGCGAAGAAAAATTGGCTATATGTCAAAACTGTGATTTTTTCCAATCGCCATATTGAAATATAAGAAATAATTGAAATGTGGAGAAATAAATGCATTAATTTTTCAATGGTATGCAAAAAAAACTATAGATCGAAGACTAATTTCGGCAGTCTATTAGATAATCTCATCCAATTCCAAGCACTTTTCAGGAAATTCATGATTAATTTATGGAATATATTTGTTTAAATTTGATTTATGTTGTTGTAAATTCGCATAATTTCCGAGACGCATTAATTTTCGGCTCTTATCGTGCCAATATCCCCCATAAAAAAATTGCGCATATAATTTGGAGCATAATACGCTGCAGAAAACACAACTTGTTTTGGATATTTTGCTATCAAACAAAATTTCCCGCAACACCAGGCCTTTTTTTTACAGCTAAATGAATCGGAAGAGCAGAGAATCGAACAAAGCAGAACAACAAAAACCAACCTCGATTTCACAGTGAAGTTTGACAGCTGTGGCCATTTGGCCTTATGCTGGTTTTCATGGCAACCAATAGGTTTTATGAAGGTTCTCAAGTAGTCATAACATCTTTCATTAGAACATTTTCAAAATCATTATGTTCTTATTATGGTTTTATTAACTTGTTTTCACAACCGTCTATAGAGTGGGCCATTTTGTACAAACTTCGGCTTTAAAGAAGCATAGAGGAAGTGTTGGTAGACAAAACAACAAAACTGACTGACTGACTGACTGACTGACTGACTGACTGACTGACTGACTGACTGACTGACTGACTGACTGACTGACTGACTGACTGACTGACTGACTGACTGACTGACTGACTGGCTGACTGACTGACTTGTTAGCAGGTTAACCCATATTTCGTATATATTCGTGTTATTGGATTCACCGAGACTAAATCTATGCAATTCCATAAGAAATGCCGATTGGATCTAAAAAAGTTTCTATTTACCCGGCTAATGTTCTTACAGCTATTCAAGCGATTCCTGTCTCAATTTAACCCACATTCAAGTTCCGTTGAAATTCAAGTTAAGTTTCCGTTGAACATTGTTTATGAGACTCAAAGAAACACAAACGCAATATAAGGCTCCAGAACGTTCTCAGCTGTACTCTCATTCACTTTCAAAATAAGTTCCTTCGCACACCCGGTAGCTGCTATCAAGCTGAATAAAAGTTTGAAGATCCCTCCCAACTCACTTCAATATATATAACAAGTTCACTGCCATCTCTTAAGCAGATGAAAGGTAGGTGATTGGAATGGTACCCAAATCAGCGTGGAGCAAAAATTCTTAATCTCCAACGCATTCTGCAGTTCAGATTTCTAAAATCTGAAGGTTTTAAACAACAACTTGAATGTTCTTGTTCATAGACTCCTTGAAACAAGTTACCTAAATAAAGAAATAATAATAAGAGGAAGAACATTGGCTGCTTCAAATAACACGTAAATTATGGCCACCACAATCCGAGGCTGAAATGTGCTGATAAGATACATTAAAATAGTGAACATCTAGTGAGTTGTCTAGTCCGGGAGGTCTTTTCGGGTGGGAAATGTGTCCAACTGCTGACTGCTGCATTCACGTTGAATAAGAGTTTCACGATCCGTTCCTAGAAATTCTGGGCAAGGATACGAAAAACACCCACTTCAAAGTGTCATTCAAGCTGCACTCCCATCTTGAGCAGATGAAAGGAAGTGAATGGTACCCAAATTAGCTTAGAGCTAAAATTTTAGCTTTTTAAGGTGAAATAAAACCATCGAAACATTCTCTAAGAGCCGTAGGAATCCAAGATGTGCTAGATAGCCTCTGACAAGATAATAGTGATGTAACAATGGCAAATGAAAATGAGATTTTCCCAACTCTCCAAAGCATTCTGGAATGCAGATTTCTAAGATCTGCAGGTTTTAAACAATTATTTGAATGTTTTTACTGGTTAGCAAATAGCAAAAGTCTCAAATTAATCCATATTAACGTTCCACTAAGTTCAAATAAAGTTTTAGCTGAATGCTGCTTAAGAAGCTAAACGATGCATAAGAGTTACCTTAGGGTGTAGAACGTTCCCAGCTGTACTCTCATCCACTTGACGTTCAAAATCAATTTCTATAGCACACCTGGTAGCTGAAATAAAGCTGAATAAGAGTTCCACGATACCTTTCAAGAAACTTTGGGCAAGGATACGAAAAATACCCGCTTCAAAGTATCGTTAAAGTTCACTGGGAACATTTAAGCAGCTGAAAAATAGTGAATGATATCCAAATTATTTTAGAGCTAATATTTTATGTTTTAGAACTTCACTATTTTAACGTAGCCCTTTGACAGCATGTTTGTGATGTAACAATGGCAATGAGATTTTCCTAACTCCCTAAAGCATTCTGGAGTTCAGATTTCTAAGATGGTTGCAGGTCTGCAGGTTTTAAACAATGATTTGCATGTTTTTGCTAGTTAGAAAATTTCTAATGTCTTGATTTAACCCACATTCAAATTCCACAAAGTTCAAATAATGTTTTAGCTGAATGCTGCTTAAGAAGCTAAACGATGCATAAGAGCAACTTTAGGGTGCAGAACATTCTCAGCTGTAATCTCATCATTTTTAAAGCACACCCGGTAGCTGCAATCAAGCTGAATAAGAGTTTGACGACCCCTCACTAGAAACTCTGGGCAAAGATACGAAAAATACACGCTACAAAGTATCATCAAAGTTCACTGGGAACTTGTAAGCAAAATAAAAATAAATAAATAATAAATAAATCAAAGTTCACTGGGAACTTATAAACAAATTTCCGGCAACCAGTATGTGACTGCGAAACACAAGTTCGATGTTCCAGGAAACAGCAAGTGTCAAAGTTCCCCAAAAAATTCATGATTTGGCAGGGGATTTGTTCGTGTGGTGAACGGAGCAAGCCTTTCGTGACAACTTCAACTGTAAATGGTCAAGTATACATGAAAGAATGCCTGAAAAACAACTGCTTCCGTTTTTCAAAACACACAACGTTCCTATCATTTTTTTGGCCGGACCTAGCCTCTTGTCACTACTCCAAGGATTTTGGAGTGGTACAAGACGAATGGTATCAATTTCGTGCCGAAGGATCTTAATTCCCCAAACTCTCCAGAGTTGCGGCCAATTGAAACATATTGGGCTATAATGAAGCACGAACTTCGTAAGCATCCTAAAGTTGTCACTACAGAACAGGAAATGATGAAGTCATGATTGAAAGCGGAAAAAAATGTCGGTTCAAGCGTTGTGCAAAACCTTATGCGTGGTATTAGGAAGAAAGTTCGAGCTCCTGGATTTGGTAAAGAAATACAGTGAAATAAAAATAGCCAAACCAAGATTATACATTGTATTTTATTTGCTGAATATTTCATGACAATCGGTTGAGAGACTTGTTTTTGAGGACGAGTTTAAAGAGATGCAATTTGACTGTGGACACCCTTTAATTTTACTATACGGAATCGGTCCTCTCTTTAACCAAATTTTAGTGTCTAAGATTCGTACATTTCTTCGTATAAAACAAATATGTTTTAGTATCACAATTTTCTAAAATGACGAAGAAAAAACGAAAATTTCGTATACGAAACGGATATTTCAAAAAAATATTTATTAATAAAATTTAAAACACAGGTTGAATTGGGTTCTTCGATTTGTTGGATCGTATCGTTGGAAGGAGATTCTTAATTTCCCGTGGATTTCGCGTGAGTGTCTCTGCTTACGGGTCCACCCCTCCGTTTTTGGCCCTTCATACAGCGATATCGTGATTTTAGATCGCTAAATTTGAGTTGCATATTCAAGACAAGATCTTTAAGGGATGGTGGCTACCCTACATACTTACATATATATAATTCAAAACAAATATTTAATAAATTTAATATTTATTTATTTTTGAAGTATCGGTTTCGTTTAACGAAATTTTTGTATTTTTTTTTTTGCTATCATCTGGGACAATTATGACTTCAACGAATACTCTTCCTGCGTACATACATGTTTACAGTTCACCGCCGACAGACCGATCCCACGCACCGACAATGTCGCGCACAAAGCGACAATCCCGACATAATCTCTGGCCGGTTCTCGTGCGGCAAACAATTTTATAATTTTGTTATTGAAATTGAAGGTCCGCATGCAGCTAGTTAGCTTAGGCTCCTCTAATGCCGCATGCATTCGGTTGCGTTCGTGCAAATGGTGTTGTGTGTTATTTATAAATCGCGCTCGCTCGCTTACTCGCTCGCATTTCTCTCGCCAACAAGTGCCCCCCCTCCATTCGCCAACCGCACTCATCCAGCGAGCAGAGGGTCGCCCGCCACGAAGAGACTCTCTAGTTATTTATGCAAAAGGTTTCGCGAAGCGATTAGAAAAGATTCAGTTGAGCCGAGGGCGGGGTGGAGGAGGAGGAAATTTATTGCATTTGCACCACTGCACTCTAACAAGGAGCACGCGGCGGCGGTGCATCGCGCTATGGAGACACAGAGAACTTGCGCTCGTCCACTTCAGGCGTCTCCACTTGAGACTTGCGGTTATTTATGATCACCGTTGCAGGCATTGCCACCGCACATTGTCCATCTGGAGCATTTCCGGGGTGTATTTTTTTTCTTCTGTTCAACAAGAACTGGGTTGATCTTTCCCAACGATCAGTTGTATTCCGAGCATGACTCAAGCGGTTGACCAAGTTGTGGCGATTTTTTTTTTGTTTTGAAAAGGAAAATATGCACACCATGCAAAACCGATGACAAAGCGAAAATTCGGAATCACAACAAATCGCCGGGTAATTAAACGACGTCGACACGGTTTAACTGGATCACGTGCCGAGTCAGCGGAAATATTAACTGGGACTGGACGATCTCGATGAGCAAGCGTTATCAGGAAGTCTTCCAATCTAATCATGCAATCTTATCACGACGCAGCCGGGCGTGCGTCCATGGAGTTCTAATCTGTAATTTCCTCCGCGTTCTCGGCAAGGACAAGCCCCCTGCCCCCTGCCGCGTCATCGGGTCGAGTCTAGTTAGGCTAGGTCTAAAGCTACACGACAAGACGAACAAGCTTCATCGAACACCATCGGGGAGTTAGTTGTTTTCCGTATCGAAGGTGAATCATGTCTCACTCACACACCACTCGGAGCAAGCCAGTCAGACTTTGGCCGCGCTATCGAATTAGCATAATTAATAAATTATTATTTAAGCGATGTTTGATCACTCAGCAGCCAGCGGTGCGGCGTCGTGTCGTTTAACTTGTTTCTCGAAAATCGATACCCAGCCAGATACTGCTGCTGCTGCTGCTGCTGCTGACTTATGGCCTGCCCCTGAAGTGTAGCAAAACAACTGAGTGTTCTTTTTTTTTTTGCATCGCCAAGAGTGATCGGTGATCTTGAAGCGTTTGCCAACTAATCACCAGCTTAGGAGGAGGAGGAGGAGGAGGAGGGGGAGGCCTCAAGTGTAGTGTGGTGAGAAGTTTCGTGTTGGTCGGGGATTTGGCCGATTGGCTGACGATAAAGGTTTTTCTCAATGAACCGTTGGCGATGCGTAGCTATGGCGACAGGCGCAGGTGTTGAAAAGCTCATGTCGGTTGCCTTGATCGGAGGAAATCCTGTTGCTTTGATGGTTGTGTTAAGGAAGTGGATACGGGTAAGGTAGAGCACTACTTCGGTAGCGGACCAAGTCCCTGCTGTATTCTGTATTGCTGTATTCAAACTATAGGGTGTGAATTTGTGTTTAGACCGCTCAAATGTGTATTCACTGAAGCACATCCACAGTTCTTAATTGAAGGCTTTCTTTGCCATTCCAAAGCATCCAATTGTAAAGAGTGTGGCAAACACAATGATACGCTTATGCTTCAGGACATTCGAACAAATTTCCTACCCGAGAAGATATTCGACTGTATCGGGAATCCAACCCTTGACATGCGGATTGGAAAACTGACTTCGCTATGAGGCCCCCTCTAAAAAGTCACTTGGTTTGACCACGAGTGATAATAAGCGATAGATGACGGGAATTAGTCCGCTAAGAAAGTAATGTTCCACCCTACCAAGTCGAAAGATTTTTTTAAAAAGCTAGATTGTTAGAATTATCAAAAAGAAATAATTTAAAAGCAGTTGCTTGGAGTTTTTATTTCAAACTTCAGATGATTGGATTTCGATAATATGTGGTATAAATATATTGTCAACCCACCAGTTAAAGGTTTATCAAGCAATTATAAAAGTACAAGCTGAATAATGGTGCATTAAAGGTGCACAACGCTGATTAGCCAATGGCTGCAAAACATTACGTTATTGCATTGATTTCGTCGCGAATGCATGAAATTAATTAATCAGGATTGCCATTTTTATTTTTTACGACTGAAAAAGCTAGTGTTACTATGGAGACGAGTTCTGGTGAGATCTATCTGATTACAAACAGATTACAAAAACCTATTTTCAAACAATACTTAATACGTGCCTGGTTTGGGAATTATATTTTTTTCAAATCTGGAAGCGTGTTTCAGTTTCACTATATTCAAGTGATACCGGTAATGTTTTCATCCGGGGCTTATTGTAAGTGAACCTCGGAATGGGCGCGACATTCTAAAACGGGTTGCTGGATCTTTACTATAGAGCTGTCACTTTTTAGCTCCCGGATGAAGGCTGTTTCCAACGGTCACTTCAACGAATGCTTCAAACAGATTCCTTCCATAATACCATTGCCGGCTAATTCGTGTGAGATTTAATTCAAACTCACACATACAAAGCTGATTAGCCCCCGGTGCTGAATGTAATATTGACTTACAGTTCATGCAGCATTTTCCCACAAAATTATTTCCAGATTGATATTTGGAAATAGAGGCTGAATGCGATATTCAATCTTACAAATGGAAGTTTTTGATTGAGCATTGTTTGATTGAAGCATGAAACAAAAAAGCACTTGTTGCAAATCGGTTAAAGTACCTCCTATGTAAATGATTTGAGGCACAATCTAGTTTCTGCAACCATTTTTTTAACGGAAGTGTTGAAATGGTTGTTGGTGATTGGGTTGTTGAAAAAGAAGCCACTTTATTTCAATAATGGAAACACCGGAAGCTTTTGTTTTGAAATTATTAATTCAGATAAACTAGACTTTACAAATGATATTCTTATGATTTTCCCGAAAGGATTGTTGAATTTGTTTACGAAGAAAAATAAGAAGATTTTGATTTTGCGATTTTTTTAAGACATGGTTCTATCTGATGGTTGTAAGCTGGTGGTATCTGCTTAAACTTGATCATTCAACCAACTAAAACGTTTCCAAATGTCAAATGTCAGACTAACAAGACTTGCGGTTCTAGTGTAGTTTTGCTCTCAACAATAACTCGGCAAATAATGTAGTAAGAATATTTCGGCATTCAATTTTTCAAGATTAACAAAAACTATTGGACAATAAAGCGTGTAGTTGACGCTATTTGCGGCGTCAATGATGAACCTCTGTTTCTTTCGTATAATTTGACATTTCAAGACGATTTTGTGCGTTCTATAAAATACAGTCCGAGCTGAACAGAAAGCGCATAAGCTGATCATTGGCTGATAGTTGCACAAAGCGTTTTGCCGCTGCCGATTAAGACTGTGGACCATATCTCGAGCTTTATTAACACAGCTTTTAAACGATGCTGATTTTAACTTTAAATTATTATTTTTAATCCGTTAAGTACCAGGAGGATGCTATAAGCTCCTAGTAATTCTTTAACCAGTTTTTTTTTTAAATTTTGGAACTAACTTTCAGTTCTCAGTTCTAAGTAATTCTTTAACCGTTTTTTTTTTTTTAAATTTTGGACAAATACAAAGCGGAATAGTAGCACCATCGTTTGATTTAGGCGATACGGCACTTTGAGCTAAGTAAATGCTGAATAAGCATTGTTTGATTAAAGCAACATATCTTTGTTCGAAAAAGCTGCTGATCAGCTTAGAATGGTTGTTGGAATAGCAGCCTCTTTATCTTAATTATGGAAGAATGAATGTAAATTATTCGAAAATAAAGAGTTCAGTCGACTCGGAGTGCGGCGTAAAAGAAGAACTTGTCGTCTGGTTTTTCGATGCAATTTGATATCTCAAGACAATCTAAGCTGAACAGAAAGCGCATAAGCTGATCATTGGCTGACAATTGCCAAAGCTTTTTGTCGCTGTCTATTGTGACTTTGGATCATGTAACGATTTTTATTCACACAAAGTTACTTAATGAAGCTGATGTATGATGCTTTATATGAAAAAATTTTAAATCGTGAAGGTTTTTAATACTTTAATGGGATTTTTTGAAATTTTGAATTTATGAAACCACCAAGATTCAAATTGAGCTGAGTGAATGCTGAATAAAAATTGTTTGATAATAGAAACATATCAATTTTAAAAAAGCTGTTGATCCATTTGGTAGCTGGAAAAACAGCCTCTTAATTTTAATTATCGAAGATCAGAAAGCTTGTGTTTTGAAATTATTTAATCAGATGGACTAGACCTTGTGAATGGTTATCTGCTATGTTTATAATGTTTCGATCGATTATTTGCATGCTCCCTCTCTACTTTCGTGAGATGCGGTTTTTGTTTTTCACTTCGTTTGAACATTTTTACAAAGTTGGATGTATAAACCGCTTGAGAAAACGTTTTTTAATGCACATTCCGAACATGCTCGAGTTCAATGCTACTAATATACTAAGCTTGACCAGATGGAAAACTGTCTGGCTGTATAAATGTGTATGTTGATATCTGTGTGCATGTGTGGAACGAAATATATACACTTATGTTTCTTGACAACCCCCCAAAAAAAAACTAATCGTCAAAACCACCAAATCAAAGGTATAACGGTCTCGGGCCTCCCTTAGCTTAGTCGGTATAGGCGCAGCTACAAAGCAATACCAAGCTGGAGGTGACTGGATTCGATTTCCGGTCTGGTGTAGGAATTTTTCGTTGAGGAAGATTTCTCGACTCCCTGGGCCACACAATCATACTAATGCCAAAATGGTACCTGTCATCGAAAGCTCTCAATTAATAACTGTGGATGTGCATTAAGAACACTAAGTCTAGAGCAAGCAATAAGCTTGAAAAACTAAAAGAAGAACAAAACGGTCTCAGTGAACATCATTGATATGTTGTGAAGTAAGCTCAGTTGGTTCCGAAGATATAACCGGAACATGATGCGACATACATGGATCAATAGAGGGTAAGTTACGCATCGACACCTAAAAGCACATGAAAATCGATGTAGAGTTCATTGGTGGTCATACCGAGAGGTCATGGCAGCGTTTGGCACATTTACTCGAGTTCCGGGTGCCACCGGGGAAGTTACCTATTTCTTCGTATTCTAAACCATTAAACATTTTCGATTTTCTCATGCCACCATAAAGAGTCCAATAGGAATAATTGAAGCTTTGCTAATATGCAGTATTTTTACAAGCTGAACAATGGCTGAAAGTAGCGGCTTAGTGTACAGACAACGTATTTGAATCATAGAAATACTTTTTTCAGCTTTGTACTTGAGGTAAATAAGTATTCAAAAGCTTTATGAAGGTTTACAGCGTTTATGATGAGCTGTATTTCAAACCATGGGATATATTTCGTTTTCTCATATCACCATAAGTGGTCAAATAGGAATAACTAGTTTTTTTTAACATACAGTGGCCTTAGAAGCTTAACAATGGCTGAAAAAAAGACAACGTATTTCAGATCATGGGACATTTTTGATTTTCTCATACCACCATAAGTGGTTCAATAGGAATCATTGAAACATTGTTACCATGCAATGGCTTTAGAAGCTGAACAATGGCTGAAAAAAAGTAATTACTTAAGGCATTAACAGACAACTCATTGAAAGTATAGATATGCTTTTGTCAGATTTGAACCTCAAATATATGTTCTCAAAGGCTTCATAAAGGTTCACGACATGTACGTTGAACTGTACTTCAAACCATGGGACATTTTTGAAATCGATAGTAAACACATAATCAATACACACAAATCTTGTGGTTTGAAAAAAACTCGGCGCCGTTGAGATTGTAAATACGAAACAACAACTCTGCAACAAGTTTTGATTTGCATGTAGTTGCCAGACCCCGCCACCACAACAATTACGTTATTGTAAAAATAATTCATTTTGCATTCCTGAAGATTTTCTACGGATTGTTTTATATCCTTGTGGGTAAGACTAAATCAATATAATCGAAGCTTTCTTTATATGGCTTCTTTTCAAATTATTCAGAAAGTGACATTCTTTGGAGGAACAATATTTGTAGAGAACAACTATTCGAGAACGTGTGCTTGTTCAAATTTGAAATGTGAGGCACCTGGAGCAAAAATGGGTTGAGAGAACCAGTAGGCATGATTGCATAAAGTCAACAGATAAATATAGCAAACATGCAGCGGGTTTCTAAACAGTTTTCTCCTCTCACCATTCTTAGCATTTAGGACTAATAGTTTATTAAAATTAGCTTGTTGCCAGCTCTCCACTGTGCACTTCAACAATTTTTATTTGAGAGCTTCCGATGCCTGTACCATTTCTGCATAAGTATGGTTATGTGCTAAGTACAACCGTTTACTATGCGCAGGACGTCGAGAATTTTTCCTTTCCGTAAAATTCCGAGACCGAACCCGTAATTGAACCCAGCAGTCTGCTGTTGTTTTGAAGCTGCAACCTTTCCCGATTGAGCAAAGCGAGGACCCTTCGCTAACAGATACTAAGCCAAATGGTGGATGTGAGAACGTCAATCAAATGCATATAGGAAAAAGAGAGAAGAGAGAGAGAGAGAGAGAGAGAGAGAGAGAGAGAGAGAGAGAGAGAGAGAGAGAGAGAGATAGAGTCGCTCAAAGACTGAGTAGCTCCACTTTTTGTGAAACTGAGTCGTCGTTTTCATGCGGCTGAGTAAAAAGGACACCTCTAGGCGCAAGAAAGCGCTGGAATGTGGCAGTGTTAAGTATGAGCCAGATCACACTCTATCTTACAATCGTTCAATCTACGTATTCCCTCACTTTGTTTGAACAAAGTCGATGGTGCAATTTCGATTCTCGATGGGACCAAAATAGAGAGAGGGAAATTCGTTCTATAGCGGCGATAAACAGAACAGATATGTTGCAATGTTGAGTATGACCAAGAGCATGCTTTCTCTAATAATTATTCTATCTACGTATTCGCTCACTCTGTTTGAGAATTTTCTATGCGAGACCGTCAATAAGGTGCAGTTTTGATGGCCGATTTGACCAAGAAAGAAATAAAGAGAGGGTGAGAGATTCGTAACATCGAGACACTAAACAGAGCTTGAATGTGGCAATGTTGAGTATGAGCCAATTTATGCTCTCTCTATCCATCATTCGACTTCGTTTTCACTCACTTTTATTGAGAATCGTCGATGTGAGAACGTCTATCAGGTGCAGTTTTGACGGCCGATGGTACCGAAAGAAAAGAGAGGAATTCGCAACACCGAGACGCTTAACAGATCAGGAATGTTGCAATGTTGAGTATGAGCCAGATAACAGCTTCTTTTACAATCGTTCTATCTACGTATTCGCTCACTTTAGTTGAGAAAAGTCGATGTGAGAACGTCTATCAGGTGCAGTTTTGATGGGCGAGAGAGAGGAAGAGAAACAAATTTGTACCATCGGATGCTAAAGAGAGCTGGAATGTGACAATGTTGAGTATGATCCAGATCACACACTCTCTATCAATCATTCTATCTACACGGCGGGACACTTTAACTCAGGTTTGATTCGTTTTTGACTCACTTTTGTCAAAAGTGGAGTCACTCATATTTGAGTAAATGTGACTGGGATCGACAAGTCGACATATCTAAGACACCGACTGAAATCAGATCGATGTTCTAGATATGTCGACTTGTCGATCCCAGTTACATTTACTCATATATGAGTGGCTCCACTTTTGACGAAAGTGAGTCAAAAACTATTCGAAAATGCGTTAAATTGTCCCGCCGTGTACGTAGGTCTCTTCTCTCAATTTGCTTTCATTCTCAAATAAAAGTGAGCAAATTCGTCGTAGAGAATGAAAGAGATCTGGAACAGTGGAAACCGTACTAGGTTCGAATGAGTCAAGCCTGTCAACTAAAAAATGTACCCCCAACTGATGCGGGAATATCTCCAATTAAGTGGCAAGGTGTTTGATGAATGTATATATTAACTTTCCGTACATCAACTTTTAGTGCATTTTCGGAAGAGCACCTCGCTTGTTCACCTTATCGGCCGACAAGTGAGAGCAGATGGCAAAACAAAGAAATCCTATTTTCTCAAATATTTTCATCAAACATGATCGCGCCATCACCATTAACAACCAAACAAGGAATTAACTGATCAAGACACGAATGGATTGAAACTCGGAAGATGCAATCACAGCAGAAAAGTTGACCAATTCCGAAAACCTATTGGGGGTATGTATGGTCTTGCATTAAATGCACAGAACTCTTTATTAATTTCAAGCTTCCAATTAATTCTTTCTGAAAGGATAAAAGGAACAGTGTACAGTCTCTTTTGAAACTCAAAAGAAACCTGTAAGAGAAATTTCCCAGCTCCTTGCGGAGATTTTGAATACCACCTTCGGAGACTTGTTCGAAAAAGCTTCGAACTTATAAGGTCCAGGTCCGGCTATCGTTCAGTTTCATCAAACAAATTGGAAGAGGCGTCTCGTAATCAAAAGTTTTTGTTCGACGAAATCAGTTTTCAAAAAGAATGCACTTAGTTAAGTAAGTATAATTATTTTATTTAAAAATCTTTCAACAGAAGCCAAGAATCTTCCATAAAGTCACTGAGAGCTTAAACATGTTTCACAATACGGCAAGCAGCAAAAGATATTTTCTGTTCAAAATTTAAGTAAAAATTGGAGCTCAAAATTTGCAATAGGAAAGGAAAGAAGTGAAATTTGATCGAACTGTACCACTTGGTGAGTCCATTCCAATTTTGAAAGATATGTTGAAAACTCATTCAGATCTAGATTTGCGGACATAACATGAGCAAAACTCTTTATTAAGTTCACTTAAGCAGGATGTTGCTCACAATTTATCCTTTCTATAGAGATGATTGAACAGTTTACAGTCTCTTTTGAAACCCTCAAGAAACCAGTAAGACAAATTTCCTAGCTCCCTACGGAGATTTCAGAGACTCGTTCCAGAAAGTTTTGAAATGGGACGTTCAATTGTACTAAAGAAATTCAAAAGTCGCCTCGCGATCAAAATGTTCTTGTTCGACGACTTCAGTCTTCAAAAATGCTGCGCTTTGTACAGTAAATTTTTTTTTTTTAAATCGTACGACAGAGGAGAAAATTATTTATAGAAAATTCACTGAGAACGCAAGAACGGTAAGCAGCAAAAGACTTCGTTTTTTCAAATAAAAAAAAACATACGTATATACATATATATTGGAGCTCAAGATTTGTAAAAGGAAAGGGAAGAAATGAAATTTCATCGAATAGTACAACTTGGTGAGTTCATTCCAATTTTGAAAAACATGTTGAAAACTCATTTAGATCTAGATCTGCCAACATAGCAGCAGCAAAACTCTTAACTAAATTCCCTGAAGCAGGATGTAGCTCCATTCATTCTACAAATAATGATAATTGGACAGTTTACAGTCTCTTTTGAAACCCTTGAGAAATCAGTAAGAAAAATTTCACAGCTCCCAGTACAGATTTCAAATACCCCATTCTGGGATCCGTTCAACAAAGCTTTTGAGAGGGACGTTCAATTCCACCAAACAAATTAACAAAGTCACCTCGCGATCAAAAGTTCTTGACGACTTCAGTCCTAAAGAAAGTCTGCGTTTGTAGAGTAAAGTGAATTAGTTTTTTTTTTCAAAATCGTACGACTGAAGACAAAAACTGTCTATAAAAGCACTGAGAACTCAAAAATGTGTTTCAATACTGCAAGCAGCAAACTACTTTTTATTTGTTCAAGAATTTGAAAACATATAAGTTGGAGCTCAAAATTTGCAAAACGACAGGGCTGTAGTTAAATTTCATGGAATAGTAATTGGTGAGTTCATTCCAATTTTCTGATACATGTTTAATCTCATTCAATTCTAGATTTATTTAGTTTTGATTTTCTCTCTCTCTGCTTAGCTGCTTAGCTTTAATTGAATCGACTATGAGAAAAACGCTGCCTCCACTACCGCTTGATCTATAAGCTTCGGAATAATCTTCGTTTAAGAAACACTGTCCAAAGATTCATTCTTGGTATAATTACTAACTTTTGAAGATTTCTCAATGATCTCACGAAGTTCAATTTAATGTATACTTTGATTAAGTGAGATTTAAACTAAGTGCATCCAATTCGTATCTAATTTCGAGGATCAAAAACTCTTAACGGCAAAGAGAAACAGACATCAAATGTTTAAAAATACAGATGTTTTAAACTATATAAATTTCATCGAATAGTAAGACTTGGTGAGTCTGATCCAATTTTAAAAGATATGTAGAAAACTCATTTCGATCTAGATCTATTAAGTTTTCGTTTTTCTTTCTCAGCTTAGCAATAATTGAATCGAGTATAAGAAAAACGTTTTTGATTATCAGCTTCCTCCACTGTTTGATAAGTTAGGTTCCGAATAACCTTCGTTTAAAAAACATCATCCAAAAATACTTCTTTGGTACAGTTACTAAGTTTTGAAAAATTTTCACTGATCTCATGCAGTCCAGATTAATGTATACTTTGATAAAGTGGGATTCGTGTCATATATCGGCGATAAAAACTCTTAACGACAGAGAGAAATAGACGACAAATGTTGAAAAACATATAATTTAGCAGCACTAAGAAAAATCACAACAGTTGAAACCCTCCACAGATCCTATCTGTGCTAATTAAGCGGAATCCTAGCATTCCTGCAGCCCATCCACCATGACTCACTGCACCCAGTTGGAGTCCGCTCCGACCACACTTGACGACCGCCCTCAATGGCCCCGCACCGATATTGTTATGATTTGTCACCCATTCGGTCCGAAAAGGAGGCCATCGATCGGTTGTTGCCATCACAAACCTCGCCGTTCGAATGTTTGCCAACTTCGGCAAATACCGCAGCAAACATTTTCCTTCGACCCTTCGGAGTTCTGTTTGCAAAACAGTGGCCGACCGACACAAGCTGAGCCAGCAGCGTCTAATTTGAATTGTTTTGAGCTTGCGAAAAACCCCTTACTGGATCAACGAGGCAGCTTGGATCAGCAGAAACCTCATTCCCAATTTTCCACCACGGAGGAGGATGACGGCGACCGAGCGGAATGAATCAGCGAACCGAAGCCGGACGGAGTTGCGCAATCCGTTTCACGTTAAATAATAGCTCCGACAAAAATCATCACGATTGGCCACTTGACACCACCGAAATCCTAAGCCCCCCCTCACTTCGCTGTGACCATTTTTCCGCCGTTCACACGCGAGACGAACGACGCAGCGATAAACTTGACCCATAAATTAATTCAGAGAGACGCGAGATTAAGTTTTTTGGAGCGGAAAGTGAATTTTTACACGTTTTCAAGTTCAATGAGATTGAAACCGCAAGCGTTGGGGGGCGACGTGCGCCGAGGAAGATCTACTGAATGGGTCGTAAAGATTGCGGACTGACTGGTTGGTGAAACGAATTAATTCCGAGAAGGGAGGTCGTGATTTCAGCAAAGGTTAGTCAGGGCCGTGCTGTTCGTGGCTGTCTAATGGCTAAATTTGGGAGACAATCTCTCTGGTATCGATCTGCGAAATTCTCATTCCGCACGCACGATCTGACTCCGATCGAAGTAGGTTAGGTCCAAAATGTCTCGATTTAAGCATTAATTTCACATGGCTTGCTACGCTCGAAGGTCTCTCACGATCACCATGTTCAACGCAGTGCGTACAATTTTCGGCGTTCTGCGTACGTATAGTTTGACCAAATTTGCACACACATATTCCAGCCTAGGCGGCCCGACGGCACCGAAATAGAAATGAGCGATGAGCGAGCGGCTCGCGGCGCATATAAATTGGCGTACCCCCAAAAGCTCGCGTATTTGGCTGTGGTGGAGATGTCGAAATCCCCTCCGAGCTGCAGACTCTTGGATGCTGCGGCTGAATTTAACAGCCAGACAAAAGACGCTGGACAACGCTGCAGAGAACAGAAGGAAAAAGAAGATCGCTGGGTACACGGGCTTGGGACGCAGGCAGGGCGCAGACAGACGCGAAGACCAAAAATGAGCGAAAAGCAGCTCGCGCAAGTAAATTTTAACGAATTGAAACCGGCACAACCTTGACCCAGATTTTTTGGCGAGGACCGATCTCCATCATAATCCAGTCTCAGCGAGACGTTGCCGTCGTGGTGGTGTGAGTGTGTAGATTTTTTTTACCTTGTTCTGTTGTTTCGGCAATGGATTTGATATTTTGCACGATCGGGCTTATGGTTTTGATAGGCCAGAAGCAGTAGATTGCGCTAGATTCGGGCTGTCTTGAGGGTTGGTTGAGATCTGTGTACGAGACGATCAGGGTTATAGACGGGTGTCAGAGCCGTTTTGGGCCCATGGTGACTGTGTGCAGGTTGTCAAAGGATCGCTTCGAAGGAGAAATCAGGTTGCATTAGTTTGACGGATTTGACGGTTCAGCCTTGGAGGCATCCAAATCGAGCACGGGTTGAATTTGATGAGGCCAAATTTGGCGTCGAATTTAGAATTGAAACTTGTAAGTATTTCAGATATGGGTTTACATTTGTGGTATAATGTAGTTTGCTTGTGACTCAAATTGGGGGTTTAATTCTTTTTACACCCCTGGGGCATACAGATCGAGCAGCAGTGACAGTTTGCGTTTTCCATGTGGTTGATTTGATTGTAGTTTAACAGAGAGAAGGCCCAAACAATTGGAACAAGTAGTTGTTGATAGAGATTAGCTGTACAAATTTTTTATTGGAGTGGTCTCACCAAGTTCTGCCATTCATTTTAATTCAAGTGCTTAAGGTGAAACCCCCATAAGAATAATTCATTTTTCGAGGTTTTTTTTTCGTCAACAAAGAAACAATATACATCCTTCTACTTCTACTTATACTTCTGAACGACACTTAAAAAAAAACAAAGTCCAAAATGGCATCGTTATTTGTCGGACTAAGATTCCTCGCGACTGGAGTAATGTTTTAAAGCAGGGGAAAAAAATGAAAGTTCATTAGGGGCTATTCATGACCCACGTAGACTTTTCTGTGGGGAGGGCGGGGGTCTGACTAAAGTCTACGCTCCATACAAAAATTCAAAAATATGTATGGGGAAAAGTCTATGAGGGGGGAGGGGGTCTAATTCGTGTAAACACTCTTAAGAATCGTCGAGATACAGCCAGAGCTCTCGATGTCAGTGATCTGTGGACAAATAGAACAGACTGATCCTC
The DNA here is from genome assembly GCA_024533555.2 of Aedes koreicus. NCBI lineage: Eukaryota > Metazoa > Arthropoda > Insecta > Diptera > Culicidae > Aedes > Aedes koreicus. Next base: position 156,300 of record JAHHFK020006007.1, read on the forward strand.
TTTTCTCGGTCTAATCTAGATCCCGAGTGTTCAGAAACAGCGCATCACCTTCAATCTCCATTTGTTTGGGAACGCTACTGAACTTGTCGCTTGACGTTTGTGTGGGAAAGCAGTAGAACCGTACTTACTGAAAACTAATTTTCCTACACTCTCTCTAGATCATTCTGAATTGGAAAAAAACGTGCCAGTGCGGTGTTACTCCCAGTACTGGCAAGGCCCCCGTCTTCAAGCCTCAGGGCCGGCACACGCTCGTGACAAACCGCAAGGCAAGAAAACACTCGTTCGCTACAGACGAAACCCTCAATTCAGTACAGATTTGTGCACATTTTTATCCTGTCTCTACCTTCACTTCACGGACGAACTCCCACTTTCAATCTTCTACTCCTACCTCTAGCTCATGTCTTTCCACTATCTTCGGGGGCCTGTCTTGCTCATGTGCTTTCGCTGGTCATGCTATTCCTTCTCAAGGCCCAAACGCAATATGGACGTAAACGGAACGGAAACGGCAAGTTTGACAGTTGTCGCGAATGACGTCGATATTTCCAATTGGAATCAACTTGAATCTAATCAGTTTTCTACCGGACAAGCAGGTTTAGTCAGATTGGGCTCTTCCGCTGCCGCTGCCGTTCCGCTTCCGTTATCACTCCCTAATAAATTTCGTATGGTTATTTTTCTAAACGACCTATTTGGGGTATCATCCAAACCATTAGAGAACTGGTTGGAGGATTTGTGATATCGTTCGTTTAAAGTTATTTTTTACCAGGGCTGCGTTCCAGCCTCTACGCTGGGGTTAGACGTTCTCTGTACTTCACTTCACTTCGTATTAAGAATTTAAGGCTTGAGTCATTTAATATCTGGACGCACTGTTTTTTCTACTGCAGCGCTCCTAGTGGTCGGATCTGGAACTTTTTGACAGCAGATTATTTTGATTCATTTTGTATCATAGGAGTTGTATTTGATGGAAGTCGTAAACCGAATTTCGGTCTGGTTCAAAATTCGCAAAGTCGTTGAAATTGGCAAAAAAATCGCAATAAAGTTCTAATATATCATGACTGTTATTTGAATGAAAGTTCGAAATTTCATCAAAACAATATCGGAATACTTTTTCCGCTATTTGTTCTTTTAAGCGCAACAAATGACCATCATTTCAGTACTTTTATTTCATTAAAATTATAAAGATAGAACTGCTTTTTTGCGTTCAGATATTTAATGACTCAAGCTTTAACTTCAGCTTCAGAGGCCCCTTAACCTGTCATGTGCGTTAAAATTGTGTTGACGGTCTTAAAACCTTGTCAGACTACAAAGGTCAGTCATTTATGCATCAGAATTTGATTGGAATCTTGAGTAAAGCTCACTTGGACTCCTGAAATAGATTCGCTCAAATTCCGAGGCAGGATCTTTTTCAATGTTCTGTCAAGATTCTCTCCGCATTCTGGGTACTATTCACCCGAAATCCCCAATAGAATCGCATGAAAATGTGGAGCATGAATAGTTCAAAACAATAAATTAGCATCACTGCAAATCTTGGGTAGAGATTGCTCAGCGGAAATTGTTTGGCAGCCTAACCTGGATTCACTAAAAATCATGAACAAGATCTGCTCGAATTACAGAACATACTGTCAGAGCCATGAGCTAGTTTTTTTTTGGTAATCGTATAAAGGAGTCGTTTAGAATCCAGAATTTTTTTTTGTTCAGAATTTTTAGCTGAATTCTATTGAAATCCTGGGAAGGCCAACCAGGATCAACTAAGATTTCTGATACAGTCGCTTGTTATGTGCTGATTTTTTGGGAATCATGAGCCCTGGATTCACCATGATAACTGAGCGAAATTCGTTCAAAATTCTTTTCAAATTTCCTCAAAGTACGGAAACAACTTATTCATGAATTTTATACACAACTTGATGAACCCGGTGCGTGCGTTGCTACGCTTGCAACTAAATGAATAAAAATTCAGTAGAACTGGCGCGTTTATGGTTTGTTTTCGGAATGAGTTTTGACGTAGGACTGCGTCTTTGTTTTCTATACTGGAGTACAATTTGAAAAAAAAAATCTAATTGCGAGCATCACGAAAAGTGGTCAGGTTTTGAGCGTAAATATCTCAGTCGTTTCTCCAAAAAAATTCAAAAAATTAGTACCTATCGACCAGAAATATTACTACGCTTTGCTTCCAATATTTAAAACTTTTGATTTTCAACCTTGAACTATTTAAAATAACGCAAATATAAGGCGATGTTTTCCTAGCACAGACTTCAAATGTAGGTAAGGGAGGTCTCATATGTAGCAATGAACGATATATAAGGAGTACACCTTCACCAATAGCTTAATTCGTTAAGCAGTGACGAAGTTGTTTGGAGCGGCATTGAGGCAGTATTGAATTGACAGCTGGCGGTTACAAGCACACTGGAGGGTGTACTGGCGAGCGACCATCGGCTAGGTAGTTGATGCCTCTATCGCCTTTGGCTAGGCAACCGTTGCTAGGCAGCCATGCAGTCGTGTAATGAGCAGTCTGTTAACCAAGCCAGTGGTGAGTTTGTAGTCAGCCGGTTGGCACAACCACGAGGAGCAAAATATGTGTGATCGCCATCATTTTCTGCACACATAATGCATTAACTAGCAGCATTAGCATGACCAGTTACCAGCTGTTAGCTATTAGAAAATTTACAAATGGCGACAGTCACGAAATATTGAAAAAAAAAAGATTTTTACGTCACCTTTGCGTACAAATCCAGTGGGCTGTCCCTTGTAGTTTTGTTAAAATATTTTCGTTTGCTAATGTGTGACTTGGATTATAGAGTTCAGTTTTTCAATTTTGTTTTTGTTTTGTTTTGTGTTTTTAATTTAATCCTGAGATCGGTAGTTTCTACCATGTTTTTTCTTTCTGTGTAAAAGCATTTCATAGACAAAAATTTAATCTTCAAACTACGCCGAATAACTTAAGATTAACTTCTTGTGCATAATGTATCCCTGAGAGTAGCTCAAGCAACCCCCTTTCAAGACTAAGAAGGGGTTCAAACTTCTATCAGAAAATGCTGCTTACCCGAGTAATACACATTGTGTGTTTTAGCCTAAATAATTCTCATGTTTGGTTGAAATTTGTATGAGTGGGGGTCTCAACCCCCTAAAAATTTCTCTCCCCCCCCCATCCAAATTTGTTCCATGGATTAGTTGGGTGGGTCTCGAACCACCATAACAACATTTCTAGCCTCGAAAAAACCCCACATTGCCAAATTTGGTTCTATTTGCTTGATTAGTTCTCGAGTTATGCAGAAATTTCTGTTTCATTTGTATGAGAGCTCCCCCTTCTAGAAGGGGGAGGGGTCTCATACCAGCATAGAAAAAAATCCTGCCGCTAAAAACCCCCACATGCCAAATTCGGTTCCATTTGCTTGATTAGTTCTCGAGTTATGCAGAGGAGGGAGGGGTCTCGAACCATCATAAGAACCTTCCCCGGCCCCAAAAACCACTGCATACAAGTTTTCACGCCGATCGGTTCAGTAGTTTCCGAGTCTATAAGGGTCAGAGAAACAAACAGACGGACAGAAATTCATTTTCATATACATATAATCGTTCAGGATATTGAACAGGTCTCACTCATAAGCAAAACTAATTTTTCTTAGAATCTTGAGGGGATTAATTCAGCATTTAAAATTGTTTTTTAAAATAGTATAAGATGGTTGAAGACCCAGAACAACATTCGCAGTTGCGTGCTCACTAGCTATGGTGGGATAAACGAACCCAAATGAACATGTCTCCAGGCAAGAAGACAGCTTAGAACCAAATAGTCGATGAGCCCATTTGCTTACGTAATTTGCTTAATCGACGTAGCACAACAAAAGAACGAGAACACATTTGTATCAGCGAGCGTTGACATTTGGCAACGTTGCGAATGAGCCGAATCATGGTCTCTCACAACTTCAAGCACCGGAACCATGAATTTCCAGAGCTGGGAAGATAATACGTAATTGTTCACCAATTTCATGAACCCACGGAGGAATAACAAGATGGTCAACAACGGACCGTCGTACACCTCACGAAGGGCCACTGAACATCTTTTCAACTCAATACTTGTCTCAGCTGGGAGTGAGCCATTTTACAGAAAGTCATTTTCACTTCACTTTTTTTGAAAAACACTTTAACGCGCGGATTAGCCGCAGACGAAAAAAAAACTCCAAAGTGTATTTGGATAATCTAGAATAAGTTTTTACCACAAATTTTTTTTTCATACTAGGCCTTTGGGTCTCGATGAATTCATATCATGTCCAAAAACTACCAGATGATTGATAGTTTCACTTGTAGATATGAAGATCTTAACTCCAAAGAGTTCTTGGATAATCTATAATAAGTTTTCACTTCAAAAATGCTTCCTATCAAGTATTTGGGTCTCCGTGAATTCATATCATTTCCATAAACTACCCGAAGATTACTAGTTTCGCTTGTAGATTTGAAGATCTTTATTCCATGGGATTCTTGGATAACTAAAAACAAGTTTTCATCACGCAACTTGTTTCATATTAAGTCTTTGGGTCTCCGTGAATTCATATCATAGTCATAAACTACCAGAAGACTGATAGTTTCACTTGAAGATATGAAGATCTTAACTCCAAAGAGTTCTTGGATAATCTAGAATAAGTTTTCACTTCAAAAATGCTTCGTGATAAGTCTTTGGGTCTCCATGAATTCATATCATGTCCAAAAACTACCAGAAGATTGCTAGTTTCGCTTGTAGATATGAAGATCTTTATCCCATAGGTTTCTTGGATAACCAAGAACAAGTTTTCATCACGAAACTTGCTTCATCTTAGGTCTTTGGGTCTACATGAATTCATATCATTTCCATAAACTAACAGAAGATTGATAGTTTCACTTGTAGATATGAAGATATTAATTCCAAAGAGTTCTTGGATAATCTAGAATAAGTTTTCACCTAAAAAAATGCTTCCTATTAAGTATTTGGGTCTCCGTGAATTCATATCATGTCCATGAACTATCAGAAGATGGCTAGTATCGCTTGTAGATATGAAGATCTCTATTCCATAGGATTCTTGGATAACTTAAAACAAGTTTTCCCCACAAAACTTGCTTAATCTTAAGTCTTTGGGTCTCCGTGAATTCATATTATTTCCATATACTACCAGAAGATTGCTAGTTTCGCTTGTAGATTTGGAGATCTTTATTCCATAGGATTCTTGGATAACCTAAAACAAGTTTTCACCACAAAACTTGCTTAATCTTAAGTCTTTGGGTCTCCGTGAATTCATATTATTTCCATAAACTACCAGAAGATTGCTAGTTTCACTTGTAGATATGGAGATCTTTATTCCATAGGATTCTTGGATAACCTAAAACAAGTTTTCACCACAAAACTTGCTTAATCTTAAGTCTTTGGGTCTCCGTGAATTCATATTATTTCCATAAACTACCAGAAGATTGCTAGTTTCGCTTGTAGATATGGAGATCTTTATTCTATAGGTTTCTTGGATAACCTAGAACAAGTTTTCATCACGAAACTTGTTTAATCGTAGGTCTTTGAGTCTCCATGAATTCATATAATTTCCATAAACTACCAGAGGATTTATAGTTTCACTTGTAGATATGAAGATCTTAACTCCAAAGAGTTCTTGGATAATCTAGAATAAGTTTTCACCTCAAAAATGCTTTATATTCAGTTTTTGTGTCTCCATGAATTCATATCATTTCCATAAACTACCAGAAGATTGCTAGTTTCGTTTGTAGATATGAAGATCTTTATTCCATAGGTTTCTTGGATAACTTAGAACAAGTTTATCATCTCGAAACTTATTTCATCTTAGTTTTTTGGGTCTCCGTGTATTCATATTATTTCCATAAACTTGCAGAAGATTGCTAGTTTCGCTTGTAGGTATGAAGATCTTTATTCCAAAGGATTCTTGGATAATCTAGAACAAGTTTTAATCACCAAACTTGTTTAATCGAAGGTCTTTGGGTCTCCGTGAATTCATATCATAGCCATAAACTATAAGAAGACTGATAGTTTCGCTTGTAGATATGGAGATCTTTATTCCATAGGATTCTTGGATAACCTAGAACAAGTTTTTTACCTTGAAACTTGTTTCATCTTAGGACTTTGGGTCTCCATGAATTCATACCATGTCCATAAACTACCAGAAGATTTATAGTTTCGCTTGTAGATATGAAGATTTTAACTCCAAAGAGTTCTTGGATAATCTAGAATAAGTTTTCACCTCAAAAAATGCTTCCTATTAAGTATTTGGGTCTCCGTGAATTCATATTATTTCCATAAACTACCAGAAGATTGCTAGTTTCACCTGTAGATATGGTGATCTTCATTCCATATGATTCTTGGATAACTTAAAACAAGTTTTCACCACAAAACTTTCTTCATCTTAAGTCTTTGGGTCTCCGTGAATTCATATTATTTCCATAAACTACCAGAAGATTGCTAGTTTCGCTTGTAGATATGAAGATCTTTATTCCATAGGATCCTTGGATAACCTAGAACAAGTTTTCATCACGAAACTTGTTTAATCTGAAGTCTTTGGGTCTCCGTGAATTCATATTATTTCCATAAACTACCAGAAGATTGCTAGTTTCACCTGTAGATATGGTGATCTTTATTCCATATGATTCTTGGATAACTTAAAACAAGTTTTCACCACAAAACTTGCTTAATCTTAAGTTTTTGGGTCTCCGTGAATTCATATTATGTCCATGAACTACCAGAAGATGGCTAGTATCGCTTGTAGATATGAAGATCTCTATTCCATAGGATTCTTGGATAACCTAGAACAAGTTTTTTACCTTGAAACTTGTTTCATCTTAGGACTTTGGGTCTCCATGAATTCATACCATGTCCATAAACTACCAGAAGATTTATAGTTTCGCTTGTAGATATGAAGATTTTAACTCCAAAGAGTTCTTGGATAATCTAGAATAAGTTTTCACCTCAAAAAATGCTTCCTATTATGTATTTGGGTCTCCGTGAATTCATATTATTTCCATAAACTACCAGAAGATTGCTAGTTTCACCTGTAGATATGGTGATCTTCATTCCATATGATTCTTGGATAACTTAAAACAAGTTTTCACCACAAAACTTTCTTCATCTTAAGTCTTTGGGTCTCCGTGAATTCATATTATTTCCATAAACTACCAGAAGATTGCTAGTTTCGCTTGTAGATATGAAGATCTTTATTCCATAGGATTCTTGGATAACCTAGAACAAGTTTTCATCACGAAACTTGTTTAATCTGAAGTCTTTGGGTCTCCGTGAATTCATATTATTTCCATAAACTACCAGAAGATTGCTAGTTTCACCTGTAGATAAGGTGATCTTTATTCCATATGATACTTGGATAAATTAAAACAAGTTTTCACCACAAAACTTGCTTAATCTTAAGTTCTTGGGTCTCCGTGAATTCATATTATGTCCATGAACTACCAGAAGATGGCTAGTATCGCTTGTAGATATGAAGATCTCTATTCCATAGGATTCTTGGATAACCTAAAACAAGTTTTCACCACAAAACTTGCTTAATCTTAAGTCTTTGGGTCTCCGTGAATTCATATTATTTCCATAAACTACCAGAAGATTGCTAGTATCACTTGTAGATATGAAGATCTCTATTCCATAGGATTCTTGGATAACCTAAAACAAGTTTTCACCACAAAACTTGCTTAATCTTAAGTCTTTGGGTCTCCGTGAATTCATATTATTTCCATAAACTACCAGAAGATTGCTAGTTTCACCTGTAGATATGAAGATCTTTATTCCATAGGTTTCTTGGATAACCTAGAACAAGTTTTTCACCTCGAAACTTGTTTCATCTTAGGTCTTTGGGTCTCCTTGAATTCATATCATGTCCATAAACTACCAGAAGATTGATAGTTTCACTTGTAGATATGAAGATCTCAACTCCAAAGAGTTCTTGGATCATCTAGAACAACTTTTCACCTCAATACTTGTTTCGGCTTTGACCTTTGAACGGCTAGAATTTCGTATCGTATTCATAATCTCCAAAAAGATTGATGGTTTCGCTTGTAGATATGAAGTCCTTTATTCAAGGCAGTTATGTTTTGTTTCTTTCGGCACTTCTAATGTGCTACCGAAAGTCCAAAGAACCACAATAGGGTAACACTGAATCAAGAGATTGGAGAGTATTTTAGGATTGGTTTCACTTATGATTAATGTTTGCTTACGTTTTAAAACGATGACAAACATCACAAACCTGCGTGTCAATCGTTTGCTTTAGAGTAGGATGAATTGCGAATCATGAGATTAATCTAGGAACATCTTGCCACCACTCTTCCAAACCAGAAACCCAAGTGCCACTCATTACTCTAAATTGCAACCAAAACACAGTCGCATCATCGAAAATGCCATTAAATTAGTTCAACCCACCAACCCAACCCATCCTAAACATGTGCTGTCTAAACGGTCCAAGCAGGCATTTGCTCGCTCAATGCCTCAGCGAGTCCTCCAAACGGAAGGACCTTCACGCTCCCCTGCCTCCAATGCAATGCAACACCCCCCCTAGCGCTTCGACTCGATCGATTGCCGTTCGCCAAGTTGTTTATGTTTTACGACCGCGTTCGACCACGGCTCGTTTTGGTGGCGGCGGCGACGATGATTATTTAGAACAACAACCAAGTGCCAAGCTTTGACAGAAAAGCAAAATCACAAACTTATCAAATCAATCCAACGATGCGAAGGACGCGCGAAGATGCGTCACTCGATTACAAACGTTCCGCGTTGCATCAGCTCGTTACCCCATCGTGTATTGCCGCCGCCGCCGCCGCCGCCGTTATTACGGGCCAAAGGTTAACTAAAGCCGGCCTTGGACTAGCGGGCGACTCGCGGGCTTGATTTATCAGCCGGACGCAGCAACGGGCTAAGCCAGGGCAGTCGTGTACGCAGAATACTAATTGCCATTGTTTTGTTATTTTCGCCGCGATCAGGCTGTTTTTGAATCGCCTCCATTTTCCGGATTAATTGATGTTGGAAAGTGCGGTGGGCAGTAGCATTGAGGATTTCCTTCTTTTCAGTTGGCTGATGGTCAAACCTCCCCGAAAAAAAAAAAAAAAAAACAAAGCGAAGAGCATTTATTAAAGCTCGCAAAGCCTTGAAAAGCTCTTTTCTCGCACACTGCGATGCGATGGAACAATTATCCAACGACGGCTAGAGCACTGTTTCGGTAATTCGAAAATTATAAAATGTTCCAAGGTTTATTAGCAATTCAAGTTGCAGATGCCCATCAGCTTTGCCCGGAGATAGAACACAAAGAACCGATTGTTTGGCTTTTGGCGTTTTAAGCCGATGGTGGAAATTCTGCGGCAGGTTGTTCTTTCACCTGAAAACACCTATTTACGAAGAATTTTTGCACTTCTGTTGGTACCTGCCAAATTTACACCAAACGTGCCCAAAATGGAACGAAAGGGGTCCGCACGTGGCGATTCGTACGTGACCAACTGAAGGGTTTTCCAGCGCTGGCGGTGGCGGTTGGTGGCGGAGCTCGCGTATCAGCGCTTGGAGCGAAGCATTCGGACTTACATCATAACTTGTGCGGTCAGGGAACAGAGGTATGCGCGGGTCGGGGTTCATGAGAAAGTGGTGTAAAATCGCTGTAAGACATTAGAGTTGAAATACGGTTTGTTTCGATTTTAAAATTTAGTTCACAACTGGTCTCAAAGAAAGTGGTAGAGTACGTTTTGTAACAGCAACAACTTTTGAACTACCCTACATTTAGAAATTTTATTTGATCAGAACTCTCTTGCGAAAGATCTTGGCATTATTTCCAGAAAGCCAATCCCAATGTTCCGTAAAATAGGGCTTATCTAAGATTCAAGGGCAACTGAATGGGGTGCATAAATTTCTATTTTGAATAGCCATCTGGGTCCAATGAACGCTTTGAGATTTTGACGACTAGAACTTTTTGCTGAAAAAAATAATCGTTCATCAAGAGCTTTTGAGTGGCTTTTAATTCCGTTAAACAGTATGTAAAAAAGTATATTCAACGCAGAAATTTTACATCTTTTTCCACCATGCTTAATCTCTTCAGCATCCCGCCACTTTTTCAGTCTTTTTCAGTTTCCGCTTAACAGTTGCCCAATAATTCTCGATTGGGAGAAATTTAGGGCAATTGGGTGGGTTGAGGTTCTTTTCGATGAAATCCACCCTGTTGTCTAGGTACCTCTGAAGAGTCTTTTGACAGTAGAGGTCAACATTTAACACGGCCTTTGTGTACTTTGATGAATGGTAGAATGCGTTTTTTCCAAGCACTCTTTCTTGTAGAGCTTTTTCAAGTTCACAGACTCATTTGTCTTTATCTTTATTTGTTATCACCAACAGACACTATGTGGTCCTAATGATAGTTCCTACGAACATTCAAAAACTTAGTTCTAATTCTTTGTCGAGGCAGGCGAAAGTGAAACCCAGATGACCCTCGATTGAATGCACGTTGTATACCAACAAGAGCTCCGTTGGCGCCATAGTTCGACGAAATGGTGTTCGAAGAAAGATGTTGTTGCGAAGTGCACGAGAACGAACATGAATGTTGATTTGATTAGGCAGCATTATTGCCATGAGAAGATCGGGAACCAACATGATGCGTGATAGATCTCTCCTCACTTCTAGTGTGTCCAGGCCAATAAGTTGCATGCGGTGTACATATCTAGGCCGCTCACGTGGATTATTCCATGGTAAACGACGGAGAGCAAATCGCACAACCCTTCGCTGCACTGCTTCGATTCTATGATCGCCATTAAGATAGTGAGGGTTCCATACTGCCGAACAATACTCCAGCGTGGATTGCACCAGCGAACAGTAGAGGCTCTTTAAGCAATAGACATCCGTAAAGTACTTTGCCATTTTCATGATAAATCTAAAACTGCGGTTTGCTTTGGAAACAATGTAGCTAATATGCTCCTTGTACGTAAGTCCCGTATCGAGAAAAAACTTCTAGATCCCTGACGCAGGATTCACGTTTAGTAATGCTGCCTTCGAGGTGGTAGTCGAATATTATCGGTTTCTTCTTCCTTGTGAGAGAAACAGCGGAGCACTTGGTTGGATTCAGCACCATCCTGTCTGTGTTGCACCACGAAGCGAAACTATCAAGTTGGAGTTGAAGAAACCATGCGTCTTCGATGGACTTGACCTGATTATAAATTTTCAAGTCATCAGCAAAAGATAACCAAGGGCCTTCCATACAAAGATTTACGTAAAACGCTGCCTTCAAAGTCCAAGGTAAGGCAGTATAAATTGTATCCGCTTGGAAGCCCTTACACATAACATCTGTCGCATATGTTGTGAACGTCAAAAGGTTCGTTGTCGTAGATCGCTTAGGCATGAACCCGTGCTGTGTATCGGCAATGATTGAAGACTGGGTCTAGAACTACCAACTCAAACAGCTTCGCAACAGCATTTAAGGCAGATATTCCTCTGTAGTTGTCGGCGTTGTGCTTGTCTCCGATACCATCCGGACCAACCGATGTTCATGATTTCATTTCAGAAATAGCTGAACGGATCATTGAATCCTCAATATTGATGGTGTGTGACGAATCACTAGATAGCGGCACATTACTCGCTGCTTGCGAAATTTGGCCCTGTGTCAATACCTCGGAGCAGAACGCGCCCTCGAATTTTACTTTGAAAAGTTCGCAAATGTCCTCGGAATTCGATGCTGTGCGTTCTCCGTATGTCAACGTTGACGGTAGTCCAGATTCTTTCCTTTGATCGTTGACATGTTTCCAGAAAGACTTGGGATCTAATTTCGAGACATCCATTTGTATTCGCTGTTGATTCGCAGGTATCGGAATCACAGTGAAACTCCCCCATGCTTAGAATACCGTCTGAATGCTGCTCTTTTTTGAAGATTTGAGCTTTCGTAGTGCAGCGGACTGCCACGGTGGATTTCTGGTCTTTGGAGCAACCCGCTTAGGAACATGGCGATCGATAGCGTAGCTCACGATATTGGAGAAGGTTTGAACTGCAACGTTGATATCGTCGGTGTCAAGGGTAACATTCCAGTCGACGCTCAACAAAATGCCGAGAATGCTGTCATAATCAGCTCTCTTGAAGTCGTAGCTGACGGGATCCGCAACATTGGGAGCATTCGTCGGATGCTCAACCTCGAGCGTGAGATGCAAAGCGCGATGCAGAGGAACCGTTTTAACTGAAACGGAAGGAGCAACGGATATCCTTGGTGCCTGTTCAAAGTTGCTGACAAAACAGAGATCGAGAAGCTTGCTATTTTCGTTGGTAACGTAGTTGCCAACGTACACAAAGGAATAGCGAGTATCCAACTAGCTTGATTTCCACCCAGACTTGTTCGATACTGGCCATTTGTAATGAAAACTTGAGATCACTTTCCAAATCCGAAATATTTGAGCGAACTTATAAGCAAAAACGAATTGATATGTTTTGGAGACCCAGGAAGCTGCCCAAAGTCGATCTTTAGATACGTTTCACCTTGGTACCTCATGAGACCCTCTCTAGATAACTTCAGAACGCTTGTTCTGGCCATTCGGTTCTGTTTCAGTGTCCAGTTTGGCTGCTTGCTGACACGATCAGAAAAATAGCCTTTTCTTTTAGATGGATCCTCCGGACGGAATTTTATTTTATAGCAATGTCACCATGCGAGAGTCCTGAGTTTGCTCTGATTGCCTCCAATATCTTCCAGGTTGCAGTTGCCGAACGTAATTTCCGCTACGACGCTTACTGTGATCCTTCCGAACAATAGTTTTCAGCTCACGGAAACGTTAGAGGACACTCCACACGGTGAGTTTAGCCAAATTTAACGATTTTACAATTTTTTAAGCTGACCAATTTTCGAAAATTAATTTCGTTCTTTTGACTTCCATCGGCCATAACTTTTTTTAAACCTTGACGAATCGTTACAAAACTTTTACGACTAGAAGTAACGAGCTTCAATCGGCTGTCAAAACATTCAAGAGCCGGCCACTATCAGCGTTGTAAAATAGATAAGAAAAACGTCCAGATTTTAAGTGAATCGAGCTTCAAACATGACATGTTACCAGATTGAATGTGTTTAAGGTGAAATGCGAGGTTAGGTTTATTATCACTTCACGTTTTCGAGACTGAAAATCACAAACGAAACAAAACAAATACCGCTTAAATTGCTAACCAATGCTCAAGTGGAGCAAGCGATTCTTTAAAATTTTCAAAGTGATAGGGACTTGATCCCATAGCACGTTAAACTAGAAATAATTGCTCATGTTTAAAAGGAGAATAATCTCCCATGGAAGATCATGTCGCAAGAATTGCATGAACTATTAAGTTTAATCTAGCACTTTTCATAGCTCGGCCTAGTGGCCTATTTGGCCTAATGGCCAAATAATGGCCCTGCAGCCAGGTAATTCGTATGCGACACTCTTACGAATCGTCGAAATTCAGCCAATGCTCTCGATGTCATTGATCTGTTGAAAAATCGGACAGACTGATCTTCTCTTCTCGCTCCAAAGCTTGAGTCATTTAATATCAGGACGCAATATAATTGATTTATCTCGAAAACATGTTAAGGAAATAAAAATGTTGAGTAGTTAAAATGAAGACCATTTTTGCACTTTAAAGGAAAAACAGTTGAAAAATTATTCCGATTTGGTTTTGATGAAATCTCCAACTTTTTAAGATTCATATTTTGGATACTCTGTTGGCATTTCGTTCCACAAACTCTTTTTCTCTGTTGATTTTCGAGTCACCTTTCTACTCTGCTTCAACTTCTACTTGACGGTTGCCCAATATTTCTAAATTGGGCAGAATTGAGCACCGGTGGGTGGATTTATGTCTTTTTAGCATAAATCCATCCCGTTGTCTCGATACCACTGTAGTACTTCTCCGCTGTAGTGGCAGCTTGCCAAATCAGGCCAAAACCTTACAGGTTTATTGTTAGCTATCATGAACAAGAGAGTGCGTTTTTTTCAGGCACTCCTGCTTGTAAATTTTGGAATCCATAGTCTTGTTTGTGACGAAAACTTGGAATGCTGGAACGGGGGGAAATCGAAAGCCGGAGGCCACAGCGACGACAAAAAGAGTTGCCCGCTGTTTCGAGCGGAACCCCAACCTCTCCGTCCGAGATGTCGCAAAGAAGCTGGGAGTGGCGCCTTCAACCGTGGATAGAGCTAAACAACGAGCTGGACTGTCGACTTACAAGAAAGTGGTGACTCCAAATCGCGACGATAAACAAAACACGTCGGCCAAAGCACGATCGCGAAAGTTGTACACGACGATGCTGACGAAGTTTGATTGCGTGGTACAGGACGATGAAACTTACGTCAAGGCAGACTTTAAACAGCTTCCTGGACAGGAATTTTATACGGCCACCGGACGGGGAAAGGTGGCAGATATTTTCAAGCACATTAAACTGTCAAAGTTCGCGAAGAAAAATCTGGTGTGGTAAGCAATCTGTACCTGTTGCTTGAAGAGCAGCTTTTACATTACGAACGGAGCCGTCAACCAGGAAATTTATCTGAGCGAGTGCCTACAAAAGCGTCTACTGCCTTTCCTGAAGCGACACAATTGTTCCGTTCTATTTTGGCCGGATTTGGCATCTTGACATTACGGAAAAAAGGCCATGGAGTGGTAGGCTGCAAAACGTTGCCAAGAACCCTCCCAACACGCCAGAGCTCCGCCCAATCGAACAATATTGGGCCATCGTCAAGCGGAACCTTAAGAAGACTCAAAAAGCTGTTGTGAGCGAGAAAAGGTTCAAGGCAAACTGGCGTTCTGCGGCGAATAAAGTGGACAAGGAGACTGTACAAAATCTTATGGCAGGTGTTAAACGAAAGACCCGACAATTCGCATTCTGTAAAAAGGAAGCTTAGCTGAATATTTCTCCTGTATTCTGTATTAACTGAACTTGAAAAAGAAAAATAAATTGACTTATTAATAAAAACTTTGATCGACTCACACACATTACTGTTTGACCAAATTTTGATCGGAGCACCCTTTAGTGACTTTATAGAACTTTTGTCCGGGAAGTTGTTCATTCATTTTCACGTACGTTTCATCGTCCATGAGGGTCATTTACAACTTCCAGACACGTCTTGTGGCCGCAAGATTCTGCTTCAGTGTCCCGTTTGGTTGTTTACTGGCCTCAGTGGGGTTCAATCCCACACCCGGGGTCGGTGAAATTTTTCTGAGGTGAACAAATCTCTGGTCCGTCTACCTTCGGCTGAAAGCCTTTTTAATATAAAAATAAGAAGAAGAAGATTCACCATCACCAAAATTTAACGTTCCTCATATGCCACTCATTATGATTCAATCGATGATCCTGGTGATCAATTTGCATACGGAATATGCTTTATCTCGAAGTATAGTCATTCAAAACCAAGATTCTGCAGCCAATATGACGACCAAAAAGAACAAAACAGGAAGACCAATACCTACGAGGGACAGTTAAAGTGCATCAATAACTTGATGATCTTTCTAGTGTTTCGACCCATCCCCGAGACTCACAGAACAAGCGGCACTGGACATGGTTAGTTCAATTTTCGCATCCGAAGCAAAGTAAGTGCTCAATGAGGGCTTGAGCATGTTTTTTTTTTACAATTGGAATGATCTCACCATGTTCAACCATCCGATGAAATTCAACTAATATAAGAAATGCGTCCCACTCTGGCGAAAATTTCTCATAAAATGACTAGAAAATCAAGGCAAGGCAGGAAACTTATTTCAACCTGGAGTAAATAAAAATTTCTGAAGGAAATTTGCGAGATGATTTGAAAAAGAAAAGCTCAAGCTCGAAGTTGTTAAAGCCGACAATGTTACAAGTTTTCGAACAAATTTCGTAGATTTTCAGAATAAACGATGCCTCAGGCGGAGATCAGAATAGTGTTTCCGCAGGAATTCTTGGGAAAACCAAAAGCATGGTGGTGATTCTAGAATTTAAGGCTGATTGTAAACTATTTCTAAATTATCAAGTAATCTGTTATTACCGCAATCAGAATAAAAGGTTTTCTCTGGAACCTCGTTCAGATTTTCTCTCACTTGTAGCGTACTTCCAAAGGACCAAGCAAAGTGCGTCAGGTAAATATTTTGGCTCTCAGCTGTTCGACAAATTTAAATATTTACTGCCACGCTTGTTGCAAATCGGTTGAGATAACTTCGTCGTGACTCATTTGAGTCAAAATCAAGTTGAAACAACTTTTTAATGACGATTGCACACAGCTAGAACTAGGATTCACTTGTTTGGAAAATTTGGAGTTTACTCAGTCCGTTTGTCACACCGACATTGATGTATTACAAAGGACGATAAAAGAAGTTACTCGCTATGGAGCGCTTAGGTTGGTAGCAGATCGATTGATTGTGGAATCAAAAGGACGGCGCCGGTGATGCGTGGTTGCCTCTCACCCCAGTGGGTCTGGTTTGAATTTCTAGTGGGCACCATTGGAGTTTTCTGAGGCGAAAAATCTTCGCTCAAGTTTTGTCCTGCCTCAGTGTGTTCTGAATTAATGTAGTTTGATTCTAGCTTTTTTGATTATATTGGCTCATCCTGAACCTGACCATTATTTCAAAACTGCTGAAAATTAATGCTACATCTGAGGCTAAATCAATCCATTATGACCAAAACTATACACTCAGACTATATGTGACTTTTCCCGGCATTATCTAGCAAATATATTGTCTTTTAGACATATCAACTGAACTGAAAACTGCAGTCGATAATCGTATCGGTCATGGAGACAAACTCCTCTGCAAGGGGAATAAAATTTCTTTCAAATAAAGTTGACCGATCGATTGATCGATTTTCCACAACAAACTCTCACTTTCCACATCTCTGCACCAACCAAACATTTAAGAATCCGCAAATCACTCATCTGTTGCCGGAAGTTTCCACGGATCCGTAAATGCATCTTCCGCGAGGCGTAATATCCCACAAAGACTCGTTTGTGCCTAGTCGTCTATCGTAAATAAACGATCGTAACTCTCCCCGTCGTCCACCGCCCTGTCGGGCCCCACCCATCGATGTTTACCCGGACAGTCACGTCTTGCGAATCCGCGAAAAGTAGTAAAAATCGCAGCAACCAAAACACAGCCAGCAAAGACCCCGCGCCGCCTCCAATCGTCACCAACAGCACACCATGTTCTACAAACACACTCTGCCGCTCGGTCTACTTCTCCTGAATAGTTTTTGTCTTCAAGCGGGGAAACTAGCGGGTGACATGTGCGAAATGAAAATATCCCCCTCCCAGTGCCAGGCAGCTGAGCAGTAATGCGACATGTGCCGACGCTTGCCAGAGCAGCGCGATGTTTATGGGCATTTCTCGTGCGCGCGTGGTTTGTTTTCCCGCTCGGCAAAGTGCCTCCACACGCCAGGCAACTGCGCCGAAAATTGAACCGATCGAAGCAATCGAAGCTTCCAGTCGGCAGCAAAAAGCCATAGCTCTTTTGAATGTCGATCCGCGCAAGGATAGTGCTTGACCTTAGCGAGCTTTGGCGAACGACGAGCCACTTCACTCCCTTCCACAGCCAACGTCGCCGTCGTCGAGGCAAAGTGATTCATGAGGCTGCCGGGGAATGAAATCTCTAAAACCTGAATCACTTCGGACGATGGGAGTTGTGAGTCTCAGGTGCAATCGGAGCTTGGCGGTGTTGGTTGAGTTGAGCGTTTGGAAATCTATCTATCCGATCGGCGGATTTGCGCACGACAGTTTTCAGCTTTTGGCGGTCATAGCGCAAGGACATTGGCGGGTGCGTAGACGACGGCGGCGGTAAACCAGTTTCGCGCTTTAGTTGCTGCAGTTAGATTAGAAAATACTACTACAAAGTAGCGCTGGTTGGTGGGTTGTGTTTGGCAAACGAGTGGCACCGACCCCTCGTGTCAGGAGGAGGAAGAATTTCACGCGATTACTTCCTAGGCGGCGCGGGGGGTCGTGGATTTGAACGGTCGAATTGATTGAAGGTTTGGGTGATTTTTAACTTGCAAGAAGGAGTTCGTTCTATGGTTCTTGAGGGTTTGCAGCATCTTTGTAGTTCTGTTGATGGTGATGCTTATGCCCTTCACTATTTCGGCATACTCTTAGACGTCTTTTCTTTCATCCGACCAGAGAGTACGTTTCCAAAACTCCAGTGGCTTGTTAATATGATTGTTTGAGAACATTAGTCGGTTTGCCTTGTTGACTTGGCTGATAAATGGTAACTTCCGATCAAAATGGCGCTTCAAACCATGTTCAGCAATGTGTCGTCGAATGGTTCGATCAGAAATCGACCGATTCAACGTTTCTATCACTGTTCGGATGATGATGATGCGTGGATCTTCAGGCCACTGAGCCACTAAAGGACGTTCTGGCGATAGTTTCTGCTTTTTGATATTCAAGTAACCCAATCCCGAATGACCAATAGTATCAATCGAAGGCCCCTTCTGTCTTAAGTAGCTTGCAGTTGGTGTATAGCATTCTATGCTGCTGTATATAAAACAGCTGAATAGGAGCAGTACCAGTTAAACGTGCAATTACAAAGATCCCTCGCTTGACCTAGGATAAAATCGTTGTCTAAAGAAAGGAATAACTTTCTAACAGAATTTTGATGCACGGAACTCCTTAGAAACTCTGAAGCTGTTTAAAAGTTCACAATGAACTTGTGCGATAATTTGGAGAGTGCGTCCTAAGAGGTGAGTATTTCACTAACTTAAGAGAGGTCGATCAAACTGATTTGGACCACCAAGTTAATGAGATTAGGAACTGTTGTGGATCCAAGAGTTGCTGGTCCACTTGTGCTGGCTTCTTAAGAAAGTCCCACGGAAACTTAATTTGTCCGTTGCTTAATCGAGAAATACCGAACAACTGGTTACTTGGGATGTTCTCTAGCTTTTGAGAACTTGAAAACTTTGCCTTTCGAGCCTTGAGGTTAGATTCAAATTAGAATTTCCCGTGGGTTGAATTTTTTTGTGGGCCTTCAGACTCTTTCGCGAATTTTCTTAAAATCTTTCAGTTGTTTTTTTTTATCCTGCAGAACTACTTCCATTCAGATGTTCTGGATAATTCTTCTCGATATTGTAATAAATTCACTTCTGATCGTCTTGTAGGTTTATTTTGTCAAATTTTCCGAAGGACTTTGATCAGATTTTTGCAAGGACTGGCTGAAGAGTTGACCTCTTGGGGTCCCTACCTATTTTTAAGAAAACCTCGCTAGATTTTTTCTAGCAGATTTCCTTTATGAATTTTCACAGATTTATTTGTTTATGTAGTTTAGAACTATGTATAGATTTTTTCAAAATACCTTCACTTTGTTCTTCGTGTAGATTTTTCACCAAACCTTCCTCAAACTATCTCTAAATCTTCTTGTAGGTTGACTTTATATCTTTCTGTTAACTTTTTCCATATTTTCCATATTATATTAACATCCTATGGGCATCATCCACTTGTAACTCGAAGTTTGGAAAATCAGGGATATCAAAGATGGGGGATATCGAATCTTCCTATCCATTTGCTTTGAGGTTACTCACCGATTGCCTGTCGATCTGCCAAACTTAAAAGACGTCTCAAGCGACTCAAAGGTTTTTCGATCAAAATTTTGTCGACTTAAACTTGACACATTTCTTTTCATCGTGCATTAAAAAATTTTGCACACCCCTCATTTTGAAGATGTGTGCGTGTAGCATTATGCCTATTTGATTTTGAGTTTAGCACTTCAGTTATCAAAATGTCGTAGAAGGAAGAGAAGCAACGCATCAAAATTTTGCACGTGCATGGCAAAAATCCAAACTACGCCAAGTTGGCGAAATTGTTGAATGTGGCTAAATCAACTGTTACCAACGCATTAAAAGTGTTCGGTGAACGTTTGTTGACAGCCAGGAAAGCTGGATCGTGGGAAAATCGAAAGCCGGAGGCAACAGCGACGACAAAAAGAGTTGCCCGCTGTTTCGAGCGGAACCCCAACCTCTTCGTCCGAGATGTCGCAAAGATACTGGAAGTGGCGCCTTCAACCATGGATAGAACTAAAAACGAGCTGGACTGTCGACTTACAAGAAAGTGGTGACTCCAAATCGCCACGATAAACAAATCACGTCGGCCAAAGCACGATCACGAAAGTTGTACACGACGATGCTGACGAAGTTTGATTGCGTGGTACAGGACGATGAAACTTACGTCAAGGCAGACTTTAAACAGCTTCCTGGACAGGAATTATATACGGCAACCGCACGCGGAAAGGTGGCAAATATTTTCAAGTACATTAAACTGTCAAAGTTCGCGAAGAAATATCTGGTGTGGCAAGCCATATGTTCCTGTGGCTTGAAGAGCAACATTTACATTGCGACCGGAATCGTCAACCAGGAAATTTATCTGAGCGAGTGCCTACAAAAACGTCTACTGCCTTTCCTGAAGCAACACAATTGTTCCTTTCTATTTTGGCCGGATTTGGCATCTTGCCATTACGGAAAAAAGGCCATGGAGTGGTATGCTGCCAACAACGTTCAAGTGGTGACCAAGGACAAGAACCCTCGCAACACGCCAGAGCTCCACCCAATCGAAAAATATTGGGCCATCGTCAAGCGGAACCTTAAGAAGACTCAAAAAGCTGTTGTGAGCGAGAAACAGTTCAAGGCAAACTGGCGTTCTGCGGCGAATAAAGTGGACAAGGAGACTGTACAAAATCTTATGGCAGGTGTTAAACGAAAGACCCGGCAATTCGCACTCGGTAAAAGGGAAGCTTAGCTGAATATTTCTCCTGTATTCTGTATTAATTGAACTTGAAAAAGAAAAAGATTTTGACTTATTTATAAAAACTTTGATCGACTCACACACATTACTGTTTGACCAAATTTTGATCGGAACACCCTTTAATAAAGTCAATAACATTTTGAGCGAATTTAAAGCGGTAAAGTGGGTCAATAAAACCATTAAATATAAGACCAAGTCTCTCCCGGTTTGAACAAAAAAGATGAGCTTGAAAATCAATAGGAGCACACAGTTTCCAGAAGGCACGAAATGTTTCTAGATACTCTAATTGCACCAAATCCTTCAAATGTAATTTTATATAGATTATCATAGATTGTTCTTTAGGACAATAAACTTGCTTGATTCAGATATTAGTTCCAGTTGTTAAACAGTTCGTAGAATGTAGTTGTACAAATTGAAAGTGATTTCGCAATAAAAAAAAAAACAACAACCACATTAACTGTTGCCCCAATCCTTACTACTACTACTAAGCTGGGCGTATTTTGGAGCTCCATCTTCGTCGGTCTTAGACGACACTTCTCCAGTTGCCCTGGACGTTAAGGGTTCCCAGGTCCTGCTCCACTGCATGTAGTGTAGCCAGCGTATTCATCGCCACCCTCTTCCTGGTTACCTGCTGTATATTTTTTTCGCAATTCTTTCTACCGACATTCCCACTAAGTGACCAGCCCACTTAGGTGTGCCACATTTTATACTTTCAATAATATTCGCTTCGTATAGAACACTTGATATAACTCGCGATTCTTGCGCCTGTGCCACTCACCATTGTCTAATTTCCCACCGAGTATTGTCCGCAGCGCTTTTCGCTCAAAAACGCCGAAAACTTTCCGGTCTGCCTTTTTAAACGTCCACGCGTCGTGCCCGTAGAGAGCCCCCGGAAGAATCAACGTTCTATACAGCGCGAGTTTGCGTTTGCGTTGAGTTTCCGGTTGCAAGTCGTGGGACCTAAGCTGGTTACATAATCCGTCAAAGACCGCAACACGTCTTTTCACTTCACGGGAAACGTCGTTGTCAAATGTCACCAGTAAACAAATTCTTCAACAACTTCAAACACGTCCCCATCAAATACTACCTCAGCACCATTAAGCCTCCCTCTATCTCTACCGGCAACCAAGTACATCGTTTGGTAGAATTTATGGTCAAGCCTATCCTCGCTGTCTCCCTCTTTAGTGGCACGAAGGCCTCCTCCACGGCCCTGCGATCGATTCCAATGGGGTCAATGTCGTCCGCAAAGCCATATGCGACTGTGTGATGACAGTGACGTTTCTCTGCACGCCTGATCTCCTAACCGCACCCTCGAGAGCAACGTTGAACAGTAAATTCAAAAGTGCATCTCCTTGCTTCAACCCATCAAACGTCACAATCAGCCTAATTAGTTTGGCCGGAAAACCATGTTCAGACAATATCCTGCAAGTTATACACCCGGAATTTATCAAAGATCATCCGCAAGGCGAACATCTGATCCGTTGTTGATCGGCCCTCACGAAAACCAGCCTGGTATTCGCCGGCGAAGGACGCCTCAAGCGGTCTCAGTTCGTTAAACAGGATGCGTGACAGTATTTTATACGCCGAATTCAGCAGGGTAATCCCGCTATAATTGGCGCACTTCAGTCTGTGCCCTTTTTTGAATATTGGGCGTATGAGGCCATCCAACCAACCGGTAGGCATTTCTTCGTCACCCCATACCTGCAGCAGTGCTCGATGGATCGATTGGTGAAGCTGCTCATTTCCGTGCTCGAGAAGCTCGACCGGGATCACGCCCTTCCGCTTGCAGTTTTTTCTTGCTGTTGGCTTAGGTCGGTCCAAATCCGGTCTCAAGCGTTACTTTGAATTAGCCTAGTTTTCCCAATGAAAAACCCAATAGCATCCTTACTGTTGGTTTAAATCGGTACTTATATTCAAACATAACCTCTGGAACTCAAGAAACTCCAAGCAATGGAACATCAGAATTAGTGGAGACCATAGTGTGAACTCAAAATTTGCAATTTCAATTTATAAAAAACTCGAAGAAAAACTAACCTGGTTTTTCCAGGTTCAGTAATCTATCTGAAAAGTCAATTCTCGCGTAAACTGAGAAATGCCCTATCCTTGATGATCAAATCTCTTCATCGACTTTTGTTTTGGTTTATCACGGCGAAACAAACTAAGTTTTGGCTCTGCTTTTAATCTAGGCCTCTAAAAGACGTTGTAAGCTTGCTTTTTGAACAGCGAATGCCATAAGAAACCTTTTCTTTACGAGATTGAGAAAGATGACGATAATTGATCAACAAGCCTTTTTCACGAAATATAGACCTTTTTTTAATAATAGAAACATGCTTCAAGGAGCCCTCCGCGTTGCGTTTCTCGAGAGCAATTTCCAACTTCAAAATTCGAATTATGGAGAGTGTGAGCTGTTTAGTGGAATACCTGTAACTAGAAAATAAGAAGAATGATAGTAGAATGATGTCGAGTATTAGTACACGACACTGAAGAAGTCTGCACATTGTAGACGAAATACGCGTATCTGTCAAGATAAGCAATAAAGGTAGTTGGAATTAAATGGAAATTACTAATCATTCTTCTTATTTTCTAGTTCTAAATTCGGCTATCAAATAGAAATTCATCTAAATTCGGCTATGCTAATTTCAAACGATCCCAACAAGGTATCAAAGGAAAAAAGACGTATTCCACACTCGTGTTTTCACTTGTTCCCAATGCTTACCAAGCGCTGTTGGAGCAGATATTCAAGTGCGTTTTTATTACAGTTCAGCAAAGAGAGAGAGAGCGAGTGAGAGAGAGAAAATAAAGTAAAATTAATTTCTTGAACATATCAATCTATCAATAAACGGAACGAACTCACCAAGTTCTACTACTCGATTTCTTTGAAAATCTTTTGTTAAAAAATTATGCAAATCCTCTGAGCTGTTTGTCGCTTTATCTAGCATTTAGGGAGCCCATAATGTTGGTACATCTGATTTGAAGTTTGGCTTGCGTTGTTCGATGTACCCCGTTTCCAATATATTCTCATACAAATTAAAACTACATTTATTCCGGATTGACAACTCAGATTTTAGTACTGATTGACATTGGTGAATGTTACGCATATGCATCACAGCATGTGCTTTGGAATATCTCCCCTTTTAACCCTTTTGACCAGCTTCAACCGTTTCTCAATGCATGCACGACTTGGCATCTAGTCCAATTTTTGCCGAATTACGGACTTGAATCGTGCCAAAGTTGGTGCCTTGTGCTCGTGCACCTTTGAAAGCATGCATTACCTCACAAAAAAAAAGTCCAGTGGATTCAGATCCAGTGAACTTGGAGGCCATCCAGCTTCGGTCAGAAAGTCCGTCTAATTTTCTTTGCACCAGCTCTGAACAACCTTTGCCGGGTGAGATGGTGCCCCATTTTGCTGGAACACGCAGTGGTCATTTCCAAACACTGACCGGACACTTAGTTTTACAACTCTCTCCAATACATCCGTTTTAGAATAAATGGCGTTAACTTTAACGCCTTTTTCAATGAACATGAGCATACCGCGCTTGAAAATTTCACCCCATAAACGACGCCGCATTTTGGAACCGTGGACTGTGTTTCTGTCGCTATTTGACACATATTTTTCGAAGTGGAAACCCACAATCAGTCGTTCTGCACAATTTGGGACTGCTGCACGACAAATATTTTATCGTCGGATCAGACGATACAATAAGACATTGACACCGCCTTCAACTCGAGGTTGTACAGTCTGAACATAGAGTGAATTACAACGGACAACTTAACCTAACATTTTCGTTTTGCGAAAAGTTACACAGGCTGGAGCGGGAATCGAACCCTTACTTTATGGCAATCGCTTGAACGACGGGTGACGCCGATAACCGCTTGACCACGAAGTCCCCTCGCTCTTTCGAGGCTTTTCTTCTCAGAAGGCACGGAAACTCGTTTCTTGAAAACCTGGAGTCCCAGAACTTGTTTCAAAATGCTGTGCATGGATATTTTGCTTACCGACCGCTGAGATTCTGATAATAGTTGAATAATGTTGAGTTTTCAGCGACTTTACGTACCAGTCTTGGCTCTGGCCGTACGATTTCAAGAACAAAGTAGCTATTTTTACTTAGCAGAGCTCAGTATTTAACTCGTCGGACTGGTTCGATTTTTGATCACGAGACGCTTGTGGAAAATATGAAATGTGTTGTATCGAACCATTCTGAACGGCCGTTGTGAGAATATCACCATGAAAATCTCACATGCGCGCCAATTACTAATGATTCTCTCTTTTCTGCTGTTTCTTTTCCCTATCCCATGGCCGCGAGCGGTGCCATATGACACATTGTGTCTCGATATGTGCTACTAAAGTCAGCTCTTGAAAAGCAGAAACATCGAGACGACAATCTGGACCCTACATTAAAGGGAGGTTGAAGCAGTAAGTGGGGAAGCCAATTTTTCTAAGACAAGCTTCAAGGTAAGATGATTTCAAAATCAAGGTACATCATATTATTTCTCTGAATTTTTAACATATTTATATAACACCATATGTAGGGATGAAGGGAGGGGCCATCAGAGAACCCACTTCCGGTTGTTAATATTTTGTGAATAAAGGGCGGGCTCTTCTCCCCATCTAGTGGGAGTTTTCACTAGGCGAGGGCTAGGTTTTGATGTGGTTTCTGCGAACTTGTTTCTGGAAGGAGATTCTCTCTAGACCCTTGTAACTTTGGGTTGCGCGTAAGTGTATCTGATTACGGGCCCACAATACGTTGTGTGGCCCTTCATACAGGAACATGATGAAACATTTACCACAGTACAACCTTGATCAAATCGTTCAATTAAAACAGTCCAGTGCTATAGGCAGTTGCCTTGCTACAATAGATGGTAGTTCATATCATCATCATCATTGGTAGATTGAAATTTAGTTGTAAAATGGGTTTATGTAAAATACAAAACTTAGTATCAATTTTAAATTGAGCCAATGCTTGAAAATCTTTAACAAGTTTCCAAATTAAAAAATTAATTCAAAAGATCTTAAGCAGCCAATTTTTTAAAAACTGTCATGACTAATCCAATTAGTCACCAACAAGCCTAATCAAGGCGAACACGAAAGTTCCGTCCAAATCACAATTCAGTTCGGGTAGCAATTATTAGCCCTCGTGTTTGCGGAAATTGTTTAGCTCAACCCATTCGGCATAACGGCCATCAGTCCACTTCCTCTTTGTTCCGCAACGGTTGACTTAAATATTTGAAATAGAACTGGTGATCGAACCTTCCAACAGCGGAAATTTGAAGGATAATTCGATTTCAAGTGTTTTTCCATGCATTTCAACAGTAATTTGTGGCCTTTTAGGCTCCGTTC
Source organism: Aedes koreicus (assembly GCA_024533555.2). Classification (NCBI taxonomy): domain Eukaryota; kingdom Metazoa; phylum Arthropoda; class Insecta; order Diptera; family Culicidae; genus Aedes; species Aedes koreicus. The sequence goes on from JAHHFK020006007.1 coordinate 182,311, forward strand.
CAGATGAGCATTTCGTCTGAATCATTTCAATTTCTCAAAGAAACTCGATTGAGCTATAGCTGCACACTTAGAAATTATGAATTTTACACGAGACGTAATTCATGTTTGTAAAAAGTCGGGGAACGTAAAGAAAGATTTCGTGTAAAATTATGTCTCTTGAAACTGACACATACGCAATTCGACAAAAGATGTGTTTGATTGAATTTATTTTCTCATCTCTTTCAACTCATTCTTAAGTGCTTAAGGACGCTTGCATGTGTCGGTCTCAGAGGACAGAAATTTACATGACATTTTGATAGTGTGTGATATAACGTTCATGTAGTAGCAATTGGAATAACGAATAAGTGCTCATCTTAGTTCAAATAGAAGGTTTGATACCAGAGCTCATAGTTGAAGAGTTAGGCAAATCTTAAGCGAGGCAGGATTCAAATTTTCAATTATTAGATGAATTGATGAGCCCATTTATTTTTCAACCTTCATTTTCCTCATTCCTCAACATCTTCGCCCTTAAACATTCGAAACCTTCTCGTCACCACTTACGGACTTTTGTTTAACTCCCGCCAATCATATTTGGACAAGCTTTTCTCCCTTGGCTTTTACAGTGACCGGCGAAAAAAAAGATCCATCGAGCCGTATACTAATCAGGCATAGATATCTTTACAACTTCGTATCAATAGCAACTTTCTTACCCGTACTGTACATATTTGGGTATCATTCATGAGGCTTAGCGTAAAAGTTTGAATATACATATTCATTTCAGCCAACTGCATGTGAAAAACGAAATAAGCTTGTGTTTACGGTATGTCAATAAAAAAGATCCACTAGGAAAAAAATACTTTCCGTGTACATCCACTTGGCTTACCCCTTGTTGATCATGCTTTTGACATTCCTTTATTTACATCCATCACAGATAATTGCTACAGTTGTGAGAAATAAGTGAGTTTAGCCCAAGTGACGAGTTTTTTAAGAATCGATCATGGGAGGAAAGAAAATAACAGTCCAAGTTCGAAATCTTATCGTGCGCGATTGCTCAAAAAACGAATCTCAGCGCAAAGTTGCCGAAAAGTATGGTGTAAGCCGTGGTGCAGTGCAGAAAATAGTTTTAAAACACCAAAAGCTTGGAAGTGTCGCAGATCGAACAGGACGTGGACGCAATCGCAAGTCTGATCACCGCGAAGACACTAGAATCATCCGAGAAATTAAAAAGGATCCGTTTGTTACCATCCGTGCGCTCAGAGAAAAGCTAAGCCTTTCGATATCCGATCGTACAGTTCGGCGACGCATTGGAGCACGGTTTGAAAAGTCATTTTGCTCGGAAACGGCCGTTCATAAGTAGGGTGAATAAGGAGAAGCGATTGCGGTTTGCAAGAAACCATATAAATAAGCCACTGGAGTTCTGGAAACGGGTTGTTTGGTCAGACGAATCAAAGTTTGAGCTGTTCAACAGAAAACGACGACTGCGAGTTTGGCGGAAAAGCGATGAAGGGCTGAAGGATAAACATCTACAAGGGACCATGAAGCACGGCGGTGGAAATATCATGGTCTGGGGCTGTTTCTCATGGTTTGGAGTGGGGAATCTGGTTCTAATCAGTGGTATTATGACGGCAGATGGGTATATAGATATTCTGAACGAGAATATGGAAGAATCTTTGCTGAAAATGGGTCTGGAAGATAATTACATTTTTCAGCAAGACAACGACCCAAAGCATACGGCCAAGAAAACACAAGCTTTTTTCCGTGCCTGTCGGATTAAACCCTTGGAATGGCCTCCCCAGAGCCCGGATTTAAACCCAATTGAAAATCTCTGGGCAATTCTCGACAATAGAGTCGAAAAAACCCACGTAACAAACAAGCAAACATATTTTGCGGCACTGGAGCAGGCCTGGAATGAGTTGGATCCACAACACCTCAGAAACCTAGTCGAAAGCATCCCGAAACGATTGCAGTCCATCATTGAAGCGAAGGGAGGTCATATTGACTATTGAAGAGTTGATTCCAACTCTTTCGATTATTTTTTTTTATTCATACATGAAGTGGATCTTTTTTTATGTCATACGTATTTTACTAAACTCCAATAATTTTGTTTTTTATTTTATGCAAGGAATAAAAGTGATCGTTATTTTTGTACTGAAATGGTTCGTCTATGTTTATTTTTCAGAAACATGTATTGGAATACCCTACTTTTTCAAAAATACGTGTTTTTTTCTCAACAATAATACATTGATCAAAGGTGGATCTTTATTTTTGCCGGTCACTGTAGAATTTTCCTTCTTGCTTTCAGGCCGTATAAAAGTGTATGCAAATGAACCGTTGAAAAATTAATTCGTTATCACTCCAATTCGGATATTTGTTATTTTCCACCGTCTATTCCACATCCAATTTATCCACTGAACTTAATTTTTAAACTGCTTCCATTTCTCCGATTCTGCACGCCGCCTGCATCGACACTGCTATGCATATCTCGAGATAATAATCCTCTTATTGTTGACCAATGTAATTGTTATAAAAAATAAATATACACATATGTATGTATGTATGTACGTACGTACTCTTTGCAAACTCACAGATTCATTTTCAATCACTTTTCCTTCTCCGCTGTTGCAGCGTGGTTTGTTATTATAATTTTTGCTTCTTCTCTTCACTCAAATCGCGCACAGGCTAGAGGCACTTCTCGGCGTATGTTGCTTTGGAGGAGCCTTCAAAGAGTGCTCTAAAAATTACTTTCTAAATCAGCGTGCTTGGAGTATGTTGCGCGCCTTATGTGTCTGACCGTCACAATGTTGTGTTTTCTTGGCTGGGAAAAATCCGCAAAAATTTTCACTTTCATTCACACAATCCAGCACAGTGCGATGGGGTCACCCCTCGACTAATCCTCCGTGACCCATTTCCGATGCACGTTCGATCACGCTCGATCACCGGAGGAGCACCCGCCGTCTCCAATTTGACAAATTTGTTTGCAACTTTTTTGTTGGCACCGTCGATGAATTTCGCACGACGCGAACGAAAAAAAAAATACAACACTCAACACCGCGAAACCGAAAACGTAACGCAAAAATAAAACAAAACCCAAAATCAAATCAAAATAAACGCTAATTAAATCCCCGCACAATACAGAGCAAAAAAAAAACAAGCACGGTCCCGAAGAATCCGCGAAAAAGAACGGCAAGCGAGAGGGACGACCGTCTGGCGCTCGAATAAACGAAAACACACAAAGGAGCTCACGGTGGTTGCTTAGGTACACACACGTCAACGCGAATCAAAAGTCACAGATCGACTGGCGAGCGCGAAGGCAGCCGACGGCCGCTTGCTCCCCACTCGCCGTCGGAATGAACCCACTCGGGTGAACGCACGAAGATTCGCGTGCGCTCACTTGTATACTGCAAAACAACACGATTTGCAAATTCACTTCACCGCCACCCCGCGCTCGGGCAGCGAAAAGCTCGACCAACGAACACGGCAAGACCTTCAACGGGGTCTCCCTTCATCGTCGTCGAGAAAAGGAAAATTCTCTCTTTCTCTGGAAAAGTGCGGTTGAACTTTCACGTTCTCCGGTATGTATATCCAGTTTCCTTCGGGTTGCAGATTCGGGAAAATCTGAACAACCCCAATCGAACCCCGCCGTTGCCGAACGACCGAACCAACGTCAACGTGAATATTGCATCGTTCCGCGTCGTCGTTTTCGCTGTCAGTCGGTCGGTTGACGGAAGGGAAACAGTGGGGGGGCAGGTAGTTCATGCGGGCTGCCTTGAGCAGATGATGACTTGAAAACTTGACCTACTTTGGATGCAGGCGAGCCTCACCTTAACCGAGTGAGTTGAATACCCATACCAACAGCCACCTGGCATGGGATCCGAGTGAGTCGAGCCTCGTAAAAATGCGATTGAATACGTCATCGTTTGCTTGAGCGTGGTGCGTTCGAATTGGCTCGATTACAACGCTAGTACACACTTACTTACTGATATTGGTTTACTTAATCGGCTGCGTTTGCATATCTGCGGCCGGCGGTGAACCCGACCCAGAAGAATGATGCTAAATGCAGGCCGCGCGAGTGTGGTAGAGCAGTTTTGTTTGGTTTATGATTAATGATCCTACGGTTTTCTTCTATACGAAGGTTGCCGTTCGTTTCGTTCGCGCTACCGCGCGTTTTGTTTTGACCTTTTTTTTTTTTTTTCTGCGAAGCCATGTACCATATCACTACGGGCTGTGAAGGTCTTACGGTGGCCATCGGCAACAGCAGCAACGAAAGGTGGGGACATTGCGTGAATGGCGGACGAGGAAGAAGCGATTGGATGAATTGGGACATTCTGGTGAAATCGAAAACCGTCTGAACGAGGGATTTCGATGATTAAACTGATGGCTAGATTGATAAGGACGATAAAGAAGATTTAATTAAATTGGATGTCGTTCATTGTAAGGCAAACAATACGTTGCAACATTGTGAGATTTTTCTTCACAATTGATGGCCCTCAGCTGGTTTTCAATCCAAAAATTAGAACTGCTTTTGAGAATTTGTGGCGAAAGGTCTGAAAGGCACAACCTTGAAGAAACAAAAAGTCAAATTCCAAAAACGCCGAAAATAGTTCACGACAGGAACCGAATGGCAAAACGTAACTTAATGAAAGCACTTCTATTATCCTTCATTACTTCTGGGGACCTTCATATAAAGTTTGCATTAAAAAAAATGGACAAAAATAGTTGATTTTTCATGGGTTTACTTTCACCCACACTGACAAAACTACCCATGCAGCATCAATCATAGTAACCCACGAGTCAGCCGACAAAATTTGACAGCTCTATCAATCGAACTCTAACCGTGATGGCAAAAAAACAGTGAAGCAACTCCGTTCAGTAGTGTGCGCGTTCAAAGAACGGCACCCCGCCGCGTCGAAAGCGGACATCGTGCGGCACTTTATGGACGCCCGTTCCGGTATCTACAACATCTTGGCACTATTAGATAACAATCAGAGCATCGAAAGAAAGCCCGGTTCCGGACGGCCGACGACCCTGAGCGACAAGAAGCTCCAAAGGATGCTGAAGAGGAAGACCGAGGGAAAAGTGGCTTCATGGCTGCGTGCGCTTGGCCGGGAGGTCGGTTCAACCGGCCAAACAGTGAAAAAGTACCTGTCGAGCATGAACACACATGTCAGGAAGCGGTCACTGGTTTGGGACTGCGGAATGAGAGGAAGTGAAAGGTAACGGCGATGTTACTGGCTGGTGATGGACGACGAGACCTATCTCACCCTGGTGAAGATGGAGGGTTTGTTTCCGAAGAAAGTGAGCACCGAGGTGAAGTTCATTTCACACACCAAGTTCCCCAAGAAGGTGCTGCTGTGGCTGACAATCAGCAAAAAGGGCACGTCAAAGCCGCTCTTCTCTCGCTCCGGACTGGTCGTGAACGGGGAAATTTACAGTACAAAATGCCTGCCGGAAGTTGCGTCGTTCATCAAGAAATACCTTAAGGGCAAAGACGCGGTGTTCTGGTCGGATCTGGCGTCGGCCCACTTATCGAAGCGATCGTTGGAGGAGATGGAGCGGCTGAATATCGATGTGGTACCCAAGTCGGCGAACCCGCCCAACGTCCGAGATTTTTTTGGGCCAAACTGAAGCGTAAGATCTACTGGAAACAATTTTGTCGCGAAAACTGAGGAGGAATTGATGAATAAAACGAATAAAGAACTCAAAAACATGCCTACACGCATGTTTTCGTCCACCATGGCGAATGTTCCGGCTAACTGCCGGAAGGCCGCTCTCAAGGGCGTAGATTTTTTTTGCAAGTAAGCTTAAATAATTACCTTCCATTGGAAATTTATCACAAGCAATTATCTGTCTTAGCTTTTTTTTATCACCATCCGAAAAAAGGCCATTTTTTTAATGCAAACGTTAACTCGTAAAAACGTGTTCCTAACATTTTCATGTCTTCAGATGGAAATTTTCAAAAAAAAAAGTGCATTTAAAGGTGATAAATTTTAGTTCGCAACTTTGCCACAGGCAGCGCTGCAAACATGAACTATTTTAAATGACGAGATAGAGAGTTAGTGTCTTCGGCAAAGCTGTAGATAATACAAATAACCTGAAGACTGAAGAAACAAACTGTTGCCACACTTCTTGTGTACAACGATGTAGTGGAGATGAATCCCAATACCGATGGCCAGCTGACTTATGAAGACATATGTGTCAACGATAGATTGAAAGTCAAAAAGAAGAATAAGAAAAGGAAGTAGATAAAAGATTACGTGAGTGAAGTGAAAAGGTAGATTAGGTGTAACATTTATTCGCAATAGTAATAACGATACAAATTAGTGAAGTAGTGGAATTAGCGAGAGATAGATTGTAGAGAAGAAAGAGTAGAGAAAGGTGAAGAAATGGTAAAGTTGCAGAAGATGTCATTATTAGATCATATGCCTTTTCCTACTTTTAGCTGGTCATTCGACATTCAGTAACCTCAAATTTGCCGAATTGGTAGTAAGGATGACTAAACAATTAATTATATTTTGAATTGTATCACAGAAATTCGGTAATTTATAGTACATACTTTTTAGATATAAGGTCTGTATCCGCAATATTCCGGACACCTCAAAACATGAATAAAACATAAATTTCGCATTATATTTCCGTCGTAGTTGTTTATTACAGCTTCATGGGATGTGTTTTAACAATTCGTGAAGACAAAACATAGTTATTCGGTATTTGCATAAAATTTTCGAACTTTGCGCTTAACTCCGTCCACTAAGGTTTGTACAGACTCTTCAGAAATCGTAGAAGCCGCCTTTGTCCAAATTTGCTGGAAGTGTTTGATGTCTTTGGTTCCTTGCTTCTTTCCAGAAAGCTTCCGCTTCATCAGAGCCCAATATCTCTCGATTAGTCGTAGCTCTGGGCAATTGGGTGGGTTTGAGGTTTTTGGTACAATGTTCACTTGATTTGCTTGGTACCTCGGAAAAGTGTAGTTTACTATATAAACAATAAAAGGTTAATCTAGGCAAGCAGCTATTTTTATCATGAAGCGTATACAATTTCAGTGACAAAGAACCACTTTCGGAACCAAGCGGATCACTACTTATTATCTAGTTCTATGTTTTTGCAAACTTTCTATCTTAAACGACATAACCATTGCTACGGTGGAAATACCAGTTGCTTTAAAAAGAAATGTGTGGAAATATTGAATAGAAAACGAGTGCGGAGAAATTTTTTTCCCTCTCCACCATAAAATTATCGTAATATTATCCTATTGAACAGTTTTTAGATCAATAGTTTCCGAGATAAGTAGTGCAAAGTAGTGAAAACAAGTCGAATTCTGTGTTTCAAGAATACTAGAGATTGGCCTATGGTGTTTCATCAATCGGTCAGTTTTGAGCATGAGCATGAGCATGACTGACCGCCCGAGGTTGCTACTCCGTTATTTCCAGATCAGCTGTAATAACACAGAGAACCAACAGATGATGCTTGGGACTAAAACCTTTTATCTTCAATGTGTAAAAACTGGTGATCTCAAACTAAGACAATACTGGCGCCGGCCTCGCCCGATTGCAGGTCAAATAAGGAAAGGGAAGGGATATGTTGACGTGATTCTCGCTTTATTGAAAGCCGAGAACACCTCTGCACTTTCACGAGAAATCACTGGGATGTTGGATTACAGGATTGGGTGGCAGCAGGGTTCGTTTTGGTAAACGATAACCTGAATTCACGCGACGTCTAGTAATATATTTGAACATAAGTAGCGCTTTTCAACGGGAATCGATTTAAACCAACAGTAAGGATGCTATTGGGGACACTCACAAAGTGTGATGGTGGTTTTTCATTGGGAAAACAAGATGATTTTTAATAATACTGGAAAGCCGATTTGGACTGATTTAAACAAACAGTAAGGATGCTGTTAGGGCTACTCACAAAGTGTGATGGTGGTTTTTCATTGAAAAAACAAGATGATTTTTAATAATGCTGGATAGCCGATTTGAACCGATTTGGACCAAAAGTAAGGATGCTATTGGGGCCACTCACAAAGTGTGATGGTGGTTTTTCATTGGGAAAACAAGATGATTTTTAATAATGCTGGAAAGCCGATTTGGACCGATTCAAACCAACAGTAAGCATGCTGTTAGGGCCACTCAATCGGTTGAGAAAAAGTCAGTTTTGTACAAAAACTGGGAAAATCATCAATCCTCGAATGAACTTTAAATGAAAACCAAATAGCGCTAGGAGCGTAGTAACAACTCATGGCAAAATGAGTTTCGGATAAGGTTACATAGGTTACATACAGAGTTTCACGATTCCCGTGTAAGAATGAGTTTACACTGTTCTACACTCAATAAGCCTTCAAGGGGTCCTTTCCTTCCAAGGAAATCTCGAAAAAGAAGTTCAAATCTGCTATGGGAAGCTTACAATTAAAACCTATGGCTTGATGGATTGAAGTGAAATCTTGCAATGTGATCCTGATTGGGTGAGATCGTTTTTAATTATTTGAATATATTTACATATTTACACGGTACAACATACAGTATTGGACAAAACATATGCAACTGATTTCGCACATTGATAAAATGACTTGATAAACTTCAAAAATTCACAATGGAAACGAAGTAACATACTAAAAATGACGGCTCAGGAGTCTAGTACAAGGCAACATAATTGAACGGTTAACCAGTAGGCTCGAAAACTACTGAACCGATCAGCGTGAAATTTTGTACGGAGAAGTTTTTGGGGCCGAGAAAGGTTCTTATGATGATTTGAGACCCCTCCCTTCTCTGGAAAGGGGGACTCCCATGCAAATGAAGCACACATTTCTGCATATCTCGAGAACTGATCAAGCAAAAGAACCCAAATTTAGCATGCGGAAGTTTTTGGAGGCCAGAAATGTTTCTATGGTAGTTTGAGACCCCTCCCTTTTCTAGAAAGGGAGGCTCCCATACAAATGAAACAGAAGTTTCTGCATATCTCAAGAACTAATAAAGCAAATGGAACCAAATTTGGCATGTGGGGTTTTCTGGAGGCGAAAAATGTTTCTATGGTGGTTTGAGACCCCTCCCCTCTCCTATAAGGGGTGCTGTCATACAAATGAAACTGAAATTTCCTTGAACTATTTCTCGCTCACAACAGCTTTTTGAGTCTTCTCGCTTGACGATGGCCCAATAATGTTCGATTGGGTGGAGCTCTGGCGTGTTGCGAGGGTTCTTGTCCTTGGGCACCACTTGAACGTTGTTGGCAGCATGCCACTCCATGGCCTTTTTTCCGTAATGGGAAGATGCAAAATCCGGCCAAAATAGAACGGAACAATTGTGTCGCTTCAGGAAAGGCAGTTGACGTTTTTGTAGGCACTCGCTCAGATAAATTTCCTGGTTGACGGTTCCGGTCGCAATGTAAACGTTGCTCTTCAAGCCACAGGTACAGATGGCCTGTCACACCAGATATTTTTTCCCGAACTTTGACAGTTTAATGTGCTTGAAAATATCTGCCACCTTTCCCCGTCCGGTTGCCGTATAAAATTTCTGTCAAAGATTTCCCCCCGATCCAGCTTTCCTGGCTGTCGGCAAACGTTCATCGAACACTTTTAATACGTTGGTAACAGTTGATTTAGCCACATTCAACAATTTCGCCAACTTGGCGTGAGAGTAGTTTGGATTTTCACCATGCATGTGCAAAATTTTGATGCGTTGCTTCTCTTCCTTCGACGATATTTCGATAACTGAAGTGCTAATCAAAAAATCAAAATAGATACATGATGCTACACGCACACATCATCAAAATGTAGGGTGTGCAAAAATGTTTAATGCACGATGAAAGGAAATGCGGCAAGTTTAAGTCGACCACATTTTGAACGAAACACCCTTTAACTAACTTAACGTTCAATAGAAAAGCGGTCTTCGGCAAAGTTTCTCGTAAGAGCAAATAGCAAGACTTTCCATGTTATGGTTATTATGCCAAATAGCTAGAAGGATAGGATCAGTTTGATTTTCCCATAGTAACTCCCATAAAAACTTCAAATGATCAGTGCAGTCAGAGTTCACAACCAATTGAGCTCAATTTTTTGGGAGAAGTGTCAGGACCTGATTTGAAATCGATTGAGTGGAATCAACCATGCTAACTGACCATGTGACACATAAAATCTCGCTAGCTTTCCTTGCACCACTTCCAATGCATCATCGAACATCGCATGAACGTCTCCCATCCGAAATCTCCCATGCACGGTTCATATTTCCCGTGGGCTTCAAAGATTGCTTTCAACCTATAACAAACCGGCCGTGAGTGCAAATCGAGGGCACATGGGTCCGGTCTTAAAATAGAGGAAAATTCTTCCCTAATCGTGATAAGTCGTTGACCCGCACGCCAACTCGCGCATTTCATCGCGTTGGCAGCTCAGAACAAGAAAGCGCATCCGAGGATGGCCGCAAACTAATGGTCAATGAAATGAAGGTTTAAATTAGGATTTCGCATTGAAGTTGAGATCGGTCAGAGCAGGTTCGATTTCCCCTCCCAAGGCAGTTGTCAAACGTCAATTGCGCTGCCCATGCCCGATCCCGGGAGATCGTGCTAATGATATGCAACTAGCAACATTTCATTCAATGCCGTCAACTTTCACACCTGGAGCGCAGGTTCCGCACGATTTTGCCTCATTTCAGTCGGCAGCGTAGCCCTCGTAAGTATGTTGCTGTCAAGTTCAACGTTCGCGCGGGCCGCCCGGAAAAATTCCAACCTCCCGCTCCGCCTGTTTGTGACAGTTTTCCCCCCCTACTTGGGAAATATTTCCAGACCGCGCGAGTAAAATGCAAATCGCTCACCTGCGGCCAGGCATAATCACGATTTTCACCGCTTTGTGATTACTCCGCCGATGGTGCCCGCCGTGCTGACTCTCAACACAACTCGACGGATGGAAAGAAAGTGTAGCAGAAGTGTTTGCAATCTCTAAAAGAAGGTACTTATCGCACTTTGTTTTCGTTGCCGTTGTTGTTTAGCGTCCGTGTAAAACTTTCAATTTCAATCCAAATCAACACACGGCTTTGTTTTGTCATTTTGAGCAAAGGCGTGTTTGAAGATTGGGGAAATGAGTGAGTGAGCGACAATCGAATCGAGCCGGATCAATTTTCTGGGGTGGAATGTTGGCCATTCTGGGCAGTGAGCCGTAGTGGAGGACCAGGCGAAAGCAAATTGGCTGCGGGTGTCGATGGTTGCGGAATTATTGATTGCCGTTCGGATGACATTTGGACGTTTTTATGTCGATTTAAATGATTGAAGAAAATTGCATTAGAAATAGATATTCACTTTTTGAGCTAGAGAAACGCTGTTTACCTTTTGTGAATCCCCAAACTAATCCTCGAAATGTTCTGATTTCTGCATTTCTCCACATTCCCACCCCCTGTCAACTAGAAATCCTAGCAAGCCACGCTAACGATGCATTTATTATTTATTTATAAATTACTACTCTTGCCGTATCGCCTTTCTGCACTAGATTTCCACCGCTGCTGGTAAAATGCGCATAGCAAGGCATTTTTCCTTTTTTTTTTGCATCTCGTCGTATGTTTCTCACTTTCCTATGCAGCAAGGCGATGAGGGCTGTCCCATGAGTGGACCTACTACACGTACATATCCACTCGCTGCGAGGAGGAACCGCACATGCAACGGCCGCGGAGTCCCTTATGTGTGTTGATGCCCGGTTGCAGTTGCATTCATAGAAGCAGCAGCAGCCACAGCAGAAGGCATGCGTTCGTTCACCTCGGCATAGTGGCCATTGGCCGCACGACGGATGGATGGTCGGATTGTCGGATGGGGGAGGGCGGACGGGAGGGATGCACGATACTCGGGTTGCACTTTCTGCGTCGAGATGAGGATGATGCTAGTTTTGGCTACAGGATCGGGTCAGGGAAGTGCTGAACAGGGAAATGGTAATAAGTCAACGCGAAGTGAGTGATGAATTTGAATTAGGATTTTGAATGTCATTAACCTGCAGTCGATGATTTGCAGGGTAGGACTTTTCCCGGGGTAATTTTCGGTTTTGGTGTGAATAATAAGGTGATATCTAAATCCCTGGCAACGGCAAAACCTTGAGGATTACTTGAATGAGTCCAGCTTCCAGGGCTTATCTGTACCTTTACATATAAAGACTGTCCACGTTAAATTTCGGACACCAACATAATAGCAGCAAAACACATTTACACATAATTCAACAAAAACCGATTGTTTATTTCACATTAATAGAGTTATATCTACATAAGAAACAGTTGATTAAGATGTTAATCCTTCTTTCTGTAAATTCTCGAACTTTCTGTGGAACACCCGCCATCAGTTTTCGTACGGCATCCTCAGTTACGCCCGCCGTGACGATTCTCCACCTAATCTTGAAGTCATCGGCACATTTTGCTTTTTTCTTAGTTTCGAAGAGTTTCCGCTTAACTAGAGCCCAGTACTTCTCTATTGGGCGAAGTTCTGGACAGTTTGGTAGATTGGCTGTTTTTGGCACGTATTTGACCTCTTGTACCTTATAGCCACTCCAGGACGGATTTCGCATAGTGACAAGAGGCCAAGTCCGGCCAAACCAGAGCTGGAGAGCCGTGGCTTCTGATAAACGGTAGCAACCGCTTTTGCAGACATTCTTTCTCGTACACATCCTTATTGATAGGGCCGATAGCGACGAATCTTTTAAATTTTCGACCACAACTACATGTGGCCTGCCAAATCAAACACTTCTTCGGGAATTTGGACACCTTCTTTGTCCGGAAATGCTCGGCAAAGGCGTTCCTTTCCATTGCGGTATTAAAAGCCAGACCCGGAAGCTGTTTAAAGTCTTCGAGTACGTTTGTTTCGTCGTCCATTATGATACAAGAAAATGACTTTTTGCAGTGAAATTTTGCTTGTCATCACGGTTGGGCACTTTTGCTTCACTTTTTGTACGTATGATTTTGACTTCCCAACTTTGCGAGCCACATTTCGCACAGACAGATTGGGAGTTTTCTCAATAATGGCTACCACCTTCTTGTCCATTTTTCGGAACCATACTTGTTGAGATCAAGTAACCCATGGAACCCAACGAAGAGAAAAAAATTTCCGTTGTTATATCCGGATGTATTTTCAAAAAAACTTCTAATAAAAACGTCAACCCCACACTGAGCGAACAAATCGAGAGGAATTCATAGGAATATCGTATGGAATTTTGCCAGAAGATATTATTGCAAATTTCATACGATTCTCAAATGGAAAGAAGTTCATAGGACGATCGTATGAAAATTTTCCTTACAGAAAAAAAAAGTTACATTCGGGACTCGAACCATGAACCTCGGAATCCAGAGACGAGCCACAATCCCACAAGACTATACACGCTTGATAAGTGATGTCAACTGAAAGTGTATAAGAAGCATGGTTTTCTCCTCCAATGCAACAATAATCATTTCAGACGATTTCGTATGGAATGAGTCTTGGACCCTTGCTTTGTGGTTCATAGTTCCGATCGTATGAAAATCGTAAGGATAATTTCCTGAGCGCAGTGTGAAAATCCCTTTTTTCCTTCCGATCCTGAACATTTGGTCCTTCACTCCCGGCAGGTACGAACGTCAAGCCCAGTGAGAAAGTCATTGTTGCCTCCTGATCCTGAACAATACTTTTCGATTTGTTCCACTGCCAACCTTCCGATCAACAGTCAAGCGCTGGTCAAATGATTTGTAAACACAAAACACGGTACTTTTTGGTAGTTTTAGTTTCTTGGCAAGATCGCGTGCCGATAGATTTGGATTTTGCTGCCGTTCGTGCAAAATTCGTTTGCTCACTTCCACTTGATTCGACGCCATTTTACTGAATGTAACAAGAATCTAAACATGTTGTACCACGAAATAAAGTGGAGAGTTTCAGCTGTCATATAAGTGAAACGTTTCAGCGATCCGTGAAATAATTCAAATTTACACTGACAGAAAGGTGTCCGAAATTTAACGTGGACAGACTTTATGACATATGCACTTTACCCAGGTAACCAATAAGCAGTTCCAAAGCGTCTTTACGGCAGCCTATCAAGCAATGAAGTCACCTTAAATGCAACATAAATGCCGCTTTTGGCCCAATATACGGCTGCTTTACTGCAATGCTATGATAATGCTTCATTAATGCTACTTTGTGTGTGTCTTTACAATCAATCTCCCACTGAGCGGCTTTGCTTTTATGGAAGAAACTTTTCTGCATTTCTTCAGTAATTTATATGTGATCACTATGTGCAAACATTTTTAGCCCTGGAGATTGAAGGTGACAGCTCTATTGAAAATCCAACGACCCATTTCACGAATGCCTGTTCATACACGTACATTTTGAGGTCATCTTCATATACAATAAGCCCCGCATGAAAATCTTCACATATCAAATGGATCTTTGAAGAGTTTTCACACTTCCAGAATCAAAAATGGAAATTCTATATATAGTTAAGGTATATTTTTGATAATATAAAACGACCTGACCAATGTTCCTTATCTGATGCTGGAAAGCTCGTCCGGATGCGGGAGCGGGTCACTAAAAACACAAAAAATGGGAACAAACAATCCATCTCAAGAAACACGACCATAACACACCATGAGAGGGATTCCATTCACAACGTCCTACGCAAAGCACTTGGAGAAAATATAATTTCACCATTTATTTTAGTTGAATGAAGGAATATTTTGTAATTTTATTTCCGCGAAAACGACGCAGCAAAAGCAAAACACGTCATTTTCAAAGCACGGCTTACTGCGATCATGCTTCATTAATGTTACTTTGCATCCGAAATGCTTATTTCAGGCTACAGCATTTGAAATCCAACTTTATAACAGATATGCTGATATAATGCTAATATCCCAAGCAACCAAAAGTTCAAATTTTACTTGAGATGAGAACTCAGAAGTTCACATTTAGTTGAAATTTAGTTCCATGGAACTTTTTTGCTGAATTACAAGACACTAGACGGACAAGCAGAACTTAATTTTCTTTAGAGTGTCATTAATTTTTAAAGAAATTTAAAAGTTCGAGAATAGTTTTTTCTTGCTATTCAACCCAACCTTCAAGTTCAGATGTTGATAGTTGAGAACTTGATTTGAACTTCAAAAAATCTCTAACACAAAGTTCAATAAAAGTACTAACCGTACTTTTATTCAGCGCAAAAGTTTACAATACATCTATGTTGAACTACTTTCCTACTTTTCGAAGTGTAACGAATGCTTCGGTACGTGACCAACAGCAGCTTATGCGCCACTCACCAAATGGTGAGACTGCTGAGGCTGTCAGTGGCCCGGCAAGGCTCTTTTCTAGGGCGGGTTGAATTTTATACCTCAAACACCCAATCACACTTAGCTGACCACGCGCAGACACAACGAATACCAATTTAAACTTATCCAATTCAAAACCCCATCCAAAACACCAATTCTAACTCCGAAACTGATTAACTTTAGACCCAAGGAGATATTTGGTATAAATTCCTAATAAATTTCAAATCGCTAAGTCGTCAACCTTCATACAGGTGTAGGCCTATTGGTTTTCAACTCCTGTTTATTCTTCGACCCAAAAAAATTCATTACAGAGGCCTAACGATCTGAAAGTGACGTCACTAATTGGCTTAAAACATACCTAGTCCTAGCTTGTTTGTTATCTTACTTGCTAATAATATTAAATATATTTACAATGGCAAGATCCGACCTTATTTCGGTGCGACTGTACTCAGCATGCATCGACGATTCGGAAAATTTGAAGATTCGCTACCATCCCTCGAAGAAAGGTTTGAAATTGCATACATCCAGGCGCGTGCTTATGCCGTAAGGTTTGGCGCCAAAACTTCAACTCCGGATAGTACGTCTCGTAGAGCTACCGACGACCTCCTGCTTACAGCGTTCTTGCTTCGGTGTCTTGGAAGCTTTGTTTGCGTTTCGGGCGATGACTTCCCAAGTAACAATTTCAGTTCTATTCCAGCCGTATAGCACTCCTCCCGGCTTTGTTGATGACACTACATTCAAAACTGTTTTGTCCATCAACACCTCCTCTATGCATCTTTAAAGCCGAAATGTGTACAAAGTGGCCCACTCTATAGACAGTTGTGAAAACAAATTAATAAAACCTTTCTAAGACCATATAGATTTTGAAAATGTTCGGGTGAAAGATGTTATGACCACTTGAGAACCATCATAAAACCTATTGGCCGCCATCAAAACCAGCATAGGGCTGAATGGCCACAGCTGTCAAACTGCACGGCGATATCGTGGTTGTTTTTTGTTGTTTTGCTTTGTTACTCTTCTGATTCATTCAACACTAAATAATGGCTAAGAAAAAAGTTCTACTGTTGCGGGAAATTATGATTGATGGCAAAATATATAAAACAAATTGAGTTTTTTTTTATAGCGTATCATGCTCCAAATCATATGTGCATTTAATTTTATGGTGAATATTGGCACGATAAAAGCTGAAAATTAATGCGCCTTGGAAATTATGCGAGTTTACAACAACAAAAACAAAATTGAAAGAAATATATTCCGTAAATTAATCATGAAACTCCTGAAAATTGATGGAATTCAATAAGGTTAAATAAACGAATACCGAAATTTTTGTCTCAGATCTACAGTTCAATTGCATTACATTTAAAATTTGGTGTATTTATTTTTCCACATTTCAATTATTTCATATATTTCAATATGGCGATTGCAAGAAATCACTGTTTTGCCAAAAAGCCAATTTATCTTAGCAATGGCTACTATAAAACTATCTGGTCGCTTGGTAGCTTTCCTCAATGCCAGTTAGCCGTTTAATGCATTTACTGGAGACAAAATGGTTTTAAAATGCTTTTTCAACTGACCATAATAAGATAAAATGAATGAGTCCTAAAACGGCATTTCAAAACAGCATTTTATGAGTTAATAAAGTCAAAATAAAACCTTTGATAGGAGTAAAAGGAATTTTAGAAGTCAAGGTTTTAAGATCGTTGTAAAGAAGCTGTGTAGGTTCTTATAAAACTGACTAAAATTTGAAACCTATTGGCATCTCTTGCTGCCATAATAAAGCCGAATTGACTGCAAGTGGCTTTCATAAAACTTTAATAAAACTTAATAAAGCTGGATGGTTTTGGCAATGTTACATGGGTTGTGTATCGCGATTCGAAGTAGCTTTCGGTGTTGCGGGTCGTGTTGCGTAGGGGGTGTGAGAGAGAAATTTTTTAAAAGGGGGGGGGGAGCGGGGGGGGGGGGAAAGAGGGGGGGAGGAAAAAACCCCACCCCACACAAGAACGGGGGGCGGGGGGGGGGGCGGGGGAGAAAATAATTTTATTATTTGTGGCATTAGTATATTTTTTGTTGTAACAGGAGCTTTTCTCACCTGTTAAGGTGGTGCACAAATCTAAAGTGTAACCAAAATTAGCTTCTAAAAAAAACTGCTATTAGGGTCGTTCTTTTCCAAAATTTTATCATTATTGTGCTTTTCACCTTTTTTTGTTATAATAAAATTTTTACACAATCTTTAACAATTTTCGTAACTTTTGCCGAATCGTTTCTAAAATATAATCTAAACGACTTCTTCACGTTTTTTTAAGCTACACCGAACTATTCAGGTTGACGAATCGCACGAGAATCAAAACTAACCCACAATAGGAATTTGAATTTTTCAATTCTGCTGATTCGTATCTTGATTATACGAACGCAGTAAAACCCACCCCCATCTCCTTCTGCCTCATGTCAACCATATCTAGGCGTCCCACTTCATCCTTAGTTTTTTTTTTTGTTTTTGAGCGCGGGTATAAATTTCTTTGTACTCTGTTTAAAATGGTGAATTTGTTCTGCTCTGTAGTTGGCTGAATGAGATCCGTGGAGATTCTCATGAGTTCTCGGAGACAATCGTAACGCTTTGCTTCGAAAAACTTCAGTTGTCTCACGAATTCAGGGAGATAGCGCGTAAGATGATGATAGCGTGAAAGCTTCTTTTAGCTGATGGAATAGAGATTACACTGTAAATCTGATGGTGGGTTTATAGAAATAATTGCAAAAAATATTTGTTACAGAAGTACACGTAAAGTTCTGAGTAAAACTTTAGAAAATGTAAAAACGATTATTTACATTTGAAGAGTGATCTGGTGTTGTACTTCAAGTTTGACAAGATACAAGAGCAAAGAATGGATTTTTCAAAAACATTAAAAAAGAACGGTTTATTTAATTACCATCGTAAAAAACTGTTAGTTTAATCAGTGGCTGGATAGTCACGAAGGAAATGAATATATTTTTTGGCTCAGGAAGTACTAGCAAATCGGTCCCAAGCTCGGTCCCAAGCTTAATCCCAAGTAACTCAAAGAAAATCATCATTTTAGAATGAATTATAATATTTTGTTTTATAAATAAATAAAAATTTTTTGTAAAAATTGTTGGGGGGGGTTATTTTTTTTATTTTTAAAAGGAAAAGTTTTTTATATAAAAAAAAAATTTTTTTTTGGGGGGGGGTGTTTTTTTTTTGGAAAAATTAAAAAAAAAAAAAAAGGAAGATATATAGAAAAAAAAAATAAAAAATAATTTTAGATGGAAGAGGGTGGGGGGGGTGAAAAAAAAAGAGGATGCTAAAAATAAACCCAACAGGGAGATAATTTCTCACCCGTATTAGGCAGTATTGGGAGAGGGACAAATCGCTAGAACTAGAAAAAAGCAATAGGTAGTATAAGAGCCCGACCGGTTGCATAACCTTTTGCCAGTCAAGGGGATTTCCTCCTCTTGCCTATCCTGCATGGGGTAGTATGGTAAAGGGTTATGTGCCTGATCGGATACTACCGTTCAATAATGCCCTCCGCTCGTTTTCAAACTTGATCTTTCAATTTTCAAAGCCTGCCGTTGCCCTATACGGAACTATCAATACACTTTCTCTTCATGTCTATTTCGTTCTAGCAATAAATTACCGTCCACTCCTAGCGCTTCGCATGGAGATGATAAATTATCTACTTCTGACAAACTTCATCAAAAATCGTAGATACTAAGAATAGACTTTTCAATCATCGGAATTGGTATAGTAAAGAAGCTACAAACCTTTCACGCCAAGGGCTAAGGTCTTAACCTCCCCCACGCGCTTTTTTTTTTTTTTTTTTGGTTTTTTTTTTTTTTCTTTTTTTTTTTTATAACTGTCTGTTTTTTGTTTTTTTTTTTATATTAAAAAATGAAAATAAAGTTATTATATTTTTTTTTTTTTTTTTTTTTACTGGACAGTTTTTTCAACTTGTTTATAACAAGCTGTGTTGCTTGGGATGATTCGCCCCTAATAACGTAACTCACACCAATACACCCTCAAATATTCTATCAAAACAACATAGCGAATCAAAACAAAAACAAAGATACTAGTACCAAAAGGTACTGAAAAGCGCAAGATTGCATGACAAGGAGCAGACTGCAAGGTTTACTTCAGAACTAGGGGTTCTACAATAGTTAACCAATTTCAAATCGCTAGTTACACATTGATTGTTGGCTAAATGGGATGCGGAAAAGGAAGCTGTCACTCAACAAGTAGTTTTTTTTTTATTTGAATGCTTTTTTATCCTGCTCTATAGGAAAACAATAGCCTACCACATCACAAAATGTTTCAAACGAAAGAGAAATTGAACCGATTACCAAAGACATACATCTCCGTCGAAAGACAATTGACCTGAAGACGATGACAGTGAAATGGAAGATTTTCAGGAAAGTGATGATGACTCATTAGATTATTGATATTCATCATTTGAAATAGATAAATATAGTGCTGCGTTGGATTAAATGGATTTGAGTGAGTGCATAAGGTTTTAGGTATGGTGTATGATGTATGATATGCACTACCACCCATTGTAGCACGGAAACTAAGTCCGACAGCAATGGGCTCTCCCCTCTGTTAGACTTGATCAAGCTTTAATAACCACTGATTATCCTAATCATGCCGTTGTATGAAGGGCCAAAAAGGGGTTGGGTGGATCGATATGCAACATCACTTATGCGTATCCACAGGGATATAAAGAATCTCCTTCCAACAACAAGATTGAACAATTCTAACATGAGGATGCCCCAATGGGCGTGGAGAAGAGCCCGCCCTCTATTCACAAACTGTTGGCAATGGGGAGTTGGCATTCCCACTCTCCCCATCCAGAGTGCTTCAATCGGGTGCCCTGATGGTCCCTCCCATTCCCATGAAATATTTATATAATGGGGTATATATTTATGTGGATGAAAAATACTACAGGCATTCGTATCTATAATATATGATCTTCATTCGGTTGATCCTGAAATGCAAGAAATGTTGTAAAATGTTAAAGTGTAGAGTTCTGTGGTTCGCGCTTAAGCACGTTTTTGTTCGATTTCAGCGATAGCAGCATTTCATCAAAATTTTGATTTGAAGTATCCTGAAAAAGTTTATGTGTTTAGTTTATTTTACAAATCTAACATTTATACATTTTAATTTACTGTTGCCATGGTCACTATTTGCTACTTGATTCTGATTTTATAATAGCAGTCCGCTTTTATTTTTGCTGACCTAATAGTTATTGCTACCGAGTTAGGAATGGGAAGATTTAAGTGGAAGGGAGTTAAAGATAAATGGGCAAAAAAACAATAAGTAATGTTTATATCATCTTTGAAGTAAAATCAATAAAACAATATTACCAAATATAATGATATTGTGAGTTATGATCAAGTAATGACAAAGGTTGAAATGTAAAATCAAACACTAGCCAAATGGCACACAGCGCTGCATGGATCAGATCAGCTCAGAATTGGTAAAAAGTCCATTTGTAAACCGGAAATGAAAAATACATTCAGCAATAAATGCAAAAGCCTACCACAGATTCCGTAATTTTCAAAAGCCTACCACAGCTGTAATTTTCTGCGTTATATACTGGACATATAAGGAATGCTAGATGTCATAAATTGAATGTATATTTCGTGTTTAAGCCAGATACCGCCTAAATCAGGTTTGTTGCATGAAAATGTGAAGGTCATGATATGATGGAAATAATACGATGTTGTAAAGAAATACTACCTAATGTACATATAATAATTAAATGCCGCTATTTGCCTCTTCCGCTGCGATGTAAGATGAATGAAACTCTAAAATAGCGAAAATTCCAACGTGATATAATGAAATAAAGTTGATCACCTGGCATCCTAGCAAAATAGCAAAGAAAATTTAGGCAAATAAATTTCATATGAGTATGATTACTGCCCAAAAACGGAAACTCAATAAATCCAAAACAAAACAAAAATTAAAAATGAATGACAGGATATTCTCCGATAACTCTTTTTTCCTACCGGTCCCATAAATGATTCTTTATGTCTGTAAAATAGAAAAGGTAGGCTCATAAACAATGTTAGTTTTTTAATTAACTAATTTGGACGACGAATTTTTTTTTTTTTGTAGAATTTGTCGTATACTATCCTCTCTCTAAAAAAAATGTAAAAACCATCCTATCTTTTCAAATACACAACGTGAGTTAGGTGGGCCAAAACTTATAACGATGCAAATGCGAAATACAAATGCTGAAAATAGCATTAAAAAATATTGTGAAGGGATGTTATAATATAAAATGATAATAACAATTATATTTGTAATGTCTGCATGTCTGCTGATCCTGCTGCAATTGTAGAAGGACTTGCATTATCCTAGCCACAGGGGAAGAAAACAATTCAAAATTATTATACGATACTTGGGAATTCCATGGATGATCTGAAATTATATACAGTATAAAGAATACTTCCATTTTTCGTGATAGGGTATGTTGGCAGACCCCTCGCTGCCAGCGCGCACCTTAAATGTCGCCACCTTATCCCTGATGAACTATTGGAGCTGAAAGGAACCTGAGAACAATAGCTATCAACAACAGTGAGTTGAATGCTCGTTAATAGGCAGTAGATAATAAGTTTTTTTTACAAAAGGAAGCGAGCATAGAAGCAGCTCCAAATTCTAGCTTTGTTATAGAAGTATAAACAGTTTAATTTCTTATAAACTATGCTTTACATACTAGGTAATTACGTGAAATCTAAATTATTCATTATAACTAATTAAATCTATACTTATACTAGCTTATACTCCTGAACACCGTAATCCTAACCTAAGTTAAAATTACAGTCTATAAACGTCTATTGACTACTACGGTAAGCGTTACATAATCTATTGTTTGAATAATTGAACTATTAATTAGCCAAAAGTATATAATACAGATTGTTCATTTGGAATGCCACGATATGCGTCTATTAGTTGGATTCTAGCACGCAAAACACGTTGAGGATTAAACGTAAGCATATAAATTATCCACCTAAACCTATTTAACCTAACATTGTATCTACACTACCTTTTCAGGAAAATTATAACGTCATCTACAAACTACGCCATTGCGTTTTATTTAGCGTTATAATTTCGGAAACTCATTCACGTTGGTTCAAGCCAACAGGGTAAGATTTCAGCATGCTACTTTACCGGGGTCACGCTGCCTACATCGCCTTGGTGCGGCTGCCACCTAATGTATAGTTGACGCGATACAGCGTTTCTTACTCAACCGCTGGATGCCAGGACAGACGCTGTTTGAGCCGCACCTCCTTGGTGGACAGACGCTCGGCACGTACCTCCTCAATCTAGCTGAAGTCAGAAGGACAACAGTGCCCAGGCTGCACTACCAGCTAAGTACGCAACCCTTAGCTGGCGGTCTTTGTCATCTCTTGACCCGTGGAAACATGAGGTAGGAACTTGTGAGGACCATAGCTATGTTGCGAGGACGCACGCTCCATGTCAGCTATCTACTCACCATTTTCCAGCCCATGAGTGCATAAGGTTTTAGCCCCGCAAAACTAATTAATCACACGAATCCATAATTCTAATATTGGAGATTAACCCTAATTAAAATCAGATTAAAACTACAATCGGATCTATTGTAAAACAACATATAAAAGAATGATAGATACTATAGGCTATATTGTTCTCAACGATAAGGTAACATTTAAAATTATTGTTTTCCACAATAGAATCTATTGAATTATGGAGAGTGTGAGCTGTTTAGTGGAATACCTGTAACTAGAAAATAAGAAGAATGATTAGTAATTTCCATTTAATTCCAACTACCTTTATTGCTTATTTTGACAGATACGCGTATTTCGTCTACAATGTGCAGACTTCTTCAGTGTCGTGTACTAATACTCGACTGGTCGTCGAGTCGTTCCATTCTGTACAGCTCTGAATTAAATGTCTTATCAGTGATGAAAACCTTGGTCTTCCTACCGCAGCTACAGATGGCTTGACAAATCACGTTTTTACGTGCAAATTTATCTGCAAACACAAACTTGAATTTGGCAGGAATATCTCCCCGAGCCGTAGCCAAGTAAATTTTATGTCCCGGTAGCTGTTTGAAATCGGCCTTTACATAAGTTTCATCATCCATGAGAAGACAGCCATTGAATTTTGTCAACACCTGATCATACAGTTTTTTGGCACGGATTCTGGCCACATTGTTCCGCTTTTGATCCCAATTTGGTTGTCTACAGGCTTGAAGGTATGACTTGAAGCATTCCCATAGACGAATCCGTTGCACGGTACTGCGTGCGGCGCGAAACGTTTTGGCCAAATCGCGGTCTGAGATGTTGGGGTTTGCCTTAATGTTCTTCATGACTTTGTTGCGCAGTTGAAGGTTGACAGTACCCGCCCGACGCTTGCTTTTCTCTGTAGTTTTTCAAAACACGCCACACGGTATTTCGGAGAAAACACAACACTCTAGCAAGTTTTGCCCCAGACCACGAAGGGTTTTCCAAATGATCATCAAAATCAAAAATGTTTGTTCCAAAAATTCTAAATGGGCCACACCTTATCTATTGGATTAATTCTATTAATTAAGGGCTTGATCCCTGTTTGAGTGAAGTTGCTTCTATAAGGAGATTCTCTCTTGTGTTCCCCCGGATTTCACGTAAGTGTCACTGCTTACGGGTCCACCCACCGTTAATTGGACCTTCATACAGGGGTTTGAAGATCTCAGACAGCTATTTCATTTCAATGACTGATCTATCAAACGTTAAGTTCCCACATGTGGACTTCACGCATATCTACAGGGTAGGCTCAAATAAGTGACGCAGTATTTTGTTTCAGTGTGGAATTCTTCTAGCCATCGCAAGAGCCATCTGGTTGCCAGCTTATTAGGGAGGGACTGATCAATATGTAAACAAACTAGTGTTCGCTAGATTCCGTCGACAGGAAGTGCCTAAGAAAAATATGGATTTCAAAAGACAACGGATTTTGCAGTTGCATTTGGCGGGAATGTGTCCCAACCAGATACTGGCCGAGATCCGGAAGGAAGGAATATGCCGCACATTAATAGAACGGACGTTGAGAAGATGGAGGACAAAGGGAACCATTAATCCAAAGAAAAAACCAGGTCGTCCTCGCAGTGTACGTTCCAAACGGCTTGTTAAAGCGGTGCGTGCGCGAAT
The DNA here is from genome assembly GCA_024533555.2 of Aedes koreicus. Lineage (NCBI taxonomy): Eukaryota > Metazoa > Arthropoda > Insecta > Diptera > Culicidae > Aedes > Aedes koreicus. The sequence continues at coordinate 206,688 of JAHHFK020006007.1, forward strand.
TCGCGTCGATCTTCATATAAACTGGCTCAGGATATGGACGTCTCCAGGAAAACAATCAGATCAGTTCTCAAAGAGGATTTGAGATTGGTGCCAACAAGAAGAACATAGTCATTCGTTGTCGTGAATTACTTCGTCGGCACGGTGATTCCATGATTGTGTGTTTCGGATGAGAAAAATTTCGTATTGCAGCAAAGTTTCAACGCTCAAAATGACAGGGTCTATGCAGCGAGTATTCAGGATATCCCTTCTTCAATTCGCGCAATTTAACGCTTCCAAAATCATACATTGGTTTGGGGAGCGATTTCTGCAGAAGGTCGTCTACCACTACTTTTCATTGATAAGGGTGTAAAAATCAACGCAGCATACTACGTAAAAGAGGTCCTGGAAAAGCATTTGAAGAAGCATACTTCAATGATGTTTGGTAACCGCAAATGGGTGAATTCTGCGCCATCCCATGGAGCAAAGATTACCCAAGCATGGTGCACCAAGAATTTGACCTCATTCCTAAGGAATTATCCAGATGCAAATCCTCTGGATTTCTTTATTTGGGGAATCATGAAAGCTCACTTTCGAGATCTCAAACCAATGGGTATTGAAACATTCAAAGCTACCAAACAGAAGATATGGGATGAAATTCCCGCAAATCAGGTGCATGCCGCTTGTAATACCTTTCCGAAGAGATTAAGAGCAATAATTAAAGCTAAAGACGATAGAATCGATATGTTAATATGTACCCATAAACAATAAAATATAAGATGTATTTTTCACACTATAGATCATTGTGTTTCTCATACCTAAAGGGCGATACGGTCAAAATTTGGTCAATATCAACTTGACGTATTTCTTTCAATTTTGCATTTAAAAAACCTGAACACCCCTCATTTTGAAGGTGTGTGTGTGTAGAATGTTGCTCCTATTTTGATTTTGGAATTCACTCTTCAGTTGTCAAAATGCCGTCCAAGCAAGAAGAGCAGCGTATCAAAATTTTGCTCGCGCATCGCGAAAATCCGAGCTACTCGCACGCAAAGTTGGCAAAATCGCTAAAAGTTGCCAAATCAACCATTACAAATGTAATTAAAGTGTTTGGGGAACGTTTGTCGACAGCCAGGAAGTCTGGATTGGGGGGAAATCGAAAACCGGAAGCCGCTGAGACGACAAAGAGAGTTGCCGGTAGTTTCAAGCGAAACCTAACCTATCTCTCCGAGATGCCGCAAATAAGCTGGGTGTATCGTCTACAACCGTGCATCGAGCCAAAAAACGAGCCGGACTATCGACTTACAAGAAGGTAGTGACTCCAAATCGCGATGATAAACAAAATACGACGGCCAAAGCGCGATCCCGGAGGCTGTACACGACGATGCTGACGAAGTTTGACTGCGTGGTAATGGACGACGAAACCTACGTCAAAGCCGACTACAAGCAGCTTCCGGGACAGGAGTTTTATACGGCAAAAGGAAGGGGAAAGGTAGCAGATATTTTCAAGCACACGAAACTGTCAAAGTTCGCAAAGAAATATCTGGTTTGGCAAGCCATCTGTACCTGTGGCTTGAAAAGCAGCATTTTCATAGCTTCCGGGACTGTCAACCAAGAAATTTACGTGAAAGAGTGTTTGAATAAACGTCTGCTGCCTTTCCTGAAGAAACACGGTTGTTCCGTACTGTTTTGGCCGGATTTGGCATCTTGCCATTACGGTAAAAAGGCCATGGAGTGGTACGCCGCCAACAACGTGCAGGTGGTTCCCAAGGACAAGAACCCTCCCAACACGCCAGAGCTCCGCCCAATTGAGAAATACTGGGCTATTGTCAAGCGGAACCTAAAGAAGACCAAAAAAACTGCTAAGGACGAGCAGCAGTTCAAGGCAAACTGGTTTTCTGCGGCGAAGAAGGTGGACAAGGTGGCTGTACAAAATCTGATGGCAGGGGTCAAGCGTAAGGCCCGGCAATTCGGATTTGGAAAAGCGGAAGCCTAACTGAATATTTTTCCTGAATTTTATACTAATTGAACTTGAAAAAGAAATTTAATTTGATTTTTTAAATAAACGATTTCACCGATTTACACGCGTTTTCCCTTGACCAAATTTTGACCGTACCACCCTTTATGATGTTTACGGCTGGCTTGTAGGGCCTGCACCAACCCTCTGTCTCGCCGGAGGACCATCGTGCACAGCACTGATTAGAGTCCTACATTTGCCCTGGCTCGGATAAGCTGCACCTTTCGAAGAGAGGAATTCCCCCCTTTCCTGTCAGCATATTACCAAGGTACCTAGGAGGTTAGTTACATGTTCTTTCCAACAGTTAAAAAAGGCAAGCGATCACTAAGAAGGGTCTATTTTATACCTACATTCACGGGAAGGCCCTATGGTTAGCAATGTCCAGGCATTTACCAACCAACTGCAGCAGAGAAATTTCTGAGACGCGTAACAGACAACAGTCGTGCTTACTATGGACTCCACAAGGACGCTAAGGTCTGGTAAACTTCACCCCCGTCCTAAGTGTACCATGTAGAAGACGCTGAAGAGACCGGTAGCTCTCTACGGGCACAAAACGTGGACAATGCTTGAAGAGGACCTGCAAGCACTTGGAGTTTTCGAATGGCGTGTGCTTAGGACCGTCTTTGGCGGAGTATGTGAAAACGACGTGTGGTGGAGTATCAAGAGCTTGCCCATTGCAATGGCGAACCCAGTATCTAGAAAGTCGCTAAAGCTGAAATAGGCGGGATACATTGTATGGCAACACTCCCGCAAAAATCGGTCGGGTCGAATCTAATCTGAGCTCAGATTAAGAGGTAGAATACCTGAGGATAATACCATAAAATTGTTCCCACAATGTTATGCGAATATCAAATTGAGGTAAGACAATACCAAAATAGTACCTCTCAGGTATTCCCTGGTATCCGAAATAACAAGTTTTGTTATTCGAGAGATATTTTGCTTGCCATTCTTAGGTATTTTGTTGAGGTATTTTACCTCCTAATCTGAGCTCTTTAATACGTGTATTTTTTTCCTATCTTTTAACTCTCTCTCTCTCTCTCTCTCTCTCTCTCTCTCTCTCTCTCTCTCTCTTTCTCTCTCTCTCTCTCTCGCAATTTTACCTCGCTATTTCAAATTGATAAATCTCGGTTGTTTGTGAATGAACATCAAATCGAACTACATCAGATTGCTCACAGCAAGTATGCATACAAACTGATTTGATTAAATATCCAATATTTAGTAGAAATTCTGAGTTATATCAACTCTAAATTTAAAGGTAATAGCTGCCGTCGAGAATGCTTCAGCGTAAGCCCTTAAATTTACGTTGTTTTTCTATTGGAAAACAACTACACTAAGGTCTTTTTTAACACCGGGGAAACGTTCCACTTTTACTATGAAATCGCGTAAATAAAAATAAATAGGAAGATTAATTCAAATGCATAAACATTTTAAGTTGCTTCGAATTTTGTTGCAATGGTCATGCAATGGTCAAAATAAAGTTTTTAAAATTTTGAGTATTTACACCAAAAATTGTGATTTTTTTGGAAAATTGCCATATGATTACTTTCTGTCTGAAACGGAAAATGTGATTGTCTGCCGTTTACAGTCCCGCTAGTCACGCACGGCGCACTCCGTTTGCCACATGAGCAGATCGCTTGCCAAATCTTGAATTTCTTGACAAACTTTGATAGTTTCTGCTTCCTTACTTCCTCCGGAACATCAACCTTGTGCTGGGCGGTGAAGAACAGTAGCCCCGGAAGTTGTCGAAAGTCCTTGACGTAAGTCTCATCATCCATGATGAGACAATGAGGAATCGTCAGCATCTGGGTGTACAGTTTCAGGGCCCGTGACTTTCCAAACCGTATTTTGCCGTTCGTCACGATTTGGAGCCTTCTGCACTTTGTATGTATGTAGTCCCTCCCGGTCCTTAGCTCTCTGAACGAAAGACTCGGATATATTCAACTTCTTGGCCACATCCCTGACCGAAGCAGTTTGATTCCACTTAACCGCTTTCACGACACGCTTGTCATCCTGATCACTAATAGAACATCCATTCTGACCGTATTTCTCTTTCCGGCCGATGCTCAGAGTTTCGTAATCGTAATGTTTAATCACACGACTCACCGTTGACTGCACGATTCCGAGTTGTATTCCGATGTCCCGATGCGAGAGTTGAAGATTTTCCAGGTGCTTGCGCAAAATCAATTCGCGACGTTGCTTTTCGGGTGACGCCATTTTTTCCAGTTTTCGAAAAATAGACAGCGATAAAAATACAACAAAAAACACTCTAAACTACTTCTACCCTAATTTTCAAGAAAAATAACAATTGGTTGGAATAGGGTGAGTAATTGGGGTTAACGGCGGGAATGGGGCCCCCTGTGGAAGTGGTGTTCTCCCTTTTTCTTTTTGCTCTGTGGGGATTTAATACACTCATAGGTAGTTTTCCAAAAGAGGTCATTTTTAGTTTGTTGGTACATCTTTCAGACTTGTAAAATGGAACCGTGAAAGTTAGTTAGAAACACCCAATTTGTGACAACCAATTATTCTAGTCTAAACAAAGCATAACGTCTAGGAATATGTTTTCTAAACGTTGGTATAAGTATGTCAAAATATGCTTGCTCGTTCACGCACTTAGATTAGTGATCAGTTTCATAGGATCGCAAAAATAAAGCATCACGAACTACAAACGAACAATGCTGCATTCATTGAACTGCAACTTGTAGTTTTTCATTTTGCATGCCAACGAAACATTGTGCGTGTCAGTACTGGAATAATTAATCAAAGCTCACTATGACTTCGTTTTCGATGAACTTGTTAACCCCACAACCATCACACGCTGATTCCCAAATACGCAACTATAATAATCACCCTGCTAGTCCTGAACATTGTCTTGTTAAAAAATTAACAAACATTGTTAATTAATCGCAAGGATGATTTCCAGTCACTTGCAATCTGATTCAACAACTCCTCCAGGCGACACCCAGAGCAAAGTTCGAAAAATTGCTTGTTGGGAGTTTTCCCAAAAGCCTTCTTCTGCGGACCCCACACCAAATTCGCAAGCCAGAAATGACACATTCTAATAACATGCAAAGTTGTCCGCATCGGTCTCGAATGGGGACGAGCCGTGCCGATATCTCATCATCGAATTCAACACCGGGAAGGAAATCTAACCGGCCGAATGTTCAGATTGCAACTGAGTGCATTAAACCGGGCTCGACGCACGCCGCACCGTTCGGTCCACTGCACGCGGCCGCGGGATCAAATGCACTCTGGTGTGCATGCACGGATCTACCTACAGCCCGAGGGGCCATTTCCCGAGCATTTCGCGCTTTTGCTGCTTTCCATTTTCTCTATCTCTCCTTCGTTCGCGGACGGTGCATCGAGCCGGCCATTCTTCTGTCTTTCTATCGTTGACTCTGGGTCGTCGTCGTCTTTGCCGCCGCCGTCCTCTTTCTCCCACACTGACTCCTCCGTGGTTCGAACTGTGCAAGTGGAGAAAAATGGAAATTGTTTTCGAGGATGAACTTTAAATGGAGAAAATTTTCGCTTGTAAAACTTGTTGTAATTGCATTACTGCGTTTGACTTGGCTGGTATTGAATCGTGAGTACTTAGTGCTATGGCTTGGCTTGCTGGTGGTTCAATGGTTGGTTGGATGACTTTTCCGCTAAGCAGCTAATGTGGTTTCTTGACCTTTCCGCGGGCTGGTGCTGCTTTTGTAGGTCCGTGAAAATAGAGGTCACGAATGGAATGAGGGTCCGGGTGTCGTAATCGGTTCGGTCGACAAGGACTCAATCTCTACAGTTTATTGAAAATCTGCTCTCATGGAGTGTGATATGAGCATAGAACACAACGGTTTTGGACTCAGTGGAAGCAGTGAAAATAGTTCTAATTTTGTGATAAATCTATAAGGAAATGAATTTTAGCAATCAGTTCAAACAAGAGTGAATTCTAGAAAAATTAAAAATTCAAGCCACAACAATCAACGCATTAGATCTCCCTTAAAGTCTGCTGCTATTCAGCAACTCCACCGAAGATTAGGAAAAAAACACCGGCACGGGGGGAAAATAAGCACAACAACCTCCCGCGGGGTGCGCACAAACGAGAAAAGAAAAACGAAAGCCGCAAAAGTGCAATCTGCTGGCATCTCTCAAATGTGGCTTTTGCTATTGCGCCTGGCTCTCCAATAGTGGTGCATCAACTAAAGCTGCGCAAACTCTAGGCATCGCATCGGCGGCGCTTCGTATTGCACAGCCGGCTTAGCGGCATAAATCCAGCAACGGACGACGACGACGACGACGACCCCCGTGGGCATGGAACATGGCGGGGTGGGATGCACTTTTCCTCTCATTATACTTTAATCAAACACCGCCCCGCGGCTCCTTGGCCATTTGGGCCATGCAGGTCGACGGTTCGGTGTTCGGTGGAAGAAGGTGCCGCAGCTGCCACAGACTAGATCTTGCCTATTTCTGTTTTCTGCTTTCGGCTCGGCTGCCGCTGCATATTAGAGTGCACCTTTCTTCTTCCCATCCATCTTGCAGAAAAGTGCATCGACCAACATTTCGCCTGCTTCATCTTTCTTTCTCTTTCTTTTGCTAGCATGGCCAGTCATAGATGGTTGTGTTTATGTTTGGCGAGTCTTTCCCTGGGTACTGGAGGTGACTACGGCGAGCTAACTAGGCGAGGGTCGTTGAACTTGAACGAATGCAGCGCCGAGCAACTGGGAGACTTTCGATGCACTTTTTCCTTTTCTATGCACTTTTGCACGGTCCAGTCCGGTGGCTTTGAACTGGGATGAATGCGAAAGTGGCGGTGATGGGGGTATTTGGCTGTTGTTGAGGTAGGTTGAAGGGGCTTGTTTTTCCATTTCGTTTGACCGCAATCGCTTTTCCCGAGCCCTCGTTTTGATTTTCTTGCTGTGCAGAGCAGCAGCAGCAGCAGCGTGGGAAGTGGGTAAAAGGCGTGCTGGCACGGAGGTAGGTGGGTGGTTGACTCGGTTTGATCGGTGAAATCGTGAATCATTCACCTTGGTAGGTGGGTTTCTGTTGCTCAATGCCAACCCCCCCGGGAAAATGATTGGACGACGGGGACAATGTTGCTGAGGGTTCGAGTTGAACATAATTTTCGTTTAGTAAAAGTTGAAATTCATTGATACGATCAACCATAAACGAATGTCTTACCAAATAAATCATCCCATATGTCCACTAATGTTATTGGTTGCAGCGAGTCGGGCTGATGTTTATGCTGGAAGATTTTACCACGATCCGAGTTAAACAGAACTGATGAGTTTTTGCTGAATGACATTATAGGACTGCCCAAGTTAAACTGAAAACATAAATATTAGAGTTATATTTTCCATGTGTACTGCAGTTTGAACAATGTGAACTATAACTATAACTGAAAATGAAATTTAGTGTATACTACGAAATCGTTCGCTTAACTCACCAATGTATTCGTTGTTTTCGTTGTTTTCTATCAAAAGAACGTAACAGTTACGTACATTAAAAAAAAACATTCGTGCATTGTACGAAAATAGTAAAAAGAACTACGAAGATTTTGTTGAGAAAAGAAGAGCGGTACGTCTCGCTGGTGGTTGCCGTTGCATGCATGTTTGGCGGTTCTGCTTTATTGACTCAAATTGAACCAAAAAAAAAAAAATGGAACCATGGCAAGGGAGATGAAGTTACATTGGATATGTAGTGCAAGCATTTTGTTAATAACAACCTGTTCGAATAATGCTTACAATGTATGAGCCATTTGTTCAATGTACGAAAATTGTGTTTACGAAAGGAGCATAAACGAATTAACGATTTTTTTTTCTTCAGTGTACCATGTTGATGATTAGAATGGTGGAAAGGTGTAAGACGATTCTTTTCACTCCGTATCTCACAAGTTGATGTGACTGAGTGACATGGATGCAATTCTAGGGTTTTTTTTTCATTAGGGCGAATCTACAATTCTAGGGCTTTTTTCATTAGGGCGAATCTACAATTGAGAGATTCTCTCCGGGCTCGCGCTCTTTCATTCATAAACCAATAACCTTTACGTTTTTCAATCTACTATTTGTAGAGTATGTTAGCCAGCACTGTTGTGTTTCGATCTGTACTAAAGAATCCCTCGAAAGTTTTATAATGGCGCTGTAATGAATGAAAGAGAGCGAGCCCGGAGAGAATCTCTCAATTGTAGATTCGCCCTAGTGAAAAAAGACCCTAGAATTCCTCGGTGCAAGCAGGGTGCTTAGTGAAAAGGTACTCCGCACATTGGCAAACGCAAACAAACCCGAGAGATTTTTGTTTTGTTTCCACTCTCTGCTAGATATCACAAGTTGAGTGACACCAAAGTGTCTGTCGTTTGCACCCTCGGCACACAACAGGCCAGATTGTGTGAGTGATCTCTGAGGAGCACAGAAGAGAGCAGAATTATTTCACCAGGGAGAGTCACCCTGGAGAAAACCTTCATTGTTTAACCTTCTTTAGGGGTCGGGGTCAATAGGAGCCGGAATGGATTTAAAAATTGCAATAACTTTCTAGAATAAGCATCTAGACTACAATCGATTCCCTTAGAATAAGCATCTAGACGTTTGAATTTTCTTGACTTTTCCCAAATCATGGAAAATTACGTTTCTGCATCGAATCTAATTTTTTTTGACATTTCTGAAGGGCTGCTAAAAAAATTACGAATAAGGTGTTTCGGGTCATATTTCGGGTCGTATTGATATATTTTTGTAGTCAAAATGCTTATTAGATTCCCAATTTCAGGGTTTTGGTGAGTACTGCCATTTTTGCCCCTTCTGACCACAAGGGTTCTGTGCCAAAAGAGGGCATGTTTTGCCACGATCCGTGAGGCGGTGAGAAATATAAATTTTCATCGGAACATGCATTTTGAGGGCTCAAATTTCATGATTCGTCATGAATAGTCTACTTCTAGACATAAAATGGACTAATGACCATACTGACCATTCCTGGACAACCCAGATACTCCGAGGGAACCCTTCAGGAGGAGACAATTACGGTTTTTCGTCGAACCTTGCCGTTACTACTAAATTTCCACCATGCATGGAGATATTGGAAAAGCAGCTATGGTCATTCATTCAAGCTTGGAGTCATTGTCAAAGAAAACCATGTAAATTTCACATTTACTATCTTATCAATGTCCAACATGTGCTGTTCTTATTATTTGCTAAATTGGTAACAAAATTAAACAAATTCAGTTAAATACATCCATGGAGCCGGCAAAGTAAATACTCATTAACTTCCTCAACTGTCTGGATAACAACCGGGGTGGACCGCCCCCCTCGCCCGACCACGCTACGCCACTGCTCATAAATGAGTAAAAATGACAAATCAAGAAAGCTTTGTCAATTAGATCCGTTTTTTTATATTGGTAACTCACAATTCTAATACCGTCCTGTTTACCTAATTTGCCAGATTTCGGTAATTTCGATAACCAGGTCGGTAATCGAGTTCGTGAGCTTCCAAAATCAGCAAAACTGATCAGGGCTTTCTTTGTTTACTATTTTTACTCATTTATAAGCACGTTGGGACGTTTTAGAATATTTCAATGTGATTTGAGAACAACAATAGAAAATCAATAAAATTTACCAGGAATAAGCCCTAGGTGCCACAAGGTTCTCATCTTGGCCCATTACTGTTTATTATACTGTTTATTTTTAATCATCTGATTGAATCCATATAGGGTGCGAGACCAATTATTGTCAGCAATCGCTATTACTCAGCCGCACAAGTCCAAAATTCTGTTCATGAATAGTTTCACATAGACACTAGTCATATAAAAAAAAAATCAAATCATTCGATTTCAAAACGGTTGAGCAATAGCGATTGGCGACAGGAACTAGTTGTAGTTGAAGTTGTAGCCAAGGCTTCACGTTTTCACAGCATATTTACATTTTTGCGTTCACTCCTCAAATATAGCCACTACAACGGTTCAAAGAAAAGTTGGCACCTTCCTCCTATTTTCTACTTTTTGGACCAGGTTCATCAGTTTAGCATGTACAATTAACGTTTTAATTATGGTTCATTTTCCGAAGATCAAAAAAATCAAAACAAAAGATGATCTTTCCGAATTTTTTTAGGGTAATAGGATCAATTTAAAAAATCAAAAACCGATATCAAAAAGATCGATCTCGTAAAGGTCAATCCAAGATCACCCTATCCTAGTTCGTATGTAAAAAAAAGGCATCTGTCATTAATCCATTTTTTCCATGCTAGAAGGTGACTACTTATAAAAAATCATGAAGTTCAAGCCGTCAAAAGGCATGTTTCGGTGAAAATCCGTTTTTGTCCCCTCTTAAAGGGTTCTTCCAGGGCATCCAGGTTGTCTCATAATTTCCAATATGGTAATGGGTCCATTTCAGGGCTAGAAGTGGACTTCTTTTTAAAAATATGAGTGTTGGGGCGGCGGGGGGGGTGTTTGGGGGGAAAATTTTTTTTTGTCCCCTCCCAAATGGTTCCCCCAGGACGTGGGTGATGATGATGATGTAATACTACCATCTATTGCAGCAAGGAAACTTTCCATAGCAGTGGAATAATCTGAAAAACGATTTGATCAGGATTCTATTATTGTTTGTGATAATCAAGCTCCTGTATGAAGGGCCAAAAACGTTTGGGCGGGCCCGTAAGCAGAGACACTTACGCGAAACCCGCGAATATAGGGAAGAGAATCTCCTTCCAAAAGCAAGTTCACACTCACAGCACTAGAATCGAGCCCTCGATTGACAGAATAAACCCAATAGATGGGGTCGAAGAGCCCGCCCTCGTTCCACGAAATGTTAACAATAGGGAGGAGGCAGTCCCATGCTCCCTATCCAAATCATTTTACTTGGGTGCCCTGATGGTCCCTCCCTTTCCCCGTTATATGTTATTTAATATATAATATATTTTGTACACAACAAATTAAGATACCATTATAGACAAAAATGCTAATTTATTCAAATTTCAAACTTGAATGGATTGTTACTGAAAAATAAATAAAAGTTAGATATGTATCAATATCCTACTAGTCCTGGGAAAGCTGAAAACAGAATAGATCATTCGAAATATAAAAGATAAAATTTCAATAAAAGATATTATTTTATAAAACATAGTAATATTTGTAATATTTTTCTTTATACTGTTCTAGCAACATTTCAAAGATAGAGTGAACGAAGAGTCCGGTGGGATAATTTCTGAAAGAAATGGCTTATCTTACCATAATACCACAAACACAACATTAAAATATAATCCTACATTACGTATAAGCACATGCCAGCCTTTTATGAATATAATAGTTGAAGTTCAGAAGTGCAATTTTAAATAAAATAGTATGCTGAAATGCTGAGATACAAATTCCGCCTTTGATGCCTGGCATGTTGCTCCCGGCTCTTACATAGTTTTGGAATGCAAAGATGATTCCAAAGCGTGCTGAAATTATTAGTAAAATGAGAATAGAAAATATAGAATATGATTTAAAGGTATAAGATCTTCGGTCGCACCCCCTCACTTCGCTATTGTCAGATTGACAACATTGCCCAGGCTACGCCAACCAGCGTCTCCATGTTTCAGCTGGCAGTCTTTTGTGATCATATGACTCGTGGAGGCGTGAGGTAGGAACTTGTGAGGACGAGAGGTCGGTCGCACCCTCCTTCGAAGTTGTCAACTCACCATTTGAAGCCCGGTTCCCCCAGGACATCCGGATTGTCCCAAAAATCCCCAATTTTTTTTTTGGCCAATTTTGGGGGGGAAAGTAGACTTTTTAAAAAAAAAAAAAATTTGGGGGGCGAAAAAGGGGTTGGGGGGGAAAGAGTTTTGTCCCTCATAGTGCTCGGGGGGGGCTTGTTTGGAAAATTATTATTTGGGGGGGAACAAAATTTTCGTTAAATAGCTTTCACTCGTTTCGTAATCATGGATTTTGTACATAGAACAAATGTCTCGTATATTGTATGAAATATTCATATTGCTATTTATCTGGTGAAATGCTATCATTACACCTTTTTGTATAATGCACGAAATGAAATTCGTGAGGACCAACCAATCACTGTTTCTCTTTAATCGTAGACATGCAAGACGATGTTGCTGCTAGGATGGGCGGGAATAATTTAGTTATCCCAAAATAAAAATCAAAGCGCTGTCGAGAGTTTTAACTTCATACTCACTAATCAAGCATATTGTTAGAAGTCACCATGGCGTAGTGAGATAAACCACGGATTCAGTATCGGCGCTTTCCAAAAATATCGGATCGAATCCCATGTCAGAAACATTAAAAAAAACGCTGAGAACCTCCACGTGGTTGCGCTTTTTTTTTAAATTACATTTCGTGTCGATAAAGTAGATCTGTCAAACATTCATTCAACCACCAGAGATACGTTTCTTTTTAATTTGTAACTAAATATTCGTAGCTCATTTTATTGTTTTCGTACAATGCACGAGTGTTCTTTCTGTGTCAACAAATGCTTCGTGCTTTTGGCAGTTGTGTGTGTGCCATTAATTACGAAGGTAGCTTCATTAATAGTACAAATCAGTTTCGTTGCAGAAAACAACGAATAGATTTGTTTGTTCTACCTTCGATTTCGTAATATAAACTAAAATTAATTTAGAGCCAACGATCTAACTGAAAAAAACCCGGTACGAATGGAACATTCGTTTTGCTATAAAATCAAATAGCTTATATTTCAAAATTCAAAGGGTGGGAAAATTTACATTTCAGCATTTTCAGCTTCTTTGAACGATGCGGCAAGCTTGTTTACCGTTAATCGTGTGCTAATAAACAATGTTTTGAAGAGAACAATGGCCAAGAAATCCATCAGCATTACGAATTTGGTGGGGACATTTATGCCGAAAACGGAAAAACATTTGAAAAATGTATCAATGGCATGAATTGATGTCTTCACTTCAACATACACATTTTGTTCAACGAAAACGTACAACGGCCCAGATGTCATGGAATTAGCCACACAAACAATGTGTGGTTCAAATGGTAACTCAGCAATGGATGACATATAAAGGCTAATCGCATCGACTGATGGCTGAAATGACAAGAAATTAAATAAATTGAGCAATTAAACAGTACCAGTTGTATACCATGATCCAACGGACCAGTGATTGGGTATTATCTATTGTTAGCGTTCCCTCAACTTTTCTGCGGAATCCTCGGGTTGGCAGCTTTTCATTGATCCGGAGCAAAGCACGTAGGTATTCTATAAATATAATCGTTAAAAACATAGGTTAGAGATACACAATCAACCAGTGAGTAACCTACTAACCATCTTCAACATGACGGAATTTCTCCGGGCAAAACAAAAGACACTTAGCCAGTACGCCTCTGTAATCTGGTTGAGCTTCACCATTTGGGAAAAGTCTGGCATACGTTTGGTTTATCTGGAAAGATTTGAATGTCATTAAAATTATTTAACTTTGTAGCAAATCATGAAAATTACCAGTAATCCATTAAAATTAAGTAAGTGAGGGAACACTGCAACAATTTCGAAAACTCCTTTTTTTTTCTCTTGCAGAAACATTTGATGCAGCGGGAAACACGCTTCCATTTCCTTACAGACCTTGAATTTATCACTTCTGTCCATTATCTGCAGTGCTTCTGCCCGAGCTCTAATATCTGAATGTACAGCAGATAAGATGTCTACTCTATTGCGTTTAAATTTTCGCAGGGTAGTCGGCAGCTTCTTAATTGTATTTCTGATGCGATGAAAAATCAGACCATTATGAGTTCCTGTTTCGAAGCCACTATGACGCCAGAAAAAAAGCCACTGAAATTTGGAATATTTTGATTAAATATGTTTATTTTGATACAATTAGTAATAACAAAACGCCAATTACCTCATCAGGTGCATCAGTAGGCCGTTCTCTATCGCACTTCAGTTGTGGGAATAATGCAACAATTTCTTTTGCTGTCTTCTCTTGTTCATCTGTAGAAGGATAGCTTAAAAACAACAGAAATCGATTATAAAAATATGATTGTATACATTACCAAGTACGACACAACGTTTTTAAGAATGTTTAAAGGTTCTTTTTACCTGCTACCTTCAAAAATTCGTTTTTCCATGGCTTTACATGCGATTCTCGTTATCGCGTTCAAATCGTTTTTCATCGGAATTTCTCCCCGATCCAATATAGGCAACAAAACATTGCAACGAAACTGATCGTCTGCCTCAAAAGTTTGACGAGAAAGCTGGAACAGAACGAAAAATTTTAATATTCAGAATCAAGTGAATAATTTAGTTACATAACATCTATATTTCAACTGACCTGATTTGCTGTAGATGAACCTGCCTCACTAACGTCTTCATCAAGTGTTCTTAATTTGTTAGCAATATTGAGAATAAGTAATATCGGCCCCTTTTCCGTGATTCCCATATCGACGAGATCGGACGCGCTTAGAAGAAGCAGCGAAGCATCGTTGATTTTTTGCGCTGAAAGTATTTATTATAGTCTTAAAATTTCTAAGCTGTTGCAAATTGTTCTCCATAAATTTAATTTCCTATTACAGAACTCTCTGCGATATTAGGAGTATTTCAATACAATATACTAGGGAAAGGTTTACGTATAATATGATACGAATATAAATCTGTCGATAAAAATGAGTAGTAATTTATTTAAAACTTATGTAGTTTTATTTTTTCGTGTTGAAGTATTTTCCTTTTCGAGAAAAACAAAACAAAACAAAACATTCTTTTCCATCGCTCCTGCTCACCAAGGTAAAAATGAGAAAATAATCAATTCTTAAATCGAATACCTAATCAAATCCGTAATCATTGTGTGCTTTAGATTCCAGAACATCAACTATGTATTGGTAGCTACAATTATAACCGGTGGGTGTTGTTGTTGCTGCGGGTATCCTGGAACACTTTTAAGCTTTAAATGCTTTCTTGGAAGGACCTATACCGATATACAGATGTGGGAATATTCATCAAAACATCACGTATAAGAAAGAGAAGCAAGAGGATCGTGACGATACAAAATATTCTCAGGTCACAAAATCTTTAAGTTGCGTGATGTTGCCTGTAGTAAGATTTGTTTCTGTAGATGTGTGTAAGGTAAGCCTTTTTTAATGTGCCATACAAACAACATTCTAGTATGTAAATTAGATTCGATCTTGAAATAAACATACATAGGGTGGACTACTAATTCCAGTTATAAGCTTTCCAAATGTCTGAAAACTACATAAGTTGCTCAATAATTCTTGGTAGATTACTGCATTAATTCACGTTAAAGTAGATCGATAGTTATATTAGCAAAATAATGTTACCCTGTAGAAAATGTACCATGTACTATAGGTTGTAGTCTGTATGGCACAAAAGGCTGAATGATTTACTAGACTAAATAAAAAATATATAGAATCTTGTAGTCTGAACATAGTATAAGTGTATTATAATCAAATCATCCATCAGTATATTTTAAGCTTATGTAATATATATCACTTATTTCACCATTCATCTTCCAGAGGCTGTAAGTTTTCCTTGTAAATAACTTTTCTCTCGAAACTCGTACAATGGTATTAGTGTGCAGGACTTGAAAACTGTTATAAGTTTCGCAATATGCTATACATTTTAATTGTTCAATTATACAATCTATCCTATCATCATTCATAGCTATCAATTTCAGTACACCATAGAATGCCTCTCCACATACTTCGTACTTGACGATCAAGCTTGGGCGAAACCTGGTTTTGTTAATACACATGTAATTAATACTAGTAATTATGTCTGGATAATCGAAAAGCAATGCTGAGTACTCCGATAAGTGCTTAAATATACATGTAGATGAAATCACGTCTACACTATCTATATCATAACAGTGACTGAGAATTGCATTAATTTGTTTCAAATTTAAACGCTTTGCGAGGCTAAATGTAAGGTTAATAAAATTATTGCAGGTCTTTGCTTGCTTTTTAGATTCTTTAAACTTTCCTTCGTAAAGCATACAGGAATGATTTGCCATTGGGCCGCTTCGCCGTATTATTGTAGGGTAATGAGACAAATGATGGACTTTGTTAATTGGTTTAACAAGGGGGAAATTTAATTTGAAGTATTTGTAAAAATTTTGAATTTCTTCTTCTAAATCGTTTATCTGTTCAAAGGTGAGTTTATACGAAAATGAATAAAAGGTTATTTTTAATAGTGAGCCAAGTAAACAAATAAAACTATCAGTCAATACTGGGTTGAATATAAACAAAAAAGCTCTAAGTAAAGTCCAACATTGAGCAGCGGACTGACTAATCGCATGACCACGCTTTTTCAAACTCAGTACTGAAAAATTGGGTGATGGTTTGTCTTGCGATTCAGCTATACCGTAATCAAAATCCATTATACGCCTGTTAATTTCTTGTATTGTTAAGATTTTCTGATCGTTAACTATTTTGTTTAATATTAACTTGATTACCATCATTCCTACGCCTTCGAGAATGTCGTGCATTGGGTCAAACGTATTGTTTAAAGCTATGTTAAAATACTTTAGTTCATGCAATGCACATTCTCGCATTATTCCACATTCAGAGGACATTTTTTGACCGGATGTGACAGCTTCCAAATCAGCTCGAATAGATTTTGGCGTTCTCAAACGATGGACCTCTCCAAACAAACCCCGATGAAGCAGATCTCGAGTAGCGTAACACATTCGGCAAAATATTTTAGCTTGTGGTCCCATCAATTCGAAAATATCGTGGATCGCTAACGTATCTCCTTCGACATGAACCAAAACAGCTCGCATCTCATGCTTCTGCCCCCGCACTGTGATATTAACACCCTTGTCAGATTCCAAGCGTAGCAGATCTTTTATGAGCGGACGTAGGATTCTTCCGTAGCCGTATTTCTTGACGTCTTTAGTGTGAACAGTCATTACCAGATAAATTCTATCTGGATTTGAATTGACGATGGGGTTGAAATTGTCGATTTTGAAACTAATGTTAGTCAACTTTTTGTTGCCTTTTCGCGACCCTAATGCATTTAGATACTCCACGTCGTCAATATGTAAGGATATCCTGCAAGCATTTGGATAGTTTTTCAGATATGAGTGTGTTCTGAAATGCTGGCTATCTTTGAACCCTTGCATAAGGCCGTTTGTAGGTACTTCATTTGTTATCGACTCTAGTGCCCGCTCATGCTGCATTATCAATGCCATTGTGTCGATGATCGAAATATATTGAGCCGCGTGCTTGATGACTTTCGTATGCTTCATAATAGATTTCCTACGATGCCGACTAGCATTAGCTGGAATAGTGGTTACTTTTGTGAGCTTTGTTCGTCCTAGAAGCTCCTCTTTGGGAATTGGAATAGCAAATCCTGCAGTTCCTGACAAATACGCCAAGCTGTCCTTAGGCGTACGCACATTACCAAAAATACTCGGAAATTGAAACTTGTTGATGCTATTCACGGCATCAACATCATCGTACGGAATCGATTTATGGCGTAAAAACGATTTGAAAATACCTAGATAATGCTTTCCGGAATAATCCAGCAGCTCTGTTGCTGCTTTTATAAAATCTGTAATTTTCGTTTCAGGAAGCCCAACATCACAACGCATTTGAATAACAAACTTTTCTGCAAGTTCTATCATATCCGTTGTCGAGACGGAAGGTTCAAAAAAATTCTTATTTGTTATTCCATCATAATTCGGTTCGTTCTCTGGCGCAGAAGGTTGATCTAAATCCACTGTCATGGGTCTGGAGTCATGATTACTGGCATCTGGTACGGTATTGTGGGGTTTACTATTTCCACGGGGATGAAATTTGAGAATATGTCGTTTGAGTGTTTTGAAACGATTATATAGACTCCCACATTCAGAACATACGAAGGGAACCTCCGCAGCTTGACTCGTATTGAGGTTGTGTTTTTCCCGGAAGTGCATTTTCAATTCATCCACATATCCGGGCACAATCCTTCCGCAAGAAGATATTTGACAACGAAAGCCTGAATAAAAAAAATATAATTCAAGCTAATAATTACGCGTATAATGCAATAAGATCGATTTGTTAAATATTATCCCGTGAAGTAAAGTTTACGTTCAAGACGTAGAAGTTTCTCAACTCAATAGTTTTCGAGAATGTTTTTTTTGGATATTTATTAGAAAATAGAACAAAAATACCTTTCAATTTGCGATACGTTTCCGTATCCACTGCCGCTGCAATCTGCTCCATTAGCTTATCGGTTTTAAATTTAAATTCATTAAATGTTACACCTCACTATGAAAAAATGGCGACTGACGCTGCGGAGTATTCGCTATAGTCTAAAAGCTTGGATCTCACCAGATTTATGAAGAACCGAGTAAGACTTACCCACTTTCATAAATCGCCTTACCCATGGTTTGACGTCTTAGTCTGTTTTATGAAAATGGGTACAAGTTACTCAATTTTGGGTGAATCCGAATGACCGTGAACAGATTTTGTAATATGAACAAATTACTTGAGATAATTTCAAATTATGTTCTCAACATGATATCAAATTCAGTACTAATAACTGAAGTACTGCTTCTCGTGAAAAGCTCAGAATCATATCCATGACATGCTGGTGGTATTCAGCATTCATCAGCATGCTGGTAGTATTCAGTAACGTTCGTCAAAAATCGTCTTTAAAAATTGATAACAGATGATAACAAAATAATTCAATGTTGATAACTAATTTTGTTATACGATAACAGGTGAGTTCAAAATGATATCTGAGATAACAAAACTTGTTACTTATTTGATATCAGTTTGTCATTTTACTTTGCTAGGGAAGCGTGTTGTGAAAGCGTTTAAGTGGAATTCCAATGCTTCGGTCAGGGATGTGGCCAAGAAGTTGAATCTATCCGAGTCATTCGTTCAGAGAGCCAAGGACCGGGAGGGACTGCATACATTCAAAGTGCAGAAGGCTCCAAATCGTGACGAACGGCTAAATACGGTGGGAAAGTCACGGGCCCGGAAACTGTACACCCAGATGCTGACGATGCCTCATTGTCTCATCATGGATGATGAGACTTACGTCAAGGACTTCCGACAGCTTCCGGGGCTACTGTTCTTCACCGCCCAGCAGAAGTTTGATGTTTCGGTGGAAGTAAAGAAGCAGAAACTATCAAAGTTTGCCAAGAAATACATGATTTGACAAGCAATCTGCTCATGTGGCAAATAGAGTGACTACCGGGCCTGTAAACGGGGAGATCTATCTCGAGGAGTGTCTACAGAAGCGTCTGCTTTCTCTGTTGAAGCAACACAAGTCTTTGGCCCTACAATCTTCTGACCGGATCTAGCTTCGTGCTACTATTCAAATGTTGTCCTGGAGTGGTACGAAGCCAACAAGATCACGTTCGTACCCAAGGACATGAACCCCTCAACGCAGTGGAACTATGGCCCATCGAAAAATACTGGGCTATTATGAAGCAGGCACTACGGAAGCATACCAAGGAGGTCAAATCTGAGGAATACATGAAGAAAAAGTGAGTTTCCGTACAGAAGAAGCTACAGTCAGATGTTGTACAGAACCGAATGAGTGAAGTTAAGCGTTAGCTGCAAGCGTACGGTTTTGGTATTGAAGTTGAATGAAATAAATATGCCAAAAACTTACTAATGCGTTATATTTTATTGTCTGAAAGTTTGAAAAGTATCGGTCAATTAGGTAATTTTCTACAGCACTTTTTCCGTGTTGCAATTTGATGTGGGACACCCTTTAACTGATTCAATTCGTGGTTCGTTCGCCTTATTCTAATTTATTTGGACTCCACCGTAGGTTGTTTGTATCACCTTCTGTAAAAGAACGCCAAGAATGCATTGATATTCCACGAGTATAGTCCATAAGGACTGTATCGAAAATAAGTTATCCACCTATTTTTCTTTCAAATCATATAACAAAAATAACGTTTTCAAGATTGAAATTGAACATTGTGATGATCGGATTAAACAAATATGATTTCTTCACGAATTTTCGAAATTTTGATCGAACCATTTTTATCTAGTTCTTGCGAAATCACAGCAAGCTCTGCCCACGAATGGTTAGGTTTTTGTGAGCTGTCACTTTTTTTTCCGGTTTTTCGCGATTGTTATTTTTAAGTTTTAGTGTTTGTTGTAATGGAGCATGTGTAAATAATTGATTCATAGGAGTGCGTCAAAATTAATCGTCCCGCATGTTAGAGAATTTTGAAGGAAAATACTTATGAACACCATAAAAACACCTTAGCTAAACGTACATTTTATAAAAATATGGTAAAATCTGTTGATGGCGGAGGAGGAATTGGTGCGGTGCAAGTGTGCAGTGGAAGAATCGAAATCGGGTTTCCGGACGCGAAGTGCCCTTGCCCTGAGCAACTACGTCGAACCGGATCTATTGGACTGATAATTGAACAGCAGCAAAAAAATCAAATGTAAAAAGTCGGAAGAACGGAATATTTTGAGTGTGATTCATCTCCGACCTGCTTCTTGAGTAATAAGAGCGCAGTTCAGCAACTTCAACACATCACTCAGAATTTCACAGCGGCCTTCCCGGCGGAGAACTCACTCGGTGGGCAATTCGAGCTATTCCTCGTTGCTGACCCTTGCCTCATCCACCCCGAGGGGCTCATTGTTCAATGTACAGCTCAACACAAAAAAGGGAACTACATTCTTCACATCACGAAACATCAATCAACAAAAATTACTCCCAAAACCCCGCGGTGAATGCTGGATGCAATCAACAAAACCTCGAACTCATTAGAGGATCACTACAAGCGTTGGATAGGAATTGGGTGAGATCCTACCATTATATTATTTATATAAAGGGTGTACCGATCAAAATTTGGTCAAACAGTAATGTGTGTGAGTCGATCAAAGTTTTTATTAATAAGTCAAATTCTTTTTCTTTTTCAAGCTCATTTAATACAGAATACAAGAAAAATATCTGCGGCGAATAAAGTGGACAAGGAGACTGTACAAAATCTTATGGCAAGTGTTAAACGAAAGACTCGGCAATTCGCATTTGGTAATAAGGAAGCTTACTTATTACCAAATGCGAATTGCCGAGTCTTTCGTTTAACACTTGCCATAAGATTTTGTACAGTCTCCTTGTCCACTTTATTCGCCGCAGAACGCCAGTTTGCCTTGAACTGTTTCTCGCTCACAACAGCTTTTTGAGTCTTCTTAAGGTTCCGCTTGACGATGGCCCAATATTGTTCGATTGGGAGGAGCTCTGGCGTGTTGGGAGGGTTTTTGTCCTTGGGCATCACTTGAACGTTGTTGGCAGCATACTACTCCATGGCCTTTTTTCCGTAATGGCAAGATGCCAAATCCGGCCAAAATAGAACGGAACCATTGTGTCGCTTCAGGAAAGCCAGTAGACGTTTTTGTAGGCTCTCGCTCAGATAAATTTCCTGGTTGACGGTTCTGGTTGCAATGTAAACGTTGCTCTTCAAGCCACAGGTATACAGGTGGCCTGCCACACCAGATATATCTTCGTGAACTTTGACAGTTTAATGTGCTTGAAAATATCTGCCACCTTTCCCCGTCCGGTTGCCGTATAAAATTCCTGTCCAGGAAGCTGTTTGCACGCAATTAAACTTCGTCAGCATCGTCGTGTACAACTTTCTTGTATCCACGGTTCCACGGTTGAAGGCGCTATTCCCAGCTTTTTTGTGACATCTCGGACGGAGAGGTTGGGGTTCCGCTCGAAACGGTGGGCAACTCTTTTTGTCGTCGCTGTGGCCTCCGGCTTTCGATTTCACCCCGATCCAGCTTTCCTGGCTGTCGACAAACGTTCACCGAACACTTTCAATGCGTTGGTAACAGTTGATTTAGCCACATTCAACAATTTCGCCAACTTGGCGTGAGAGTAGTTTGGATTTTCGTCATGCACGTGCAAACTTTTGATGCGTTGCTTCTCTTCCTTCGACGATATTTTGATTACCGAAGTGCTAATCTTAAAATCAATATAGAAGCTACACGCGCAAATCTTCAAAATAAGGGGTGTGCAATTTTTTTTAATGCACGATGAAAGGAAATGCGTTACGTTTAAGTTGACCAAATTTTGATCGAAACACCTTTTAAACATTTCAGACTCATTGCAGAGAGTTTTACAAATAGTTCAAATCGTTCTACAGAGATGGCGCTGCAGTCATCTTTGCAAAATAAGGCTCTAGAGAGTTGTCGTCTTCAACAAAGTTGTTGAAAATGTAAAATGAAGACATTTGAAATAATCACATTAGTTACAGGTCGTATCGCAGAGATGGCGTTGCAGCGTAACTTTGCCAAATGAAGCTCTTGAGAGTTGCCGTCTTGGGCAACATTTCTCAATATATCATTTGTCGTCTTTTGAGCTTATTAGATTAGTTAAATATCTTCCTTCAGAGATGGCGCTGCAGTCTATCTTTGCCCATTGAAGCGCTAGAGAGTTGCCGTCTTGGAAAAAGTTTGTCGTCTTTTGACATTATAATATTAATTCCAGATCTTGCCACTAGGATAGCGCTGCAGTCTATCTTTGCTAAATGAAGCTCTAGAGAGATGCGTCTTGAATAAAGTTTCTCAGTATTTCATGTGTCGTCTTTTTAGGTCCAGAAAGTTAAGTTTTATAACCCGCAAATGGTTTGAAATAGCTTGTCAAACTACACGATTTAACATTCTGATCAACTGTGTACCAGACAGAAATTCTCTAGAGCTTCATTTGGTACAGATATATTGCAGCGCCATCTCAAAAATGAAAAAACAAAAAAAAATGCAAATGAAAAAAACAGTGCGTGCGCGATAAAGTTTTGCACGAGGACTTTGAGAAGAAGGATTTGTCACATCGTGCCATCGGAAAAAGTTGGGAATCGTGAATTCCACTGGTGTCTGGTATAATAAAACGGTTCGAAAAACGTCTGACTATTGATCGGAAGCGAAGATCCCAAAAAAAAAAACCCTCAGGTCAACGAGAACGATCGCAAATGCGTGGTTGAGGCCTTTAAACGGAAACCGAACGCCTCAATTCGAGATGTGGCTAAAAAGTTGCATGTGAGCAAGACTTTCGTGCAGAATACCAAAACTCGAGCTGGACTACGTACGTCTAAGGTTAAGAAGTCCAAAAACCGTGACGAGAAACAGAAGACGGTCGCAAGAAGCCGTGCCCCGAAGTTGTACGACAAGAAGTTAACGAAACCACATTACTGCGTAATGGATGACGAGATATATTAAATTGAAAAATAGAAATAAAATAAACGAATGATGTTAAAACTAATTTTAATTTTTTCTTTTTACACTCTGAAAATTTGGTGATAATCCGATAAAAACTCGAATTTTGAGAATGAATTTAGTGTGTGCGGATTTTAAACGGTACACCCTTTATGTGGAAACAACGTATGGAGGAGAAGAATGAACCACGAGCTTCCAACGTTAGCGACCTTCTGGATACTGGGTTCCCTCAGAGTTGTGTTAACTCTTTGGCGAACCCAGTATCCGGATAGTCGCTAAGCCTAAACAGGTTTGTACAATAGGCGGGACACATTGTAAGGATGCCAGACAACAATCCTGCAAGAATAGTGCGGGAGCTGGGTAATTAGACCAAGAGGAGCAAGACCCAGGAAGTGTAGAATGCTCGCGAAACTGGAGACAAGCAACCCTAAACCGAGTGTCTTGGCAAAATATTGTGGCGCAGGTGTGGTTCTGAAAAGACACTCGGGCAGCAAAAGTAAAGTTAGTAATATATAACTGACAGGAGATTATAAATTGACATAGCTCACGTATGCTGTAAGCGGTATGAGTTTCAAAAACAAAACAATGAGGTGCTAATAGCTAAGTTTACTATCATGTTAAAATTGATGTTGTTGTGGTTGCTCTTGGCAACGAAAAACTGACACTTTTGAGCATATTCTTATACAGGGTGTCTCACAATAGATGTCACCAAAACAAAATGGGATTACAGCAAAACAAATCAACCTAATTATAGCATTTATTGTTCATTTGAAAGATACATGTTATAGAAATAAACCATATTCATTCAATTCGAATCTCTCGCCCTCTGCCTTGTTAACATTGCGCAAACGTTTTGTAAACCCATCGCAGCTGGCACGCACGATTTCCTGAGGAATTTGGTCCCAAATATTAACCAAATGTTTCTTGAATCGATCTAAAGTAAGCCCTTTCGTAGGGACTCTATGTTGAAGCATATAACCCCAAACAAAGTAGTTAAGTGGGTTGAGATCCGATGAAGATGCAGGCCATTCTTCACTTGTGATGAAATTGGGCAAAATTTCCGCGCACCACGCTTGTGTCTTCTTTGCCTTGTGAGCTGGAGCTGAGTCAAGTTGGAAACAATATGGTATATTCCCATACAGCGTTGAAGCATGAGGAAGCAGATGGTTCTTCAGAACCTGCTCGATGTAATATTCAGTGTTGATTTTTACGTCCTCTTCTATGAATAGAAGAGGAAGTTTTCCTTTTCGTGAAACGGCGCCCCATAGCTAGTTTATCACTTGAAATATTGGCAAGACTTTTGCCATACACACGATCATTTTGTTGATTATGACTGTCCTGAAGGAGGAAGGGCTTTTCATCCGAAAATAAAATCTCGCTGTCACCGTGCCGAACCAAAAGATTTCTGCTTCTTTGGAACTGGCTTGCATTTGACGCTCCGTCAACCCGTGAACTCGTTTACATTCCAGATCATGTCTGAGGAGCCTGTTTATTAAAGCAGGGGACTTTTACTTTTGAAATTGTTTGCTCAATTTACGGCCAGATTCGGCCGGATTACGTCTTATTCGCTCCCTCACACATTTGATCTTTTTCTTCGTTCTAGCAGTTCGTCTGGCACATCCTTTCTGTTGAATATGAACATTTCCAGTTTTCTTGAACCGTTTCAATAGACGAAAAACAAAACTCACTTACTCACTCCGAACTGCTTAGGGCTATTGAATATTTGACACGGTCTAAGCTTTTGCAAATATAATTTTAAAACTTGCTCCCGTAAGGCTAGCCATGGTAGCTGATAAATATAAACAAACGGAATCAGTTATATATCTTCAGCGATAAGCTGTCAAAAAATACACTCAAAACGGATATAATCAATTCTGTTGTTAAAATTACCCAGCTGAAATAAACCAAGACTGAAAAAGGGTGACACCTATTGTGAGACACATTTCAGAAGCATGAGTTTGACAATAATGGTAATGCTGACGTTGGATCATCTGGAAGTCAATAGTTATGTAAAACAAAAGTATATTCTGTATATTGATTCCGCTTGAAACGGACATCAATGTGTGAAGTGAATTTTTTCGTTCGATCATTTCAAAGTGACAATATTTTCGTTTTCCATAACCCATCATATTTCCCCATTTCACTCTCATTTTCCTTTCCTCAGACCAGTAACATCTCTCCTTCACGACATGATACAGAGCTGATCTTGAAAGCAAAATTCACTGCATCGTGCTTCGAAAGATGCATGTATGTTGAGTTGCATGCACCTATGCGTCGTCTTAGGAGAGAGGGAAAAATCCCGTCGCTTTCCACGCCTACCATCTACCCACTCATCAATACCGCAAATCGTTCCACTTGTGGGAAAAGATAAGCCGCATATTGCTGTTTCTTTCCCTGCTGCCGCTGCTGTTGATGTTGATGTTCTTGTTCGCAACGGACAAGATTCATGGTTTATTGGCACGATAGTGAAATAATTTCACTTTTCTAGCCCCAGCGGTGCAACTGCAGGCAGTAAAAGTGCATCGTTCCGGCGAACTGCACTCGCGCGCACTTTTGGAAAAGCACGCGACTTTTCCTCCACTCAATGCCTTAGCCGGTTTGCGGTTTTAGTAGAATGAACTCTTCGTCTCCCTTAGTAGCGCTTTTCTTCGTCGTTGGGTATTATGCTGGGAGAAAAACCGGCTCGACGGTTGCAGTGAAATGGCACACGGTGAGTAATCGGCCGTTGAACTTGAAACCTGGCAAAAGTAGGTAGAGGATGCACTCTGCAGAAGCTCGGGTTGCATGACTTGGAAAGTTTTTCACTTCGGTGGTGTGAAACGAGTTTGAATACAGTGTAGATTTGAATTTGATTAAGCCAAGTGTGATGGCGGGGTTGCGCCGGATTTAGGTTAGTAATTGCAAATGTGCAGATGATGCATCTGGCAGTGAAATTTGAGAGAAAAAAGAGACTGCGGAATGTGGTTTTGTGGTGGCGATGAAGCTACGTTTTGGTAATGGAATATGATTTAATATGGGAAAGGGAATGAACAATCATAGATACTTTGCATCTCAGGATGACCTGCAGAATCAGACAAAATGAACTGCAGTCATGAATTCGAGAACAAGAAAAAATACACCGTGAACTGAATCACGTAATCATGAACTAAATAACGTTTAAAGGGAATAGTCCTGAATACGTGAACTAGTTCGAGGTCCGTTTTCATTTTCGAGAACGCTTTTTTCAGTGTTGAGCTAATTCAAAAGCGTCCGTAATGACAATTGCAAGACGACGTATTAAACTTCATGACGTCATGAAATTTAGCCAAAGGAAGATATTCAGAGGATTTCTAATCAAACTTACCGCATGAGGTGGTTCTCCGGGATCCGACTTCCTTTGAGATAGTAATCATATTCAAATCATTACCAAAACTTGTGCTTACAAAACACAATTTGTATTGTGCTTACAATACAAAACTTCATGACTTAACAAAAATAGGATATCAAAGAACAATATGAGAATTTCTGACCTTACTGGCCTGAAAAGAGGCCGTGCCGGGATGCAAGTTGCTTTGGGTTAGTGATAAAATTTTAAATCGCCCTTCAGGACCACACCTGCGCCACAAGGTTTCGCCAAGAAAGTCGGTTTAGGACTGCCTGTCTCCATTCACTGCGCTCTCCAACGTCTTGTGCCGGCCGGATTCGAGGCAAACACCATTTTGGTGGGCATGTTCCCTGGCATCCTTACTACCCATTGTACCAACTTTAGCGACTTACTGGATAAAAGGTTCGCCATGGAGTTGCGCCAGTGGTTCATTCTTTTCCTATATGGTCTGTATCCACGTTAATCCGGCCACCTTCAAATCATTGTAACTTTTGAAATATTGCACGTAGGAATGAAAAATTTCACTGTGGTATAGCTGAGAGTCTATGATGAAAAAAAAAAAACTATGATTGATGTTTACATTTCATGTTTACTATTCAAGATGGCGACGAAAGAAAAACAAGTGCGCGAGCGAATTTTGTACGGGCGTTCGGCAAATCCTGACTTGTCAATACGGGACCTCGCAAAAACATTGGATTTGCCGAAATCCACTGTTAACGATGTGCTCAAATTATTTTCGGAACGTTTGACGGTGGAGAGGAAACCGAGAGGTGACAAAAACATTGGACGCGCTGATCCTGTCATGGACCGAAAGGTGAAAAGGATATTAACGAAAAACCCAAATCTCTCCATTCGAACGGTGGCTCGTAAAATAGGGATGTCGCCTGGTTTTGTCCAAAAATCTAAACAACGTTTGGGACTTAAGTCGTATAAAGTAAAAACAGTTCCAAAACGCAACGACAAACAGAACTTGGCAGCAAAATCACGGGCTCGACGTTTGTACTGCGAATATTTGACGAAGTTTTCATGCGTAGTTATGGACGATGAAACTTATGTCCTGGAGGATTTCAAGCAGCTTCCAGGGCTGGCTTTTTATTCTGCTTTGGCCAGAAATGCTACAGCTGAGCATTTCAGAACGAAGCAGGCATCGGAATTTCCCAAAAAATACCTCGTGTGGCAAGCAATTTGCACGTGTGGCAAAAAGAGTAAATCTTTCGTCACTACAGGCACAATCAACAAGGAGATCTATCAGAAAGAGTGTCTGCAGAAACGATTGCTACCCTTCATCAAAAGTCACAAAGAAAAACCTTTGTTCTGGCCCGATTTGGCATCATTCCACTATGCTAAAACTGTGATGGAGTGGTACCAAGCAAATCAAGTGAAAATTGTACCAAAAACTTCAAACCCGCCAAATTGCCCAGAGCTACGACCAATCGAGAGATATTGGGCTCTGATGAAGCGGAAGCTTTCTGGAAAGAAGCAAGGAATCAAAGACATCAAACACTTCCAGCAAATTTGGACAAAGACGGCTTCTACGATTTCTGAAGAGTCTGTACAAACCCTAATGGACGGAGTTAAGCGCAAAGTTCGAAAATTTTATGTTTTAATTTTATGTTTTGTCTTCACGAATTGTTAAAACACATCCCATGAATTTGAACTAAACAACTACTACGGAAGTATAATGCGAAACTTATGTTTTATTCGTGTTTTGAGGTGTCCGGATTATTGCGGATACAGACCTTATACGCGGTTTGCACATACATCGTCAAAGATGGCCCTAAACACACCTCGTTAGAAAACTCCAGGTGCTTGCAGGTCATCTACCGGTATTAACAGCGTCATGTACGTGGTACACTTAGTACGCGTACTGTACTGTTAGCAGTAGTGGCGAAGCAAGGTCTTTGTGCGAAAGTACGACCTAGACTTCTTTCCTGTACGGCACTCTTGAGGAGGAGGTCTACCTACGGCAGCCTCCAGGATTTACCGTTAAAGGACATGAAAGGAAAGTCTATCGCATCAAGAAGAGTCTGTACGGCCTTAAGCAGGCTGAAAGATCCTGGAGCCAGAAGTTGCATGCGGAGTTGACTCGACTTGGGTTTAATAGGTGCGAAACCGATCCGTGCTTATACTGGAAGAAAGAAAACAACCTATGGTGATATGGGTTGATGTACTTATATGACCTGGTCATAGTCAGCAAGAACGAGAAGATGATCCAGAGGACTCCAGACGACCTTCATCATGTCATCAATGGGTGACGTTCATTGGTATCCTGGGTTGGAAGTACGACGTGATGGAGAACGGAGATTTCTTCATAAACCAAAAGAATTACATCGACGAAATTGGTCAAACCAGCTCCGTTAAATTTAACCGAAATACGTTAAATTGGATAACCAGCTGAACGTTCGGTAATCCAATTTAACGGATTTCGGTAAAATTTTTTTACAGATAACTGTAAAGTTTCACCGAAATCCGTTAAATCGGATAACCGAACCAGCTGTGGAGAATTCGGTAAACTTTTACAGATTTCTGTGAAGAAATCTAAGTGTGTACGCAGAACGATTGGAACGAGCTCAAGCGTGTAGTCCAGTACTTGAAGGGAATCAACGACCACTGGTTACGGCGTAGCAAAAACAGCAAACAAGATGGCTTGGTCGGGTCCTCGGATGCAGATTGGGCCAAATGCAGAGAGGAAATCCAACACTGGTTTCTTGATGAATTTCAACGGCGGATCCATCAGCTGGGCGAGCAGGAAACAATCGATAATGCGTTTTGTTGTAAGCTGCAGAGGTGGAATTCGTGGCTCTCTCAGAAGCGACACAAGAGGTACTGTGGCTGAAGCGCTTGCAGAATGATCTCGGTGAGAAGCAGAACAATCCCGTTATTTTTTAGGACAACCAGAATGCGCTGAAGATGCTGGACTCCAAGAAATTCAACAACAGAACCTAACACTCCGCGACACGATTCCATTTCACAAGAGATGTGAAAAAGAAAGGAGAGGTGTCGTTCGTGAACTCTGTTGATGATCAGTTCTCTTTGCGAGAAGACGTATATTATCAATCTCCGCGCTGAGAGTAACACACATACTCACTCATATCGTTCGTGTTTTGGTTCCTTGTGAGCCCTAACAGGCTACTTTATTAAGGGAACAGGAATCAGCAAGATGTCCACTGGAATCGTAAAAAACACACTGGTTTTCCAGTTCCCAGATGGTGCTGCTGGGCCAACCGTCGTGGAAATCGGCCGATTTATCAAGGGGTATGATGCTGACAAAGCGGACATGGAATCAAGCTACAAAATTTCTGATGAACGGATTGTCTGCATCAAGTTCAGGTCTGAGCGAGCTATGAAGGAAGCCCTTTGGCATAACCCCGAAATCCATACGTTCCGTTACTCCAACGGGAAGACGGTTGAAGTCCGTATGTCCGTCGCTGGAGGATGTACCCGGTACGTGAGGATTTTCGATTTGCCGCCGGAGCTATTCGATACTGATGTGTCGTTGGTATTAGGAAAGTATGGAAACGTGAAACGGATGATTCGCGAGAAAATTGCCGCAGAATTGGAGTTGGATCTCTTCACTGGTGTCCGAGGAGTCTTTATGAATATCAAAAAGGAAATTCCAGCAACTGTCCACTTTCTCAACCGATGAGGGAGAATTTACTATGAGGGCCTAACGCTGAGATGTTTTTTGTGCAAACAGGAGGGGCACCTGAAAGCTAAGTGTCCACAGAACAACGCTAATCAAGGGTCAAGGGAAGGAGGTGAGGAGGTTCCCGCAACGGTTAGACAGGAAGCTGGGACAATGCAAAACGTAGCGGAGGTGCACAGCCATATGGAGAGCGAGCCTCAATCTAGCAAAACCACCTACGCTGGAGCTGTTCAGGGAGCGGCATCATCGTCCAAAAGCGATGACAGATTGGAGCTGTCGATGGTCACGTTAGTCCCGTTGTCAAAAAGGGCCACGATAATCGCGTCTAACCCGCTGCAGAACCAGGAATTGGAGAATCCCATCGTTGAGGTGTTAGAACAAGAGGTAACAATTGCCGTGTATGAACCGAACATGGCTGCCAAGCCTTCCGAACAGGAATCAGAGATCAGAGAGATGATCGAAGGGCAAGAGCGGTCAAACAAGCGGCCGCTTACGTCAAGTGGCAAATCGGGATCGGAAGAAAATGGTGATTTTGTGACGGTCGATAGGAGCAGAAAATCACATAAGCAAAAACGTAGTGGTGATATGACAGCAAAACAAAACCCGTTGGAAGAAATTGCCGCACGGTCCAGTAGTGACTCTAGATCCCTCAGATCTAAATCACAAAGCAGCTTGGCGAACCGATCCAGATCACGAAGCAATGTAAAGAAGTGTTAGTGACGTTCGATATCACCTGACTACGGCATACGACTACAGGCAAATTCCTGCTGAAGGAATTTATTTTGAGGAACGATTTGGATGCGGTTCTTCTCCAGGAAGTGTCGTTCAACGATTTCAGTTTCCTGCCTTCCCATCACGCAAACCTAGTCAATATCTATGGTCACTCTGGATCACAGTACAATGCTGAAAGGGACGATCTCTTTCAAAATATGATATCTCCACATTTGTGCAAAGGAAACCTGTTGGTCTTGGGAGGGAATTTTATCTGTATCCTGGATGGGCCAGATATGAAAAGCAACAACAAGGTCTACTGTAAAGGGCTTCGTAACCTAGTAAGTCTGTTCAAATTGGTAGACCTAGGATCCGCATCCCGTCAATTCACCTTCTTAATGCACAACTCGGCCTCCCGATTAGACCGATTCTACTGTGACAAAGAGTTCATTCATCGGGCCAAAAAATACGAAACACTTCCAGTCCCCTTCGCTGACCATCATGCCGTTGTCCTTACGTTCGAGATAAACATTCAGAATGCCGTTCCCATCATTGGTAGAGGTCATTGGAAAATAAATGACTTCTTGCTGAAGGATGAAGCTACCTCCGAGGGATTCATTCAAGTCATGTCCGAGTTAAATCAACGTCGTAAGCATGAGCTGAACTTTTCAGAGTGGTGGTCGTACGATTTCAAAAGCAAGGCGAAGCAGTACTACAAGAATAAGGCATTTGACTTCAAACAGGCTAATGCGAGTAAGAAGGCGAAACACTACAGTGAGCTGAACAAATTGATCGAACAGCAAGCAGAAGGATTGAACGTGCAACCCAGGATGAGCATGGTCAAATCTGCAATCGTCGAGGTCGAAGAGCAGCGTTTAAAAAGTTTCCGTAGCAAGGTGCAACCATCCACAATGCTTGAAAACGAAAAATTGAGTATATACCAGGTTTCGAAGTTGTCGAACCGTGGTTTCAACACACCCGTAATGAAATTGCATTCACCAGATAGTCTGAGTAGGAAAAAGTTAGTACAGGATCATTTTGAAAAGCAGTTCCGGAAACCTTCAATCCAGTAAGCTGAGTACGCAGCGCTTCGACATATCGGTAAAGTGTTACCCCGAGATCTTGGAAACAACCTTGTGGAACCATTTAGTAAGGAAGAGTTGCGTAGAACCATCGAAAGTACAACGAAAAAGAAAACGCCAGGGCCTGATGGCCTCACCTATGAATTTTATGAGAAGCATTTTGATTCATTGAAATATGATTTGTTACGTCTTTTCAATGGATTTTTAGATGGTTCTATTCCCCCACAAGAAAACTTTGCAAAGGGAATAATCATTTTGATTCCGAAGTCTGGGGACCAAAATGACTTGCAGAACTACAGGCCAATCAGTCTGCTGAATACAGATTATAAGATTCTCGTTAAAATTTGTGCAACCCGACTCAAGGTTTGCATGGAGTCGCTAGTAGGTGATGGTCAAACTGCAGGGCTGGAGGGGAAGTCTTGTGTGCAAAACCTGGATAAAATAAGAACGGTCGTAGCAAGGACACAGCAGGGCAAACGAGTGAAGATAGCGCTGGTTAGTGTGGATCTTCAAAAAGCTTTCGATTCAGTGGACCACGATCGACTATGGGAGACATTGGCGAAGTTTGGAATTCCTACGCAGTTCATCACCCTCATCCGGAGACTGTATGCCGATGCGTCATCACAGGTCATGGTAAATGGCTTTCTCACTTCTTCTATGAATTTTTTTTTTTTTTTTTTTTTAACTCTATTTGTTCCAAATTTATTCATATTTACATTTCATGTTAATCTAGGTGCTCCAGCTACTACCGTAACGTATCAACCTTAATTGGTAAAATATGTATCTAATTTTGTTTACATTGTTCATGCCTTAGCAGTTCAGTATTTTAAACAGGTTTTTATTCCTGCGTGTCAGTATAACAATAATAATCTTAAAACTAAAAACAAACTAACATTAATCTTAACTAAGCATAAAGGGAATTAATCATTGCAATAGAAGATTGCAACGATTTTTGTCTGAAATTATTAATTATTTTGTTGGACATTTGTTCTAAAGTCTCAACATTCGAAATTCTATGTAATTCAATAGTACTGAACCAGGGTGGCAGCTTCAAAATCATTTTCAGAACTTTGTTCTGAATCCTTTGAAGTGATTTTTTCCTAGTAGCACAACAACTAGACCATATTGGCACAGCATAAAGCATGGCCGGTCTAAAAATTTGTTTGAATATTAGAAGTTTGTTCTTCAAACAAAGTTTGGATTTTCTGTTTATAAGAGGATATAAACATTTTATATATTTATTACATTTGGCTTGAATGCCTTCAATGTGATTTTTAAAATTTAATTTTTGATCAAGTAATAGACCAAGGTATTTCACTTCGCTTGACCAGGAAATTGGAACACCGCTCATAGTAACGATGTGACTACTACTAGGTTTCAAAAAAGAAGCTCTAGGTTTAAGTGGGAATATTATTAGTTGAGTTTTGGAAGCGTTGGGAGAAATCTTCCATTTCTGTAAATAAGAAGAGAAAATGTCCAAACTTTTCTGCAGTCTCCTGCAAATGACACGAAGACTTCTTCGTTTATCGGAGATGCCTGTGTCATCAGCAAACAAGGATTTCTGACAACCCTGAGGCAAATCAGGGAGGTCGGAAGTAAAAATATTATATAGTATCGGCCCAAGAATGCTACCCTGAGGAACTCCAGCTCTAACAGGTAGTCGATCAGATTTGGAATTCTGATAATTTACCTGCAGAGTTCTGTCAGTTAAATAATTTTGAATTAATTTAATAATATAGAGCGGAAAATTAAAGTTTTTCAATTTAGCAATCAAACCTTCATGCCAACTCCAGTTGAGCAGCCTTCAGATTTGTTTGAACGAATTAAATTAGTAACTCTCAAAAGTTGATGAGTAGTTGAATGGCCATGGCGAAATCCAAATTGCTCATCTGCAAAAATTGAGTTTGTATTGATGTGAAGCATCATTCTATTCAAAATTAGCTTTTCAAAAAGTTTACTGATTGAAGGAAGTAAACTTATTGGTCTGTAGCTAGAAGCTTCAGCTGGATCTTTCTCGGGCTTCAAAATTGGAACAACTTTGGCATTTTTCCATTTGCCAGGAAAGTATGACAAATGAAAACATTTATTAAATAATTTTACCATGAAAGACAAGGTACTCACTGGGAGTTTTTTATGAGTATATAGAAAATTCCATCATCACCTGGAGCCTTCATATTTTTTAACTTTTTAGTTATAGTTTTTACTTCATCCAAATCAGTACCCCAGGATTCGTCAAAAATATTTTCCCTTGAGGAAATATTCAGATAATCAAGAGAAACCTGATTCTCAATAGGACTAGTAAGACCCAAACTGAAATTATGGGAACTCTCAAACTGCTCAGCAAGTTTTTGAGCTTTTTCCACATTTGTTAGCAATATTTTATCACCTTCTTTGAGCGCTGGAATAGGCTTTTGAGGTTTCTTTAAAATTTTGGAGAGTTTCCAAAAAGGTTTGGAACTCGGCTCTAATTTTGACACATTATTTTCGAATTGTTTGTTCCTCAGGGCAGAGAAGCGTTTTTTAATTTGTTTTTGCAAATCTCGCCAGATAACTTTCAGGGCGGGATCGCGTGTTCTTTGATATTGTCTTCTACGGATATTTTTCAGACGGATCAAAAGCTGAAGATCGTCGTCTATTATAATTGTATTGAACTTTACCTCGCATTTTTGAACTGAGACAGCTCTTGCTTCAACTATGGAAGTAGTCAGAGAGTCAAGAGCATTATCGATATCATTTTTAGTTTCCAAAGGAATATTAGGATCAAAGTTATATTCCATGAATGTTTGATATTGGTTCCAATCAGCTCTATGATAATTGAAAGTAGAACTGTTGGGATTAGAAATTATTTCTTGAGACATTTCAAAAGTTACTGGAAGGTGATCCGAACCGAAGTCAGCATGGGTAACCAATTGGCTACAAAGTTGACATGAATCAGTTAAGACCAAATCAATAGTTGAGGGATTTCTGGCAGAAGAAAAGCAAGTTGGGCTGTTTGGGTATTGGATAGTGTAATAACCCGCAGAACAGTTATCAAATAGTATATTACCATTGGAATTACTTTGAGCATTATTCCACGATCGGTGTTTTGCATTAAAATCACCAATAATGAAGAATTTTGACCTATTACGGGTAAGCTTCTGTAGGTCACCCTTGAGAAGATTCTTTTGCTGACCTACGCATTGGAATGGTAAATAGGCAGCTAATAGTGTAAGTTGACCAAATTTTGTTTCAACAGAAACCCCCAAAGTTTCAAAAACTTTGGTATCAAATGAAGAAAGAATTTGATGTTTGATACGCCTATGAACAATTATGGCAACGCCACCACCTGGACTTTCAAGACGATCATTGCGGTGTACGAAATAATTAGGATCCCTTTTTATTTTATCACCTGGTTTAAGAAAAGTTTCAGTTACAACGGCAATATGCACGTTATGAACTCGTAAAAAGTTAAACAGCTCGTCTTCATTATTTTTAAGAGATCGAGCATTCCAATTTGAAATCTTCAGTGTCTTAATACCCATTGCTGAATTTTGGGGTCATGACAATATTGTTTGCAAATTTTATACCAGTTTGAATTGCATCAAACATGGAGTTTGTATTTAACATTCCATTAATCATATCGATTAATGATTTCTGTAAAAAATCAATTTTTGGAGCGGTTATGCTACCTAAGTCAAAATCTTCAACATTTCTGGTAGAATTTTGGTTTCTACCGGCTGTAACGGCAGCGTAGGAAGCTCCATTACCTTGCTGTACATTGCTACCAGCAGGTAAGAATTGAGCATTGAAAACTTGTGGTCTGTTTGTACTTACGGGTACATTTGTACTTCGCTGACCATTGTTAACAGCAGATAGCAGTGGAAAATTTGACGGTTGGGCATTGATCGTACCTTCCGGTACGAATGTTGGATTTCCTCCTCGATGACAGTTGTTAACAGCCGAGGAATAATTACCTGGTCGGGAACGTGAAGCGGTCCCTACCTGATGCTTAGCACGAGAATTTAAGATCGCTTTGCGAGTCTTGCATTCCCAAAAATTGGATTTGTGGTTTCCACCACAATTCGCACATTTAAAATTTTTGGGATCCTTCACAGGACAGTTGTCCTTGGCGTGAGAGGAATCGCCACAATGCATGCATTTGGCATCCATGTGACAATTTTTCGTCCCGTGACCCCATCCCTGGCATTTACGGCACTGGGTGAGGTGTTGAGAATTTCCTCCAGTCTTCCTGAAGTGTTCCCACTTCACTCTGACATGGAGCATAAGGCTGGCTTTTTCCAATGCCTTGAGGTTATTCAGTTCATTTGATTTAAAATGAACTAAATAAAAATCGTTAGAAATCCCATTGCGAGAATCGCCAGGTTGGGATTTCTTTTTCATCTTTATCACTTGAACTGGTGTAACTCCAAGCAATTTAATAATTTCTTGATTGATCTCATCCAGGGATTCACCACTGGCTAGACCTTTTAAGACCACCTTGAACAGACGTTCAGTTTTGGTGTCATGTGTAAAGAATTTGATGCCTCTTTGAGCAAGATACTCCACGAGAAGTTTAAATCCGATCAAGGTTTCAGCCAATACACGGCATTCACCCCGACGACCAATTTGAAAGGAAAATTTAGAATCTTTAATGAAATTCGTGAGTTCCTTACGGAGCCCATGAAAATCAGATGTTGTTACCACAATAGGTGGAACCTTTTCTTTCCCTGCATTAATTCGGGAATGCTTCGAAGATTTTTGCCTGACTGATGGATCATTCTCATCATCAGTCAGAATATCGTATTGATTGCTCAAATCAATATTGTTAGAAGGGGAATCCAGAGATTGTCCCTTTCTTTTGCGTTTAGGCGCCATTTTCTCCAAAATGATTAGAATTTATACTTTTTCTCCTAATCAACTTCCAAGCAGATTCTACAAGAATCCGAAGGGTCAAAGAGGAATTTTCCAAATCGATATCCAAGTAGGATTACCTCGCGTAGGGTCCAGACAAGGATCGAAAAGGAATAAGGGTAAAAAATAAAAATTGTGCAGGTAATGTTAAGCACTGAAAAGTGCTGTTTGATTTTGTTATAGCTTTAGGTAGCAAAAATACTTCCTTCAGCAAAAGAAAATAGAACCGCTCGGCATGAGAGCTCGATGCGGACTGTACTTCTTCTATGAAAATACAACGTTCCGTTCGTCAAGGTTTTCCATTGTCGATGCTGCTGTACTCGCTCTACGTGGAACCTCTCATCCGGCTTCTTCACGATAAATTATGGAGAGTGTGAGCTGTTTAGTGGAATACCTGTAACTAGAAAATAAGAAGAATGATTAGTAATTTCCATTTAATTCCAACTACCTTTATTGCTTATCTTGACAGATACGCGTATTTCGTCTACAATGTGCAGACTTCTTCAGTGTCGTGTACTAATACTCTTCACGATAGTACGTTAGGTTTAATGATTGAAGGTAATTGGATCAAGATAATGGGATACGCAGATGACTTAACGTTGATCGTCAGGAATGATTACGAATTTGATCTTGTAATGTCAATCTTAAAAGATTTCGCACTACAAGCTGCAATTAGTATTAACTTTGAGAAATCAGGCTACATAAGGTTTAACAACTGTAGGTCGGGCCCACAAATGATTCAAGAAAAACAACAGATAAAGATTTTGGGGGTAATATTCAAAGATAAATGGAAAGATGTGATAAAGTGCATTTTGACAAACTATTGAACTCATTTGCCGCTACATGCCAGTTACATAGTGCGAGAAAGATAAATTTGCTAGAAAGGAACACAATCTTAAACTCGTTTCTTTTATCAAAGCTCTGGTACGTTTCTCACATCTTGCCACCAGATAATGCTCATTTGGCTGCAATTAAGAAAAAGTCAGGCTATTTTCTCTAGAACTCACTTTTTTTTAAAGTTAATAGAAATCAGTTGTATCTCGAATATAGCAAAGGAGGTCTAAAATTAATTGTGAGTGTCCAATCTAACACCCATCAGCCGGCAATGGTATTATGGAAGAAATCTGTTTACAACAATCATTCAAGTGACCATTGGAAGTAGCTTTAATCCGGGAGCTAGAAAGTGATAGCTCTACTGCAGATCCAGTAACCCATTTCAGAATGTCTGGAGAATCACGTCCATTCCAAGGTTACTTTCACATACAATAAGCCCCGCATGTAAACATTACCGATATCATTTGGATAAGGGCACTGTAACACACTTGCAGATTTGGAAATTTTGAATTTCCAAACCAGGCACGTAGGTATTTAGTATTATTTGAAAATAAGATTATTGTTATATAGTTATAGTCAGATACATCTCACCCATGTCCGCCTCCTGACTCACACTATCTTGTTCATTCATAAAAAAAAAAATGTCGACGTTGATTCGTAATTAATTTCATGCACTCGCGATTAAATATGCGCAAAAATTAACGTTGCGAAACCGCCCGCTAGATATGCAACCTGCATAACAAAATTCTGTACACCCCGTGGTGAATGCACCTAAAATTATGTGCAAGCTTTTCACCCGTCCATGCGCGTTGTTTTCGTTTGCTGCTTCTGACCAGCAAATGGCTGCTCTCTAAATTGCACTCGTCTTCTTTTTTTTTCACTCCACACACTGCCAATAATGCAAATCCCCGCAATGAGGCGACTCTATTTCGAGCTTCAAAACTGCTAATAATCATCGATTCACTCGCGACAAAGCGGAAAAACACTCTAAACTAATAAATTATACCCGAGTGTCACAATATTACCACTAATAACACAAACTAAGCTGATGTAACTCTTCTTCCGGGTGCGGGGGCGAAGCACAAAAAAAAAAAAAAAAAAAAACGGGGAAATACTACCGACACTCAAACATTTCGAAAGGGAATCGATTGTATTTACTACGGCTTACACAATGCACGCGGAGATTTTATGATTTCACTGTTAGTTCAAGTTAAATTACGAATTACTGTTTGATTTTTTCGCGAAAACGCCGCAGCAAAAACAAAACACGTCAGTCTCGAAGCACGGCTTGCTGCGATCATCCAAAGGAGGTCTAACATTAATTGACCCTGAAAATTAACGCACTATTTATAAGGAGTTTGTTGTTTGAATAAGGCAAAAAAATTAAACACTTTCTGTTAAATCAAGGCAATAACATGTTTTTATCGTTAAATGGTAAAAAATGGATCCAGGAAGCGAAAAATCGCTCATATCACGATTGTATAGAAAGTAATAAATGTTTGTACGATTTTTTCATTAACGAGATGCAAATTGTACCAAATATTCAGGAAAAATACCCACATTTTTGGTGGGAGTGCATATGGGAAAACATTAATCAAAACTTTCTAAGTTCCAATGCTAGATCAGTTCTTTATTTAATTTTCAATTATGTTATTCCAAACAAAGTTAAAATGTACAACTACACGGACCAAGTAGATAACAATATTTGTGAAATTTGTAATAAGCATGATACAAACATTCATCGAATAAAACAGTGTAGAGACTCCGGAATAGTCTGGAATTGGATAGGAAATATTATAAGGAAAACTTTGAAAATCAAATTACGCTCGCCAGAAGAAATTTTGTATTATGGAATAAGTAAAAAAGGCTACAGGAAAAAAGCTGCATTATTCATAGTAGCTGAAGCAATGGCAAACAATGTTGGGCATTATAAGATCCCAAGCTGGCATTGGAAAAAGTCAGCCTTATCCTCCATGTCAGAGTGAAGTGGGAACACTTCAGGAAGACTGGAGGAAATTCTCAACACCTCACCCAGTGCCGTAAATGCCAGGGATGGGGTCACGGGACAAAAAATTGTCACATGGATGCCAAATGCATGCATTGTGGCGATTCCTTTCACGCCAAGGACAACTGTCCTGTGAAGGATCCCAAAAATTTTAAATGTGCGAATTGTGGTGGAAACCACAAATCCAATTTTTGGGAATGCAAGACTCGCAAAGCGATCTTGAATTCTCGTGCTAAGCATCAGGTAGGGACCGCTTCACGTTCCCGACCAGGTAATTATTCCTCGGCTGTTCACAACGGTCATCGAGGAGGAAATCCATCATTCGTACCGGAAGGTACGAACAATGCCCAACCGTCAAATTTTCCACTGCTTTCTGCTGTTAACAATGGACAGCGAAGTACAAATGTACAAAATTCTTACCTGCTGGTAGCAATGTACAGCTAGGTAATGGAGCTTCCTACGCTGCCGTTACAGCCGGTAGAAACCAAAATTCTACCAGAAATGTTGAAGATTTTGACTTAGGTAGCATAACCGCTCCAAAAATTGATTTTTTACAGAAATCATTAATCGATATGATTAATGGAATGTTAAATACAAACTCCATGTTTGATGCAATTCAAACTGGTATAAAATTTGCAAACAATATTGTCATGACCCCAAAATTCAGCAATGGGTATTAAGACACTGAAGATTTCAAATTGGAATGCTCGATCTCTTAAAAATAATGAAGACGAGCTGTTTAACTTTTTACGAGTTCATAACGTGCATATTGCCGTTGTAACTGAAACTTTTCTTAAACCAGGTGATAAAATAAAAAGGGATCCTAATTATTTCGTACACCGCAATGATCGTCTTGAAAGTCCAGGTGGTGGCGTTGCCATAATTGTTCATAGGCGTATCAAACATCAAATTCTTTCTTCATTTGATACCAAAGTTTTTGAAACTTTGGGGGTTTCTGTTGAAACAAAATTTGGTCAACTTACACTATTAGCTGCCTATTTACCATTCCAATGCGTAGGTCAGCAAAAGAATCTTCTCAAGGGTGACCTACAGAAGCTTACCCGTAATAGGTCAAAATTCTTCATTATTGGTGATTTTAATGCAAAACACCGATCGTGGAATAATGCTCAAAGTAATTCCAATGGTAATATACTATTTGATAACTGTTCTGCGGGTTATTACACTATCCAATACCCAAACAGCCCAACTTGCTTTTCTTCTGCCAGAAATCCCTCAACTATTGATTTGGTCTTAACTGATTCATGTCAACTTTGTAGCCAATTGGTTACCCATGCTGACTTCGGTTCGGATCACCTTCCAGTAACTTTTGAAATATCTCAAGAAATAATTTCTAATCCCAACAGTTCTACTTTCAATTATCATAGAGCTGATTGGAACCAATATCAAACATTCATGGAATATAACTTTGATCCTAATATTCCTTTGGAAACTAAAAATGATATCGATAATGCTCTTGACTCTCTGACTACTTCCATAGTTGAAGCAAGAGCTGTCTCAGTTCAAAAATGCGAGGTAAAGTTCAATACAATTATAATAGACGACGATCTTCAGCTTTTGATCCGTCTGAAAAATATCCGTAGAAGACAATATCAAAGAACACGCGATCCCGCCCTGAAAGTTATCTGGCGAGATTTGCAAAAACAAATTAAAAAACGCTTCTCTGCCCTGAGGAACAAACAATTCGAAAATAATGTGTCAAAATTAGAGCCGAGTTCCAAACCTTTTTGGAAACTCTCCAAAATTTTAAAGAAACCTCAAAAGCCTATTCCAGCGCTCAAAGAAGGTGATAAAATATTGCTAACAAATGTGGAAAAAGCTCAAAAACTTGCTGAGCAGTTTGAGAGTTCCCATAATTTCAGTTTGGGTCTTACTAGTCCTATTGAGAATCAGGTTTCTCTTGATTATCTGAATATTTCCTCAAGGGAAAATATTTTTGACGAATCCTGGGGTACTGATTTGGATGAAGTAAAAACTATAACTAAAAAGTTAAAAAATATGAAGGCTCCAGGTGATGATGGAATTTTCTATATACTCATAAAAAACTCCCAGTGAGTACCTTGTCTTTCATGGTAAAATTATTTAATAAATGTTTTCATTTGTCATACTTTCCTGGCAAATGGAAAAATGCCAAAGTTGTTCCAATTTTGAAGCCCGAGAAAGATCCAGCTGAAGCTTCTAGCTACAGACCAATAAGTTTACTTCCTTCAATCAGTAAACTTTTTGAAAAGCTAATTTTGAATAGAATGATGCTTCACATCAATACAAACTCAATTTTTGCAGATGAGCAATTTGGATTTCGCCATGGCCATTCAACTACTCATCAACTTTTGAGAGTTACTAATTTAATTCGTTCAAACAAATCTGAAGGCTGCTCAACTGGAGTTGGCATGAAGGTTTGATTGCTAAATTGAAAAACTTTAATTTTCCGCTCTATATTATTAAATTAATTCAAAATTATTTAACTGACAGAACTCTGCAGGTAAATTATCAGAATTCCAAATCTGATCGACTACCTGTTAGAGCTGGAGTTCCTCAGGGTAGCATTCTTGGGCCGATACTATATAATATTTTTACTTCCGACCTCCCTGATTTGCCTCAGGGTTGTCAGAAATCCTTGTTTGCTGATGACACAGGCATCTCCGATAAACGAAGAAGTCTTCGTGTCATTTGCAGGAGACTGCAGAAAAGTTTGGACATTTTCTCTTCTTATTTACAGAAATGGAAGACTTCTCCCAACGCTTCCAAAACTCAACTAATAATATTCCCACATAAACCTAGAGCTTCTTTTTTGAAACCTAGTAGTAGTCACATCGTTACTATGAGCGGTGTTCCAATTTCCTGGTCAAGCGAAGTGAAATACCTTGTTCTATTACTTGATCAAAAATTAAATTTTAAAAATCACATTGAAGGCATTCAAGCAAAATGTAATAAATATATAAAATGTTTATATCCTCTTATAAACAGAAAATCCAAACTTTGTCTGAAGAACAAACTACTAATATTTAAACAAATTTTTAGACCGGCCATGCTTTATGCTGTTCCAATATGGTCTAGTTGTTGTGCTA
Organism: Aedes koreicus; assembly: GCA_024533555.2. NCBI lineage: Eukaryota > Metazoa > Arthropoda > Insecta > Diptera > Culicidae > Aedes > Aedes koreicus. Next base: position 249,384 of record JAHHFK020006007.1, read on the forward strand.
CCAGGAAAAAACTTATACTTCAAAGGATTCAGAACAAAGTTCTGAAGATGATTTTGAAGCTGCCTTCTTGGTACAGTACTAACGAAGTACATAGAATTTCGAATGTTGAGACTTTAAAACAAATGTCCAACAAAATAATTAATAATTTCAGACAAAAATCGTTGCAATCTTCTATTGCAATGATTAATTTCCTTTATGCTTAGTTAAGATTAATTTTAGTTTGTTTTTAGTTTTAAGATTATTATTGTTATACTGACACGCAGGAATAAAAACCTGTTTAAAATACTGAACTGCTAAGGCATGAACAATGTAAACAAAATTAGATACATATTTTAACAATTAAGGTTGATACGTTACGGTAGTAGCTGGAGCACCTAGATTAACATGAAATGTAAATATGAATAAATTTGGAACAAATAAAGAGTAAAAAAAAAAATAAGAACCTAAGCTTATATTCGTTTCAAAAAATCATTAGAGATTATAGATGGAACAACAGAAAAGCATTCATGAGCAACTTTGAAACATATTTAAACATATGTTGAGTAGATTTCTTAAGTTGAGACTCTTTCATAATTATTACTTTTATGTATATGAATGATACATGAAAAGTTGTAATTCTCATTTTTTACAAAACACAGATAATAAAGATGTTTTAAGAAAAAAAAAAAAAAACTGTCCTACCGAAGACTTGACTGCCAATTTGCTCACCAAATCGTTTCGGAGGCGTTCGAATAGTCAATCTGCGGACAATTTGCGCATTGTACGACCGTGTTGAGGAGGAGTGTTCGTAGAGATCATAGCAACACGCTAGACATCAGTGCAGCTTGTAGTAGTCTATGAGTTTTACGACATAACCTAGGCGTTTCCGAATTTCTTTGCTGCAGTTGTTATCCGACGTCACCAATGGCCGAGAGACACAAACTCATCTCTCTCCTTGAACTGATCTCCGGCGATGAGCACACTTCTGTCAGTGCGAGCCCTTTCGGGCTCGATTCCTCCTGCCTACAGATACTTAGTCTTCGATGTCATTCAGTCTTAATACAACCTTTTCTGCTTCACGTTTCAGCCTGCCCATGCCCATGTCGTCAGCAAAGCAAATGTCTTGACTGGATTTATTGAAAATCGTGCCCGCATGTTAAAACCCGCATCTTTCATAGCACCTTCTAGCACGATGTTAAACAAGAGGCAAGAAAGGCCATAGCCTTGCCGAAGTCCTTTGAGTGTTTCAAACCAGTCCAATAGCGCACCCAATATCTTCATACAGCACTGTACACTATCCATCGTTGCCTTGATCAGTCTAGTCGGTTTCCCGGGAAAACCGTTCTCGTTCATAATCGTTCTTAGCTTGTCATGGTCAACAGTATCGTATGCGGCCTTGATATTCGCGACACTTCTGGAGGATCTGCCGCAACGTCAAGATTTGGTCTGTGGTCGATCTCCCGTCCACAAAATCGGCTTGATAACTTCCCACAAATCTGCTTGCTAGTGGCGATAGACGGCGGAAAATTATCTGGCAAAGCACTTTGTAGGCCGCGTTGTGAAAAGTGAGCATTCTAGTTCTCTCATTCCAACTTGTCTCCCTGTTTGTATATTGAGCATATATCTCCCACTACTATCTTTCCTTGTATGATGGCATCCTGTAAGCTGTATGATGGCATCCTAAATTTCGCTTATCGTGGAAATTGGCACATCTTCCACGTACGCCGTTGCGATGAAGTAATTTCTCCTGCTGTCTTGATGTGCCACTTCTGCGCCATTCCGGTGTTCATTGATGACACTTTCGATGATTATCTCACGTTCATCCGTCAAGATACCTCCACCCTTATCCCGAAACATTTTGGCTCGCGTTGAGTAAGGCACAGTATTGGCACAGATACATCGGCCAGTTGAGGTGGCTAATTCGGTAAAAAAATTACCGAATACTGTAAAATTTGTTAAGCGTGCAGGCAACTAGTATATATTGACAACTGACCGATGAACCGACCACCAGGTGGCAGGGACTTCGCATGAAAAATGTTATAATCATACCATTGGTTCAGAGATCAGAGACTTTTTGTATGAGACATTTCGAGACCCGACTGAGACTCGAACCCTGCTTCTTCCGCATTGCTTTACAACTACGCCTTCATTGATAAAGATAAGAAGGCAGTCACCCTACCCTGAAATACTTGTAAATCGCCTATGTCAATTGCTCATCGTTAATTTCAAAGGTAATCTACACCCAAAATCATATCACCTTTTCAACTTTTGTGTGTATAAACTGTGCTGCACATAATTGTACAATTGAAAAAAGAAACAATAATCGTTAGAAAAGAAACAAATACATAGAATAGAGCATCATTCAAACCGACCAGAAAATCGAGAAATGGGACACCTCCAAACCAACAAAATCGCAACCAAAAAAAAAATGGGTCTCTCACCATGGCAACAAGTTGGCTTCACCCATAAACGAGTACACGCTCAAATGTGCCATCTTGATTTGACGTTGGTCGGAAAGAAGGCTGGTGGCATGTAGGTACTTATACCGATGTGAGCCGCTGGTGAGCATCACCGGCGAGCAAAACTAGGGAAAGTGGATATGGATATGAGATCGCGCTGCTTCGCCTCCGGTCGGCTGGCAGTACTGTGTGTGCTGCAAATCTATGCAAAAATGGAGTAATGTAGAGTGAAAGAAAACCCCCCCGTTCACTTGGGAGGGGAGGCTGGGTGGAGGAGCTTTGAAGACCGAAAGAAGAAATTGCACATCCAGCAGAAGAAAATGGGCTTACATTAAGAAGATGATGATGAGCCGAAGACGAGTGGAGAAAGAAGCCACTTCAAAGGGGGAAAAAAGTGCATAGATATGGGTTGATACGGGATGGATGGATGGCGGAAGCGAGCGGCGCGATGTGAAGTACGAAAGATGCGAGATCACTCTCGGTTTTTATATCCATTCCCGTTCATATCAAATGTTGAAAATGAAACCGATAAAAAAGTGAAAAACCTCACTCTTTCTTTCTGCTGATGCTGCTGATGGTACGGGATCGACTTTTATTTCATTTGTGGTTGATTGCAAGTTTGCCGTTGGTGACAGTTGACAATTGAATTATCACTGCAATTTATTGGGTTATGCTTTGTTGGGTTGCTTTGATAGGGAGAAAATAAAATAAAAAAAACTAGTCGAGGGAGAAACTATTCGTGTTATACACACTCAACAAATGTCCAATAGATCAAATGTTGATTCACAACCTAATATTTATTCGAACGAGACTTGTATAAGAGGTTTCGAGAAAACCCCAGAACTCCAAGATTATTTACAGAATCCATTCCCATTCTATTCGGGAGCTCGCAGCTTTACGACCAATTCCATGGCCAAAATTTTGTCTTTGTTTCGAGTCAACTACCCAACGGCTTTGAGGGGCAATTTCCAGATCACAGGCTAATAGCATAGACTAACTCTAAGACCAGTAGGTCTCGAACAAATTCGATATTTTTCTTGGCTTAGTCAGTACTAGCAAATCGGTCCCAAGCTCGATCCCAAGCTCAATGATTCGCCCCTAATAATGAACTCACACGAACACACTCTCAAATATTCTGTCAAAATAAGACAGCAAATCAAAACAAAGGCGCAAATATGTATAATTAGGTGCTGGCTTCAAGGTGTACTTCGGACCAAGGGGTTCTACAACAGTGAACCAATTTCAAATCGCTAGTTGCATATTGATTGTTGCTAATAGTTCGTCTAATGGGGGCTATTCATAACCCACGTAGACTTATCTGGGCCCCCTCCTGGTGGTGCTTCTGACCAAAGTCAACGCTCCATACAAAATTTCAAAAAAATGTTTGGAGAAAAGTCTACGAGGGGGAAAGTGGTGGGTCTGAATTTTTTTTAAATGAGTCTACGTGGCTTCCCTTATAAATTTCGTATGGTTATTTTTCTTAACGACCCTATCATACAAACCATTAAATAAATGGTTGGAAGATTTGTGAAATCGTTCGTTTAAGGTAATTTTTTATCAGGGTTACGAATAGACCCATGATGCTTTTAGCACACATAGAAATTTTTCGATCTCATACAGCTGACTCGAAAATGCACTCCGATGAAAAGGAGATGTTTGAAACGTTTTTCTGTAAGAAGGTTTAAAAAACAAATCAGCTAAGAGGGTGAAGATTATCTGAATGATAACTTGGAGATGGTATAATTTTATTAACCACTAATCTCACTTGTTGACGGCGCTGGTGGTGTAGTGGCAAGCGTGGCTGTCTGTAACCCCAGTTGGTCTGGTATCAATTCCAGTCGGCGCCATAGTGATTCTCTGTGACGAAAAATCTCTGATCACGTCTTCCTTCGGAAGAGAAAGAAAGCCGTTGGTCAAAGGCCATGTTTTGATGGGTTCGATATGTAGAGTCCAGATCGTCTCTCTGTCGAGCCGAACCAGCTTCAGGCTGAAAGTCACGTTAATGTGAAACAACAACCCCATTGGTCAAAAGTTACACAGATCTGAAATAGAAGGTTAAAAGCTGTCCACGAAATTATTACACCACATAAGCTATATCACCAGATCATCCAACTTTCTTAGGGTTTCTGATCTGTGATATATCAGGAAACTATCAAACGATTAATTGACGCTTTTTGAATTACCATGAACAAATACTGTATGAATCATACACAAATGCGAAAAAATAATAACTGATTTTTGGGTAGGTTCAAACATTATTTGCTTTAACATTATGCCATTTTTCAAAATGTTTGTGAGCACGTGAAAGTCTTGCTCACTTAAAAAGGTTCTGTAAAATGTACGCAAAAGTGGTGGTGACAAGGGGTGAGTCGCTTAGAACAGTTAGCCAGGCACGCCGTAGTAGAAAATCTGACACCATAACGGAACGTGTGTGGCACTCTGTCAATGACATCTATATAAGGTCTGGCCCAACGCACTGCTTGCTTATATTGAAAGCAAAAATAATGTAAACATTTCTGAGCCGACGAGTGATGACGTAATACTATTTAACTATCTATGGGCTTGCACAGATTCAGATTTAAAAAAAAATTGGTTCAAACGTTCATTATTAATGCCGAATTGTGGAAATACTCATGATACAAATGCCATTTATTGAGCAGAAGCATTTCCTCTCGATTACATGTGTTATTTATAGTGAGTTTAACTGAGGTTATTGAATATCTGCCACATAAACCTTCAAACGCTAGAAATTGACAATCGACTAGCGATATAGAACCAATGTTCTGTCAACGATAGACTGGAATCGGTTGAAAAATTAAGTTTTATAGCGCACACAATAAACTATCATGTATCGAACGAATAAAAAAATAGAATGACGTGGCACTTTCCGAACTCTCGTGTAGCGTGCGTAAGGAACGCGGTGGTATTAATGTGATGAGCGAGTTTTGCTCATTTCACTAATATTGTTGTGGCTAATGGTCAGACCTTATATAGGCGTCATTGGCACTCTGAGGCACACTTTTGACATTTGTACTTTTCGAAGATATAACCTAGCAACCCTGGAAAATTGACGTTGTAAATTGTTGTAGTGTTGTTTTAATTTGTTTGTTTCGTCACGAAACAGAAATAAGTATTAGAAGAAAGTTGATCATAAATAAATATTTGAGCTACAAGTTTGTCGCGGCAAAAGACTGAGTGGGACAATGGATGAGGTAAGTGATAAAATTAAAAAGTCGTGACATTATACCACTTTGATGTTTCAATTAAAAGCACATTTTTGGAGCAAATTGGAGGCGGAATAAGGAGCCATCACATCTATTTCAGAACTATTGTGGAAAAGCAAAACCTGTGCAACCAGTCGCTGGGTCAGCTTACCATCTAGAGGATCCGAGTGATTGAAGAAGACATGCGGATCATGACTGAGAACCTTCGTGAAGATGCTGAACCTGGTGGAACTCTTTTAGAAGATATTAAGCAGGAAACCCAGATAAATTTCGGTTTCTAATCGGAGAAGTGATATGCCTCCTGGATCTCGCCAATATCATGCCCAAAAAATATAGAAAGTACTTCTCAACCTCACAACCACCATCTCATTCAGCACCGCGTATTTTATGAGAAAGTTATGCTGAAGTTTGCTTCATAGTAAGTGTATTTAAGATTAAATCATAACTTTATCTCACAATAACTTTCTTTCACCAGAGGACTCGGATTTTGATTCCTTATTTAAGCAGCTGGAAAACTTGAAAAACTTTTGTTTTTTCTAACGGCTGTGGAAAGTTCCGGGTGGAGGCGTTTTGCCCTATTTCCCAAACAGATGGCCAAATATCGAGATGGTCGTTTTTAATGGATGAGTGAGGAAACTGGCACATTTACAGCTTAACCAGGCATAGCAATAATGTTCATTTCCGCCAGAATGTTCATCAAGGAAATGACGTCAAACATATACGGACGGTGAAAATGTTCAAAATATTAGCCGAAGCTTTGAGTCAGCCGGGAAAACCAACATGCAAAGGAAAACGATAAATCATTCATACATACACAACAGTTCACAGGAATTCTTGCAGTTACCTCCAGTGATAAGCTTCTTGAGCTCTATTTTGTATACATTTATCACCAAAATTGGCTGTCTCACACAAGATTATCAAAACAGCGATTTCCGCAACAAAAAACCTTGATCGAAACCCAAATTGCCTGCAAAAACAATCGCCTGGTTGCCAAGCGTAGCCAGAACATAACGATTGAACTGTCAAATTAACGTGGCACACTTGGGCAATGAGGTCTATACAGGTGGAGCAGAAGTGGTTCAGTTGCATTAGATCAATGCAAAATACTGTCATTGTGTTCGTGAGATGATGCACAGCCTGATGTTTCTAAACATGCGTGACGTAGATCTCCAAAATAAAACAATTCACAACAGCAGCAAATCACAAGGCAGAATGTCAGTGTTTGGTATTGGTAAAGTTTTCAAAAGGTTTCGGCTAAAAAAATCCTTCTTGTGCAGTAAAAGGATGCGGACAAAAACTAAACTTGCTTTATTATCATTCGCTTGTTTTTGGAGTTTTATGGCAATTAAACATGAATTTTTTACATATTTTCGTTACTAATACCGACAAATACCTTTTTCTTCGCAACCTGTATACACCTCATTGACACTTGGGCACCTATTGGCACTATGATCGGAACATCGTATCGCTTAGAGGCACACTAAAAAAATTGGGAACAAGAGATATAGTGCTGAGCGACGCACCCCTCGGGTGGTGACCATTTTGCTACTCGTGCAAAAGCCTTTAAAATATACAGCAGCGATTGTTGGATGCCACAAAGATGCGCTAAAGATTCTACTCGAAAAAAAATGCAACAGACTAAAATCATCACCAAAAATTCATTTAAGTCAGAATTTCTCAGGAAATAAATAAACACATATAAGCTATGTTTTTACAAAGTTGGTTTATTCAACCTCCTCTCCTAGGCTAAATGCCCACACCTTAGACTTAACGCTACCCATCAAATCCTGTGCAACACTTGCACCATCGTTCTTACACACTTTCATCCACTCTTTCTTCCTTGTTGTTTTGAAGACCTTCCCTGTTTTCCGGAGCTTGCCCTTCATAATCGCCCAGAATTTTTCTATTGGGCGAAGTTCTGGCGAGTTTGACGGATTTGCCTCCAGCGGCACAAAAACTACATCGTTGACTTCATACCACCCCATCATTGGTTTCACGTAATGACACGATGCCAGATCCGACCAAAACAGAGTGTCATCTTCGTGGGACCGGAGGAAGGGCAGCAGGCGCTTCTGAAGACATTCTTCTTTATATATTTGGCCGTTGATAGTGCCGGTCGTTATGTACGGCTTGCTTAATTTGCTGCACCTACAGATCGCCTGCCACACCAAGTTCTTCTTGGCAAATTTGTCGATCTTCTTTTTCCGGAACTTTCCGGAACATCCAGGAGGGACTTGCTGACGAAAAACTCCAGGCCGGTGATCTGCTTGGCGTCCGCTTTAATGTTTCGTCGTCCATTACGATGCATTTCAGCTGCACCAACCACTCGCGGTACAGCTTCCTGGCGTGGGATTTGGCCACAGTATTCTGTTTATCGGTTCGGTTAAGCGCCTTTCTTACCTTGAAGACAGTCCGGCCCGCTTCATTGTCTGCTGAACGAACCAGACGGAATAATTGATCTTCTTGGCCACGTCCCGAATCGAATGGTTTGGATTGCGCTTGAAGTAATCCCTCACCTTCCTTGCGTCTTCGCTTGGGAATCCTTGAACGATTTTACCATACGGGACACGGTCGAATCGTCGATTCCCAACTGTTTCGCGGTCCCCACCTGTGGGACTGGCCTGGATCCACGACCGTGTCCATAATGTTTGGTCGCAGTACTTCTAGCTTGGAAGCCATCTCGATAACCACTTGACAGATTGTGACGAAATTTTGCACATGTAAACAACACACTAGTAAACTAGTTTTACTTAAAGTTTCATCAATTTTTACACATGCAATAAAAAGTTACACACAAAAGAATGTGCAACATTTTTTTCGAGTACAATCTTTACAATCTTTGTTTTTGTCTTGATTCACAGTTTTATTTTGACTGAATTGACCCCTCAAGATTATTTGTTGGGAGTTATGTTTTGATGGGTACTTCATTTAGCTTGGAATACATTTATGAAAAAAAAAATATTTTCTTCTTGCCCATCCAGCCATGATAGTACTGTTCCTAGGATCCGTCTGCCTGCTTCTAAGAAACAGAACAGGATGATGAAGCAAAAATAAGCGCCCAAAACACGCACCCCGAAGTTTAACGGCTGGGTTCTGATAAGATACAGAGGAAGTCATCTCGATCGATCGATCTCATGAAACTATGTCAAGATGGATTTTAGGCAGGATTCTGGATATAAGTTTTTTAACACATAAAAATTATTATTTTTACACAAGGCGTAATTGAAATTTGGTTCACGCCAAGGAACGTAAACAAAAATTTCATGCAAAATTAAGTGTTCCGAAACAGAAGCAGATTATCGACAAAAGGCGTCTCGTCGCTTTTGGCTGATTCTTATGTATGCTCAGAAAATTTCGAAGTGATAGGGACTTGATTCCATTTGTCCTTAAGGCTCTCAAAGGCCAGTGGAGTTCCCACCAGATTTGGAAAGCTGCCACTACAGCCGAGAGCGGAAAATAAATAAAACTGAAACGACGACTCAGTACGCTACACAGATGGCTGAATGTTGAAAAAAAGGTCACTGAAGTTAACCAGTCCAGTGTACGACAGTGAATGGCGGGAAATCTTACCAAAAAGTCCGCAAGTGCAAACGAAGCCACCAAACTTCAAAAAAAATTTAAAACAAGAAACCCAAATGCAATTTTTCAAGAGTACTTAACGACTTGTTGTCGTGGCTTCTCCCTAGACTGCTTCTTCCTCTGGTGTGGATGTAATCAGAAATCTTGGTTTCTCTTCTACTCTGATCGAAGTGTCCATAGGGCTACACGGAGAAACCAAAGTACCCAAAATCAAGTGTGATAGTACTCAAAACTAAGACGAAGAATAATTTGGGATATTTGTCCAGGGGGAGTTTAAATCAATGTGAAGAAGGGGTACTCGATGAAATTGCCATACTCTGAAATTGATCTAACTATTCAACCGTTGGGTATAATTTAATGAAAATTTCACTGGATTTAGTTCGTAGTGCATTATTTACATCCTGCAAGTTTTAAAGTCTGTGATCAAAACTCGCGGAAATGGAGTCGAAAGAACAGCTCGTGCGTGATAAAATCTTGCGCATTCATCACGAGAACAAGGATCTCTCGCATCGTTCCATCGCTAAAACGTTGGGAATCGCGAATTCCACGGTGTCGCGAGTGATTAAGCGGTTCGAGAACGGTTGACCACCGATCGAAGCCCAGAAGTGAAGGAAAAAGTATTCCGTACAACACCAAAAATCACAACCGCGTAGTTGGAGCCTTCAACCGAAATCCGAACGCCTCCGTTCGGGATGTGGCTAAGAAGCTGCACTAAGCCGAAGTTTTGTCCAGAAGGCCAAAACTAAGGCTGGGCTTCGAACGTTCAAGGTACAAAAGGCCCCTAATCGCGACGAGAAGCAGAACAAGTCCGCCAAAACCCGTGCCAGGAAGTTGTACCTCAACATGCTGACGAAAGTTGAATGCTGCATCTGGACGACGAAACATATGTGAAGGCCGACTTCACACAGATCCCCGGCTACCTGTTTTCACGGCCAAGTACTAAGTTCAGCGTTCAGGAGATGTCCGCACTCAGAAGCTGTCCAAATTTGCGAAGAAATTCCTGGTTTGGCAAGCCACTCTGCACGTGCGGGAAGCGGAGTGCACCTTCGTGACCCAGGACACGATGAACGGACAGGTGTACATAAAAGAGTGCCTCCAGAAGCGGCTGCTTCCTCTCCTGAAGGCCCACAACGTCCCAACAATCTTCTGGCCGGATTTGGCCTCATGCCACTACTCCAAGGACGTGCTGAAGTGGTATGCGGACAATAAGGTCAAGCTCCGCCCCATCGAGAAGTACTGGGCGATTATGAAGCAGCACCTTCTTAAACGACCTAAGGTAGTGAAGACAGTCGAGGAACTAAAGAAAGTATGGGTTTACATGCAAAAAACGGTTGATTCACAGGTTGTGCAAATCATGGCCAGGGTTAAGCCAAGGTGCGGGCATTTGCGTATGGACTGTAAATAAAATACGATAAATGGTAAAATGAAGTTTAATAGTTATTTCTCAATCCCTGAAAATTTTTGATAGCCATTTGATTAACAACGGTGCTGTTAGGCGAATCAATTTTGTTTGTGGCAATTTTATGCGTGGAACTTTTTTTTTTGTTGTTGTTTTTGGTTTTTTTTGACCGTGTCTAGTGTCCGTTTTAAAATTTAACGCGACCGAGGTGGCAGAGGTGATATGGAGCAATTAAAGAAAGAAATTGACTCGGGAAGCTCCAAAAAATTAACCGGTTAGTATACTTAAACATAATTATTCCACTTATTCGATTGCGTTTTTCAGTTTTATTTTAAATAAATTCCAAAAACATTCCCTGTCGCATTATCGTTTAATGCCAAAACTATCAGTGAAAATCCAGTATTTCATGAGGATCTGCGTAACTTCGATGTGCTGTGTCACTTCCTCAAAAGAAGGCCAGAACTTTCTTTCAGGATTTTTTTTTCTTGATCATTAATTGGAGTCAACGGCAGGCCATGTCCCAAGAAAAGCGTTTCTTGACAAACGAAAAGTTTTCGTTTAAACATGAACTTTCAGTAGATTCTATCAAATTGCTAGTGGAATGTTTCAATGTACCCGTGAATTTCATCAATAAATCAAATACATGTGGTTTTGTTTGAATTTATAGTTTACTTTTATTGAATTTGGTGAAAGAACGTTCACTAAAGCACAATAATATTTTCAAAAAAAAAAAAAAAAAATCATTTTTGGATTATTTTTACTGCCGTTTCGCTGTTGTTAAAACAGTTAATTTCACTCAGCATTGAGTCTTTTCGAAATACTCAAAATTGGGTACTTTGTAAATAACTCAATTGTGACTGGTTTTACTTTGCTGTCAAGATGGGTGAAAATGACTTAATTTTGGGTTGTTTTGTATCTCTGTGTAGGGCATTGCACTGTTTTGATTTAGTATGAGAGTTTGATGTTTGCCAGCCTTGTTGTTTTCAAAATTTTCTGAAGAGTGAAGGAGAATATGAAGGAGAAAAAACTGTGCACTGCCCTACACTGTAACCGGCCACTACCCATTAATGGGTAAAAATGTAATCATATGTTCATTGTATATGAACCTGTAAAAATGGGTACTTTTTAAATTGAAATAATGCATACTAAATACCCATTTTTTATTTACAATGAGAGACCAAAAGATGGGTATTCTTCTACCCATTTATTTATAGGTAAAAAATATCTTAGCATTCTCCTGGCTCGCTTTGTATAGTAGAAAGTGCGCTGTTCGAAAAATAAAAAAAAAAAATTCGCGTCGGAATTCAGTCTACGAAAACGCGTAGATTATGGAAGAACTGAAGACTAAATTTGATAGCGAAAGCGAGGTTGAGAGGTACGTTAATAGTTTAATATAATAACATAAAAGTAACTAATTTTGAAAATTGCTTTCCATTTAGATAATATCAGCGGATGCCTACGAATTCTTGTACATCTCACCAGATGAGGGATTCGAAAAGCTTCTAAGGAGGAGTCTCTTGGAGAGGATTGGCGGTCATATGGTGGGTGGGGTTAATATTGTACTTTAGTTTTTTTTGAAATTAATTGATGTTTCATTTGTAGGATACCGAATACCGGATACTGCGCTGGACAGCTTGTAAAGTACACCGTGTCCAATATATTCTCATACAAAATAAAACTCTATTTATTTCAAATCGATAATCCAGATTTGATTGATAACTTTACCCATTATATTGCAATATAATACTGATCAAGTACAGCATATGTTTTGGAATAACACCGCCTTTAACCATTTTTGACCAGCTCCAGACGTTTTTCAAAACCGTAACAGGCGGCACGCACGACTTCCATCGGCATTTCGTCCCAAATTCGTTTGATTACGGTTTTGAATTGGTTCATATTAGACGCCCTGTGGTCATTTACCTTCGCCAGCATATATGACCATACGAAATAATCCAAGGGATTCAGATCTGGTGAACTGGGAGGCCATTCATTCTTGTCCAAATTTCACGGTCAAATTTTCTCGGCACCAGCCCTGAACGAGATTTGCAGTATGCGATGGCGCTCCGTTCTGCAGAAACGTATAGTGATCATCTCCAAACACCTCTTGTACATATGGCTTGACAACTTTCTCCAAAACTTCCGTTTTATAATATACGGCATTCACTTTAACGCCTTTTTCGATGAAAACCAGTGGTAATTTGCCTCGCTTGCAAATTCCTACCCAAACCATCACTGACGCAGCACTTTGGAACCGTGGAATATTCCTATCACTCTCTGGAACAGTTCTCGAAGAGAGAGCCCACAATCTGTCGTTCTGGACATTGTGGGATTGTTGCAAGACGAATAACTTTTCGTCGGAAAAGATAAATTCTTCCCCACCGTGCCGCGACAAAAGCAGGCTTGCTCTTTCGAGCCGTTTCTGCTTGGAAGGTTCCGAAACTCCGTGAACCTTACGTTACTTGAAAGCTTGGAATCCGAGGTCATTTTGCAGTATATTGTGCATTGACGATCTCGAAACATTCAGATCTGCGGCCATTTTACGTACAGAGCGCTGTGATTTTCGTCTAATCCATTCCCTGATCACTTTAACAACTCGTGCATTCCGCACCGTAAGAGTACGACCGGATCTCTTCCGGTCATCCAACGAGCAGGTGTCACGGTACCTTCGGATGGTTCGGTACACACAATCCCGCTTTACTCCGAGGTTTTTCAAATTTCTGAAAATAGCGCCCGGGCGCTCACCTTTTAAAAACTTTTTTATCACCACAGCACGAAACTTCTTCATCGCTGGTAAAAGATAAACACCGAATGAAAACAAACGGACATAACCTAAAAGCGTTTGTATAAACATAGTGCAAAACTACACCAACACATGCGTGAAGCATGTTGAGTAGTTGCACGACACCAATGCAAGGAAAAAGTGTATGAGAATATATTGGACACGGTGTAAATGTATTGTAGTTTTAAATATTTAAATAATCTTATATACGTCATATTTATTCATAAATATTATTAATTGGATACATACATGCTTTTACATACATAATTTTATGTTTAGGTTAATTCGGGGTGCAGTGCAACTGGCGTTCGATGTTCTATTGATGATTGGAGCGGTCCATTGCTTTTGGCGGATAGTGCTACATACTTTCTGCGTATCGTTAACCAAAACGAACCCTGCTGCTAACCTTTTCCCAACTATCCAACATCCCAGTGATTTCTCGTGGAAGTGCAGAGGATTCCTCGGTTTCCTTCATAGCGAGTATCACATCAACACGTTCCTTCCCATTCCCTAACTACTTGACCAACCTTCGGGCACGGCCGGTGCCGGTATTGCTTCATAATGAGTCACCAGTTTTTACACATTGAGGATGTATGTTATTCCCAAACGTCATCTGTTGGTTCTCTGTGTAGATACAGATCATCACAGGCGGTCAATTATGCTCAGGCTCATTATTGTGTTGCTCGTTTTATGTTATTATTGTGTTGCCTTACGTGATTAACAATGGTGAGATGGGTGTATTTGCTTGTTAATTGTAAAACAAAACGCCTGCCATGAGCATAACCATTTTTGTTTGTTATTTGTTAAACTAAGTTGTCCGCTGATCAACTAATCAAAAATATTGCCAGTATGCTTCAATCATTTAACGTGTCGTAAATTAACCCATTATCATTGTTTATAATCCACTACAGCTATAAAATGTTGATTAGCATAAAATCACCTGAACAAGTCTAGCGACTCATTAATTTCGTCATAAAGCACCACTTACCTATTGATTATTTTTTGTTCATCGCAACGTTTTTGTTTTTAACTCATTGAATACCGACCATCAACGTCGTCTTGCAAGTTATTCACGTCCATACTTTGAAATGTTTTTCATTATCAAACCAATCGACGAGAAGTGCATGTACTTACACTAACTAATCACCGCGCACAATGGATGGTGTGCACTATGCTGCACCATTTTCAAAGATGCATGTGCGCGCGCGCATTCACTCGGTCGGTGGTTAGAAAACTGGTTTAAAAGTTTATTAACCTTCGGAAAAGATCCGTACCTACATTGCCGACATCGCCTACTTTTCCCCTTCCTCGGCATTAGTTATTATTATGCTTCTGCTGCTGCATCGCGCCGCCATCTATGTTGGTGCAAGGGCTTTATCATGCGTGTCTTCACTCGCGTCCAACAATGATGTTTTGCGAATTTAATTAAACCATGTTTGTCGCTCGCTCGCCGTGCGATTGACGCGATGTGATGCTTTCTTGTCAATTGACTTTTCCCTTTCAGTGATGTCGTTTATCAACGTGCATCGTCGGATAGAGCCAATTTGTTGTGCTACTACAGTGATGTCTACTTACTATGGCCAGGCAGCAACGGCAGCAGCAGGTCGTTGACTAGCTAGAGTATGCCATGTACTTACAACGATGCATAGAGATGTGATGGACAAGTAAAGTCACTGTCACTTTCAGTTTCTGCCACCGTCGATCATGTTGGTTGGGGAGCGGGTGCAAGTGCAGTGTTAGTGCAACCAAGACAAGTTTGTGACGCGCCAAGGGACTCGATTGGAAATTATGAATGCTCCATTGAGGAGGCATGATTCGAATTAGTACACATGGGCGTCGATGAAGGAAAGGGCTGAGACTGGTTGAGGTTATGTATGGGTATGGGGAAGGGGGAATGTCTTACTCAAGGAGCAATGAGCTTTACGGAATGGTTGTTCGAGCTGTGTCGGGTGAGGCTCTTCTCCTTTTTGTTTCTAACGGTTAGTCGAAGATGAAGTACTCTATGATATGAGAAAATAGAAAGTAATAAGTCAATTGTGTTAGCGGCCATATGAAACTTGGTGAAATGGACAAAGTTTAAAAACAAGGCAATGTCAGATTTGACCAAACCCCGAGGCTGAACTGTAAAATATAAAGACCATTCAAGGGTCGCGGTCATCTTAAATAAGACATTACTTGAAGGAATTAAATTATATTCACGAACTTTAATGACGCCAAAATCACATTCGGATCATGTAGCTTTCCATCGAAAAAGACTTTCGAAGAAATACAAAGGAGTCATCTATACTATTTTCTCACCCCTTTTTCAAATTGTACATTGACTGAATGTTAACCGTTTTTTCGTGTTTGAAAATTCCTAAGCTCGTTATTGAGCGTTTCCAGCTGAAATGACCAGGAAATGTGAAAAATTATTTGCGATATTTTTTTTATTTGAATGAAACGCGTTTGGCTCCACTAGCATTTTCTGTCTTGTCAGATCTGTCTTAACATATGACAAGCAACCTGACATTTTTTCGATGCTGGGCTAAGCTCTAACAGATTTGTTAAGACATTTTCATCAAATTTTAACAATTGCAGTACCCGATCCCGATTTTTTTTAGGATCTAGAGCATTGATGAAGTCTCTAAAAACAATTTTATGGAATTGAAAACTAAAACAAGCATAATTTTGAATCTTGTCATATTTATTTAAAAAAAATTCTGCTCAAAAGTCTAACATTTCTGTCAAGAAATGTGTTTGAACAGATCTGTCTTAACATCTAACATATGTGTCTCCACTTGCCATATTCTTTGACAGTGACACAAATATTAAGACAGAAAATGCTAGTGGAGAAACCGGGTTAGGAGCCTGAAGGCTCGAACGCAGTGATGACGGAAGCGGAACGGGGACGGCAGCGGGAGAGTCCAATCTGACTAAACCTGATTGTCGGATAGAAAACTGCTTTTCTTGGATTCTAATTTGACATATCGACGTTATTTGCGACAACAGTCAAACTTTCCGTTTCCGTTCCGTTTCCGTTCACATTGCGTTTGGGCCTTGAGCATTTTCCACGCATAGCATAGCATAGCCTTGAGCATTTTCCGCAACATAGATTTTTGTAACTCAAGAGTCAGTTTTAAAAAGGGCGTAAACATTTTCAATAGCACTTCAACTAATAATTTGTAGCTCGAAAA
This sequence comes from Aedes koreicus, assembly GCA_024533555.2. Taxonomy (NCBI): domain Eukaryota; kingdom Metazoa; phylum Arthropoda; class Insecta; order Diptera; family Culicidae; genus Aedes; species Aedes koreicus. The sequence continues at coordinate 265,979 of JAHHFK020006007.1, forward strand.
CATTTGGTTGTAAAAAAAACTGTCTAAGAACAAGTTGTGACCCTATGTGTGAAGATTGTGAAAAAAATATACACTGAGAAAAAAAATCGGAAAAAAATCGACAGTTAACACAAAAATTTATATATATCAAACAACGATTTTTGATTTTTTTTTTGACTGAAAATTTGGAGTTATAACGCAAATTTTAGAGAAAATTTCAGGATGGAGGAATGTCAGAAAAAAAAAGTTTCTAGAACATCAAATTTTGGTGCAATTCTCAAAATTCTAATATTTGCGGGAATAAACGTATTTTGATTATATAATCTGATTCATAAAGTATTTAAAACAAATTTTTAAGTTTTCAATGATGACCTTCGTAAGAGCATCCGTTTTCGAGATATTTGCGATTTAATTTTATCATACTCGAATGATTTTCGAAAACACGACCTTTTCATAAGTTTTTCTAGATTCTCCAACAACGAGAGTTCTAGACAAAATCGTCAAAAGGTCGAAAGTAACAATTGTAAACAATAACTTAAAACGTAAATTTCCCGGAAACGCCAGGTTGCTAACATCTATATTCACTACCAACCGGAAGGTAATACACCTGTCCAACTTCTATAAGACCACCCCCAAATTGTTTAAAATCAACTATAATAATAACAATTTCGGATCAATATGCGTATTTTTGTGCATAGCAAGTTATTGTTTGTCTTAGATTTATTTTGATTAAAAATTCCATCTATTACTTTTGTAATAAGATTTTATATTTTTTAGGTGGCCAGTTTCTATAAGACCATTTCAAATACTACGCATTTTTATTAAGTAAAACTTATAAAAATCAGCATATTGTAAGTTCAATAATCCGTAGCTTTGCCATTTCGATTAATTATCTGAAAAATTCCATTTGGCATACTGTTTACTAAATTCAGTAGAACAGATTTCTCAATTTTGTCCCATTCTGTCGTAATAGCGGACTTCAGCTCATCAACAGTGGCATACTGCTTTCCGTCAACATAAATCCTGCGAACCATCATCCCCCAAAGGTTTTCGACTGAATTTAGGTCAGGAGAACGCGCCGGTCAGTCGAGCAAATCGAGTTTTTGGATTCTGAGCCATTGCTTCGTTTCCTTGCTGGTATAAATAGCGGCATTATCTTGTTGGAACGTAAACTTTTTCCGACGATATTTGCGCAAAAAAGGCAGAAGATGTCCTTCAAGAATACTGATGTAGTCCTTACTATTCATTTTGAAGGACGTGAACGCTATCTTCAGCTTCCCAGTTGCGCAAAAGCCTGCCCAAACCATGCATGAGCCACCCCCGAAGTTCCGAGTTGAAAAATATTGTTCCTCCTTTCTTAAATCGCGCCAGTATCCATTGAAGCCGTCCGGACCATCCAGGTTGAACTTCTTTTCGTCGCTGAAGATTGTCTAAACATGTTAAAAAAATCAAGAATAATTTTACCGGTTTTAGAGCCATAGTGGAATATTAAACGTTCCGAAAAATAACATATAACCAAAGCTTACCAAATCCCACTGTCGATTCATGTGAGCTTTTGCAAAACTCAGCCGTTTCTCAACACGAGAAGCAGTAAGGTTAGGAGCTTTAACCTTTTTAGCCCTTTTAATATGAGGGCTTTTCACCAAAACTTGACGAACTGTCTCCCGGCAAACCTTCAAATTCAAAGTTTGCTTGATTTGCATCAAGGATTTAGTCGAGTGCGAAGCTGTTTTAACTATCTCCCTCTTCTCGCGATCGGTTAGCTTGGATTTCCGTGGAGCTCTTTTGTTTTTTCCGTATCCTTCAGGATTAGCGAGATAATTGCGCACAACTTGATGGGACCGGCAAATCCGCCGTCCGATTTCCCTTATTGACACTTTTTCTTGGTGAAATGCCTCGATTATTCCCTTCTCCTTCTCCGTGAGCACTTTTCCCTTGGACATTTTGATGCAGCAAAATGAAAAAAAAAACGCGAATCTGCCAATGGTCTTATAAAATAGTAGTTACTGCTTGGTGCGTTCACACACACACGCATATTACCATCCATGGGATAGGTTTCACTCACACAAACATGTCATGGTACAAATTGAAGTGATATGTTTTCTTCCTGAGAGGTGGCTGTCAAAAATTATCTGGTCTTATAGAACATGGACAGAGTGTAGCTCCCTGTATCTGTTTCTGGTGCTATTTTGTTTGTAGGAGCAAGCAGCTCCCAGAAAAATACGCTAGCAGTCATTGTTTACAAATGTTACTTTCGACCTTTTGACTATTTGTCTAGAGCTGTAATTTCACCGGTATCATCATCATAACTGAAGCAGGTTCACTATCCTCGGAGAAAATAGTTGAATATTACTGACGATTCAAAAAAAAAACATTTTCGGATTTGAAAAGGAAGATGACCTGGATTTGTTGAAACGGAAGGCGGCTGACTTTGACGTGACGTAAAGATTGGACTCGAAAAAAATGCGACACTTTGTTTTGGGTGTTACTTTTCATCGCGTGGGTAAAAATTAATGAAATTTTGGGTAATACTAGTTTAGAGTGTTATGTTTATGTGTGCAAAATCGCGATTTGTCGCGATTTGTCAAGTAGTTTTCAAGATGCATCCGAAACAAGAAGAGCTACGCCAGCAAATCCTGGGCGCGGTGATCGATAATCCTGGTCAGTCGCACAGATGGATCGGCAACAGGCTTGGAAACCACCATTCCACCGTGTCCCGCGTTGTGAAGATGTTCCAGGAGACGAAAACCATCGCTGGAAGCGGTCGAAAACCAAAAACGGAATACCCAGAGAAGGCGCGGAAGATAAGGCAGTACTTTAAGAATAACCCGAACCTTTCCACCCGAGACGTGGCCAAAAAGGTCAATTCGTCGAAGTGGTTCGTCCAGCAGACCATGAAGCGGGCTGGGCTACGTGTTTTTAAGGTCAGGAAGGCGCCAAACCGGACTGACAAGCTAAACACGGTGGCCAAATTGCGTGCGCGGAAGCTGTACCGTGAGTGGCTGGTCAAGCCAGGCTGTCTCGTCATGGACGACGAGATATATAGTTACGTTGGCACCTGCACCGAGTATTGCTGACGATCCAGAACGCCCTCAGCAACAGCTACGGAATTTCGATTGCACTCGTCCCTAAAAGTGCTGACCGACAGAATGGCCCCAGCAACGAGACCGGACGTGGTCGCCGATCGAACTTTACACCCATTGCAGCGTCAGCAGTATTCAAACGACTAGAAAATAATAAGTAGGGACCTTTGGAGAAACAGATTCATTCCAGTTCGTGTACGCGAGTAGATAAGAAGTCAATGCTGACTTATAATTGATTAATTTAAAAGTAGTGATCAGTGTAATGTATTAAATTTAGTTAAATAAAACATTTTTTTTTCGAACACTCCGAGCCACGACTCGTTAATATATATCAAAGCGGACACCAAACAAATCCCCGGCCTTGAGTTTTTTGTCGGTACGTCCCGCATGGAGGTTCCGGAAGAGAAAGATGGACAAATTCGCGAAGAAGTACCTGTTGTGGCAGGCGATCTGCGAGTGCGGACGGTACAGCAAGCCGTTCGTTACAACCGGCACCATAAACGGGCACATTTATCGAGAGGAATGCTTGCAGAAGCGCTTGCTGCCCTTCCTCCGCTCTCACCGTAGTCCCACGCTGTTCTGGCCGGATCTCGCTTCGTGCCATTACGCCAAGCCTGTAATGGATTGGTACGAAGCGAAGGGCGTTAATGTGGTCCCGAAGGAGGCGAACCCGCCATATACACCAGAACGTCGCCCGATTGAAAAGTTTTGGGCGATAATGAAGAAGAAGTTGAAGAAAAGCGGAAAAACATTCAAAAGCGATGAAGCTTTGAAGAAAAACTGGGAGAAATTGTGTAAGGAAGATGGACAAAGCCTCGCCCAAGATCTCATGAGCAGTGTTAAGAGACATGTACGATAATTCAGCTTGGGTGGAGGAAGTTCAATAAATAAATTATGCCAAAACATAGCTAATATATAGTGATTTAATCCCTAAAAATTTAAGAAGTATCCGATTTAAAATGAAATTTTTGGTGATCATTATTGTGTGTCTCATTTTTTCCGAGTCCAGTCTTTAGATGCTGAATGGCAAGGGGCCATGCGATGCAATTGGGGGCAAATTAAAACGAATGGCAAGAAACGCAAGTATAGCTAAAGGACATGAAAACCCAATAACAAATGCAAAAGATCTATATGATTGGGCCAGTCAGAAAAATAATGATTGCTTAGCGAAAATATCATTTTGTTATGTATCTTATGAAGACTATGAACAGGGAGTTACAGAATGGAGCAATATTTTCCAGCAAACTAAAATGATTACTGGTACACAACAATATCACTCTTTTGTTCCGCGTTCAGATCATCAGATAGAGGCAAAATTGTTTTCAAATGATGTAGCATCAAACCTTCATAGTACAAATAATCTTGTAAAATGAAAGGGAACTTCTCTTAACTAATTTAAATGCTGAAATATATGGACTTTAGTATACGCATAATAAATTGGAAATACAATTAAACTAAGATATAAGAAAAGTTTTGTCAATCATTTCCCCCTATTTCTTATGCTGTTTATAGAATCGTCTTGCTGGCTAAGAGTGAGTTAACATAACGCGAATGATTTATGAAAAGGTCGTATTATTGAATATTGTTCGAATATGATGAAAATAAATCGGAAATACCTCGAGAACGAATGCTCTTACGAAGATCATCATCAGAAGTTGAAAATTTATAAAATACTTCATTAATCAGATTATATCATTAGAATATGTTTATTTTCGCTAGCATTAAAATCTTGAGAAATACACCCAAAATTGATGTTCTAGAAACTTTTTCCTCTGACATTTCTCCATCCTGAAATCTTTGCTTAAATTTGCGTAATAACTTCAAATTTTCACGGTAAAAAATAAAAAAAATCAAAAAATCTTTTTTTTAAATATCAAAATTTTCATGTTTTTTCCGATTTTTTTTTCTCAGTGTATATTTTTTTCACAACCTTCACACATAGGACCACAATTTGTTCTCAGACAGTTTCTTTGTACAACCAAAGGTTTTCGAGCTAACAACTTTTAATTGTATACGCTAAGATGAGAATACCTAAAATTAGGTTTTTATTTTACCCAAAATTAGGTAATGTTTACAATACCTAAAATATCGGTAAAATTAAACGATAATAAACTGTAATTTTTACTGACATATCGGTAATGTTCATTTTCAAATATTGGACGTTTTTATTTACCCAATATTGAAAAAAAATTTCGTCGCTGAAGCAACGCGGTAGCCATATTGTTATAGCAGAGAGGTAATTATTTTTTCTTATTAATCTTTCAAGAATTAGTTTATTCATGTCCCAATATTTAAAGCAAAAACTTTTGCATTATTTTATTTGATTCTTGGCATTCGATAAAATAAAACTACAAAGAAAATACCCAATTTTCAGTACGCACAAAAAATAAATCTTGTTTTATTAAAAGTTTTGCAATTTACTTCTGAAAAGTATTTATTTTTCATTAAATTGAAAGTAAAATTATCTACCACGAAAGTTCTTCGTTTGATTTGAAAGTGTTATGTTCAGTGTGTAAATTTAAAAGTGAATTCTTTTACCATGTATATTGTAGAACCGTCAAATCCACCAACACAAAGGAAATCGTCGTATGGATTTTTTCTCTATACTGTTGTCAAATAATACAAAAGCTTCACATTCAAAATGTTCCTCTTGGCGAATCGCCCCAAATGAATCGCTTATCAGGAAAGTTCACAAACATCCGGCGTTATTAAGTTCCGAACGGTCCATGCAAACGGAATAGGCCATGTCACTGATAATAATCCCTTTTTTTTTTTTGCAGCGGTGCTACAAGCGACGACGAGTGGCAGCAGATGCTAGAGCTGGCTCAGGTGCATTCGGAAGATATGGAGAAAATATTTCAACTTGGATCTTTCGGGATGGAAACATTGGTGATTGAACGACGCCAACCTCCGGTTCCGGTCTCTATGAAAGTTATAATAATTCATTTGAAAATTAAAACCTTTTTATGTTAAACCATTTCTTCTTTCAATCAAAACAGCATACATTTATTTTGATTGCACGATACTTTCTAGTTGAAAGTTCATTTTCAAATAAAAATAATTTGCTTTCATTTTCAAATATGCCACGGTGTCGATTTGACAGTTCTACAATTCATCTGAAAAGAAAACTTTTTATGTTAAAAGTATTTTTACAGCATACTTTTATTTAAATTGCACGACACTTTCTGGATGAAAGGTTATTTTGGAATAAAAATAATTGGCTTTTATTTTCAACGATGCCACGGTTTCGATTTGACAGTTCTACAATTTGTTTTAAAAATTTCAACTTTTAAATGTAGAGCAGCAAAATTTTGAATTGAAGGTTTGAATGTTTTGGTTTTGAAAGTAAACCGCTTTCTACGAAAAAGAACCAACGCAACTTTTCAATTTTGGCAATGTTTTTTTTAATTTTAATAATCATTATTCTTTGTGTGTAAAAAGTAACGATAAAAAAATCGGTAATTTTTAACGTTTATCTTCGTTCAATACTATTACCTAATATTAGGTAATCTGTGTTTACGCATAATTTTAACGATCTTTAGGTATTCTCATCTTTGCGTGTACTATTCAAAATGCTTACGCCCTTTTTAAAACTGACTCTTGAGTCCAAAAATTGTTTGCATCAATGGAAAAAACTTACTTTCGTGGGTAAAACGTGTGTACAAATTTTCAATTAAATCGGAGACACTCGAAGTTAGTCGGTAGGTCATTTCGGCTGGAAACGCTCTATTAAGAAACATGCCAGCCACTAACTAATCGAAAACTGGAGGAAAACACAGTGTCAGCGTCACTCTCGCAAAGGGCACCCGTGATCCTCCGCATGAACACCGATAAATTATCAACCGGAAAGCCGGGACCTTGACAGACGCACAGCTGCCTGCGGAATGTGCAGTTTGCATTGCAGCGAAAGCTTGTTCTGGTCGCAAATAAATATGATAGCACTATCACCGCAATGCCGCTGACTAACTGGCTGCACACAAACGACTTACGGTGCGTTATTGTTACGTATAACGCATATGTCATTTCGCATTTCGACTCCGTTCTTGGCTGACTTTGTTTGCTCGTCGGTCGTCCCACCGAACTCTCCCGTTGATTCCTTGATTGCGTTGGATTTCATTAAAATCGCCACTTCAAGTTCACCACTCAATTGATTGATTCCGCCAACAATGAACCGGGCGTCTCCTTCAGAGTCCCTTTGCAAGTATAGTGTACATATGTATGTAGGTGTCATTTTCTCACCGCAATGAGCAGCACTTCTCGGTATCGGCCGGTTTGAAGGTCTTCGCCGGAGAGCCAATTCGTGCGTATCGTTTGATACTCTTATCAGCGTAGTTTGCATTTTGCAGTTTCGCTGCCCGAGGCTTCTGGGAAAACATGAGTGTGTTTACTTATGAGACTTGTTAAATAGCTTGTGTGCGTTACGTCTGTGTACGCGCGTTGTTGTTATTGTCGTTATCGCTGAGATAACTGCTGCTTTTACAGTTTAGTTGTCGGCCATTTGATTTGAAGTGCACTTTCGTTCAAGGAAGCTTTCGGAGGACGTGTGCGGATGAGAGTGACTCTGAAAAAGGATTGAGATTGATGCTCTGATCGCATGACGTAGGTTGTTGGCGTATTTATATGGAGTGGTCAGAGAAGTGCAATAATTGTACAACTGCGCACGAACAAAAGGTTTGAAATCGTAAATCATGGGAAGTTTGAATTAATGAACTGAGAAATGCGAAAACGCTTATATGCTGCTTCAAAATTGATCAATTTCGGAAGGTGATTAAAAAAAAATTCTACAAAAGATAATTTAGAGGAACAAATTGTTCTCAAACCCTACAGAAATGCTTCGACGCACGGTGATTCCATTCCATACAACAGCTACTTCTGCATACGCATAGGTGGAACGCATGTCGTTTTCAATAATACATACAAAATTCATACAAAAATGTCTCCACTGGCTGCCCTTAGGATTAACGGCTTTGCTTGGCAAACGACACAAGCTGGACGTGTTCGTTTGTTAGTTCAGGACCAAGATAAGCTGGATGGGCTCCGACCATTTTTTTTGCTCCGGTCTCGTGGGTAGAAGGAGACACTTCCAAATCGGGCAGAAAATTGAACACGTCGCATATCTAGAAGATAGAAAAAGAATTATCCAAAGCAACAATTTTAGTATTATTCTCCCGGTTTTGTTGATAAAAGTACAATTAAAACTGTTTTGTCCACCAACATCAACTCTATAGACGGTTGTGAAAACAAGTTAATAAAACTTTTATAAGGCCAGACAGATTTTGAAACTGTTTCTACAATCTGACGTAATGCTACGTAGTTTGTTGACAACCCCGCAATATTGAAATACAAAAAATTAAATTGATTACCATTCTGCCTGGAACTCGGTTGCTTTTTTTTGAAACGCAAGCTGTTTTTTTTTTGTTCAAAAAATCTCTTGTACACCAAACATTGGGGGGCAAAGGCGGGGTTGGTGTCGGTCCAATTTATTTTTTCTTTTTTAATTCTTTTTCAAAAATTTAAATTATTTAAAATAGGTGTCGTTGCATTCGGTGTTGTTTTGTTTTGAGTGGACCGATGTATCACAGTTTTTGCAATCAATGCTCTTATGTCCAAATTCTCCACATTTGAAGCATCTCAGAACATTAATGTCAGGATACACAAAGCACCGATCAAAATCTACATTTACTTCATTTGCTTTTAACATACAATTATATGTATCCAAATCGACTTCAATTACCGCACTAAACTTGTTGTAAATGAACCGTGGATTTTCGTAAATTCTAACTACTTTTACATCATTTATTGCGATGTTTTCATTTTGACTTTTCAAATAGTCTATGAAAACATCGGAGGGCTCATGCCCACTACTTTCAGTCTTGGCACCGACGTGGGAACAACAGCACTATAATTTTCACCCAGATTGCTTTCAATACCATTTTTCACATTAGTTACATTTGCTCCGATGCCACATTCAACAATAATGGCGCCATCTTTTCCATTCCTAAAATTACTAATTTTGTGTGTTTTTGGATCTAAATTAGTTTTCACAAAATTACGAGTATCATCGCAAGCTTGTTTGGACTCTTTTGGTTTGATCATAATGACCGGACGAGCCTTGCGATTACTTTTTTTACTACTATTACCTTTAATATTACTATTTTGTTTACTTTTATCATTACATATCTGGACAATACTTTTATACATATCTGGACAATAGCGACAGTAGTAGTCTGATAGTGGGTTTTTTTTTGTTCACGTATACTTGATTGACTTAGAACCAAAATATACTGAATTCCACATAGTTAAATAATAATAAATTTAATATTAAATCAAACTAATAGCTGCCTATTTGCTTAAGTACTGAAAAGATGATGTTTAACTGGCATTACAAGTAAAACAACAATGTCCCATACACCTTCAACAAAAGTGTACAATCCATTGGAACAAAGATTAAGAATAATTCAGAAGCTACACGATGCTTTTAACTTGAAAAAAACTGAAGAACAATTGAGTGAGGATTTCGTATAAAGGTTCAAACGGAATAATAAAATAAAATCCTAGTATTACTAACCTTCCATATATTCGAAGTCTGGATTTGATTATCCGTTTTTGAATTTGATGATCCGTAATTTTGGTTTTTCATAAAAAAAATTTCCAATTGTATTATAAAATATAATTAAATGCGTTACTTCAATATCTAGTGGCACAAATGTTTCAAAGTGTAGTTATCTTAGCATGGGTGGAAAATATCCAACCGTTCTTAACATGTTTTTGTGTAGAACTTATTGTGAAATTAAGTGCAATTATTTAATTACATTGTTTATGACGAAAAACTACTCGCCAGAAAAATTCAATCGTATGGTTGCTTAAAGAAGCTTAATAAGTCATTTCCTGTTATGAATCACGAGAAGTTAAAAAACTTACTTTTAAAAGATGAAAACTTCGTCTCATAATTTAAGTAGCTCGTTGAAACCAATCTTGATAAAGTTGGTCTTGATAAGATTATTTTTATTGTTAGGTACTTTAGGTATTTCATTTGAAGCTTTATTTGCTTGATTTGAAAATGTAACCAATACCTAATTTTTTCTATGTGATGAATACGTTAGGTATAGTTGGGAACATAGCAAAAATTATATCCTTTAAATTCTGTCTACGGGGTCCTGAAAAATCATTGATTTTGTTTCTATGTAAACAGTTGACAGAATAAATTCAAAAAAATAACAGCTTATGTCATTACGCACAATTAGTAATTTCACAACTGTTTATTTTGTTTGGGAAGATAATTTATTTCAGCTTTACGTATTTTATTTATATTAATTAGCTGGTACAGCCAGAAAAAAAAATATCATGCTCTCACTCTTTGAGTGATCCATGTTTAATAGTGAAATAGTAATAACCACTACCATAAAAATCTTAGCATATAGAAGTTTTATAAAGAGCACTTCAAACCATTTTCTTTGTTGATGATGATGATATAATACTACCATCTATTGTAGCAAGGTAACTTCCCATAGCAGTGGAATAATCCGAAAAACGATTTGATCAGGATTCTATTATTGTTTGTGATCATCAAGCTCCTGTATGTGTGTGTGTGTGTGTGTGTCCAATCTAACACCCATCGGCCGGCAATGGTATTATGGAAGAAATCTGTTTACAACAATCATTCAAGTGACCATTGGAAGCAGCTTTAATCCGGGAGCTAGAAAGTGATAGCTCTACTGCAGATCCAGCAACCCATTTCAGAATGTCTGGAGAGTCACGCCCATTCCGAGGTTACTTTCACAAACAATAAGCCCCGCATGCAAACATTACCGATATCATTTGGATAAGGGCACTGCAACACACTTCCAGATTTGGAAATTTAAAATTTCCAAACCAGGCACGTATTTAGTATTTTTTGAAAATAAGATTTTTGTTATATAGTTAGATACATCTCACCCATGACCGCCTCCTCTATCACACTATCTTGTTCATTCGTAAAAATAAAAATTTTCGACGTTGATTCGTGATTAATTTCATGCACTCGCGATTAAATATGCGCAAAAGTTAACGTTCCTAAGCCGCCCGCTAGATATGCAACCTGCATAACAAAACTCTGTACACCTCGTGGTGAATGCACCTAAAATTATGTGCAAGCTTTTCACCCGTCCATGCGCGTTGTTTTCGTTTGCTGTTTCTGACCAGCAAATGGCCGCTCTCTAAATTGCACTCGTCTTCTTTTTTTTTTCACTCCACACACTGCCAATAATGCAAATCCCCGTAATGTGGCGACTCTATTTCGAGCTTCAAAACTGCTAATAATCATCGATTCACTCGCGACAAAGCGGAAAAACCCTCTAAACTAAAAAATTATGCCCGAGTGTCACAATATTACCACTAATAACCAAAACTAAGCTGATGTAACTCTTCTTCCGGGTGCGGGGGCGAAGCACAAAAACAAACAAAAAACGGGGAAATACTACCGACACTCACACATTTCGAGAGGGAATCGATTATATTCACTACGGCTTACACAATTTTCGCGGAGATTTTATGATTTCACTGTTAGCTCAAGTTAAATTACGAATTATTGTCTGATTTTTTTTTCGCGAAAACGACGCAGCAAAAAACAAAACACGTCGTGATCATCAAGCTCCTGTATGAAGGGCCAAAAACATTTGGGCGGGCCCTTAAGCAGAGACACTTACGCGAAACCCGCGAATATAGGGAAGAGAATCTCCTTCCAAAAGCACGTTCACACAGACAGCACTAGAATCGAGCGCTCGAATGACAGAATAAACCCAATAGATGGAGTCGAAGAGCTCGCCCTCGTTCCGCGAAATGTTAACAGTAGGGAGGAGGAAGTCCCATGCTCCCTATCCAAATCGTTTTACTTGGGTGCCCTGATGGTCCCTCCCTTTCCCCGTTATATGTTATTTAATATTTAGTATATTTTGTACATACAAAATTAAGATATCATTATAGACAAGAATGCTAATTTATTCAAATTTTAAACTTAAATGGTACATCCAATGGACTGTTACTGAAAAATAGATAAAAATTAGTTATGTATTAATATCCTTCTAGTCCAGGAAAACCTGAAAACAGAATAGATCATTCCAAATATCTGAGATAAAATTTCAATAAAAGATATTATTTTATAAGACATGTTGTAAAATTTTTCTTTATACTGTTCTAGTAACATTTCAAAGGTTGCAATCGGAGTGATCGAAGAGTCCGGTTTGATGATTTCTGAAATAATGGCTATGTTACCATAATACCACTCAACACAATATTAAAATATAATCCTACATTGCTTATAAGCACATGCCAGTCTTTTATGAATATAGTAGTTGAAGTTTAGAAGTACAATTTTAAATTAAATGTTATGCTGAAAAACAAATTGATCCTTTGATGCCTGTCATGTTGCTCCAGGCTCTTAGATGGTTTTGGAATGCAAAGATGATTCTAAAGCGTTATTATACATAGCATTTCAAGCTTATTGCTTTCACAAATTGCTTATTGCCTGCTCTCAACTAAGTGTTCCAAATGCACTTCCACAGTTATTAATTGAGAGCCTCCGATGCCGATGATTCTAATGCGTGCTGAAATTATTAATAAATAGAAAATATGCAATATGACTTAAGGTACATGATGTTCAGTCGCACCCCCTCACTTCGCTATTGTCAGATTGACAACATTGCCCAGGCTACGTCAACCAGCGTCTCCATGTTTCAGCTGTCAGTCTTTTGTGATCATATGACTCGTGGAGGCGTGAGGTAGGAACTTGTGAGGACGAGAGGTCGGTCGCACCCTCCTTCGAAGTTGTCAACTCACCATTTGAAGCCCTTCAAATCATTTTCTTTGTTAGGTCAATACAATAACAACAACCGCTAGATATCAACTTTTATTATTATTATTTATTATTTTTAAATTCATATCAAAACACTCGTGGTCGGTAGTGTGCATTTCATTTGGATATATTTCAACCGTCATCACTGTTGTAATAAGGAGTGTATCGAATATAAGCTATCCACATACATTTGCGTTGTACGCATGTATTTGTGATGGTTTTTTATGCTCTGAACACTGCCTGCTGTGCGTTTGACTGTCAGCTTTCTTTTGTTTACTTGTTTGTGTGGTTCAGATTCAGAGTTTTCAAAATGTCGCGTATTGAAAAGATAGTGAAAATTAAGGTTCTGGACACATGGCTAAGTGAGAAGGGTATTACTATGCAAAAATTGGCGAAGCGGTTTGGAATTCATCATGCGAGTGTTAAAACCATCATTAATAAGTTTGGGGAACACTATTCTTTGGATGAGCTACCAGGAAGAGGCAGAAAACCCGGTTCTTCCAACCCGAAACTGGAGCAGAAAGTGGTATCTCTAATCATGAAGAACAAATCAATGTCAATACGTGATTTGGCCAAAAACGCAGGAACGAGTGTCGGAATGATCCAGCGTATCAAGAGGCGAAACCACCTGAAGACCTACAAGAAGCAGAAAATCTCGAAACAAAGTGCAGAACAGAAGAAGCGAGCAGCAACAAGGGCCCGGAAATTGTATTCGCGTCTTTTGCAGCGTCCGGATGCATGCGTTTTGATGGACGATGAGACCTATGTAAAGGAGGACTCAAAAACCCTTCCAGGTCCACAATACTTTACTGCCGTCGTTGGGGAGGATGTGAGCGATGCGGACAGGTCGATTCAAGTGGAGAAATTCGGTCGAAAGGTACTGGTATGGCAAGCAATATGTTCCTGTGGTTTGAAGTCAACCATTTTTTACACTACCGGAACTATAAATGCGGAAATCTATCGATCTGAGTGTCTCCAGAAGAGATTGTTGCCTTTATATAAGAAGCATAGTACACCTCCACTGTTTTGGCCGGATTTAGCGTCGGCTCACTATGCCAAAACCACTCTCAATTGGCTTGCGGAAAAGGGTATAGATTTCGTTGAGAAAAATATCAATCCACCAAATTGCCCTCAGCTTCGACCCATCGAACGTTACTGGGCAATCGTGAAGAGGGTCTTCAAGAAGACTGGTAAGGCAGCTGGGAACATGCAGGAGTTCAAAAAAAATTTGGGCTCAAGCGTCCAAAAAATGCGATGCAACACTTGTCCGGAACTTGATGAAGAGCATTCGATCCAAAGTTCGAAAATTCGTGAAGGAATAACTTAAATTTCATCCGGTCTTCATTATGTTCAAGTTTAACCTCGTACAATAAAGGATCAATTTTTTGTATGAATAAAATATCGGTTTTCAACATAATTTGAAAGAAAGTTTGTGGATAGCTTATTTTCGATACACTCCTTAGTGTGCAATTGAACCATAGACTAACTGCGTTTGCGTGAATTTGAAGTTTTCCCATAGTTCTTGTGAATGAAGATATGGGGGAAAGGGGGGAAATGTGTTTTTTGGGAGAAGAAGGAGGGAGGAAAGGGAGGAGGAAAGAAGGAGAGGGGGAGGAGGGGGGAATTGGGGTGGGGAGGGGGGTGAATTTTTTTTGGTTTGGTGATGAAAAAGAGTGTAACATATTTGTTATGTTGCACCGGAGGTCAAAATAATATTTTAATATTAACTTGGCAACGTCATGATTAAATTTACTTAGCTGCAAATTTACAAAAACAAACAGGTCTCGACTAACTCCAATGTTTGTTTTAAATGTGCTTGACAAACCATTTGAGCAACATCAATGAAATATCTAGTATATCGTGTACGTGAAATATACTCTGCTGTGACAAAATATGCTTTTTGTTACTGCAGAAATACTAAAATGAAACATGAAAACTAAGTGTTGAATATAAAAGATGTTTCGTGTGCTACTTGGGATATGTTGGAAATAATGCAAGTTTATGTTTGCGGCCAGAATAAATTCAGTTTATGTTTGGATTTACCTGGAACATGTTTGTTATGACGTTGTTTTCTCTGCGTGTATGCAATAGTTATAAATTAACAGATTTATATTTGTTTCAAAAATGTCTTCGTTCATTCTAAACAAAAATATGTTTGAAGCAAACGTAGTCTGATTTTTATTTTCAACATCTTGTTTTGTTTGTGAACAAACTAAATATATATTTAAATTTACCTGCGATATTAACGTTTTGGCGGTATTTTTTCTGCATGCATGGTTTCATTGTTTTGACACTGAAGAAGTCTGCAAGTTGCAGACAAAATAGACCTATTTGTCAATTCCAGTGGAATTTAAAGGAGTTTACTTGTGTTTGAAAAAGTAGTAAAATTTTTCATTTATTTTTTGTATTTTTATCACTTTTCGTGTGAAGTGTTAATTTAAATTTACCTACACACTTATAAAATTTTACAGTATTCGGTAATTTTTAACGAACTTTCAACAGCTGAACGTTCGGTAATCCGATTTACCGGATTTCGGTGAAATTTTACAGTATTTCAGTAAAAACAAATACCGGAACATGTCTTGTTTCTAAAGGCTGGCCCACAATTGTTACGTTGCGGATGCGTTTGCGTGGATTTGACAGTTTTCCCATAGGGTTTCTGTCAAATTTACGTCAACGCATCCGCAACGTATCAATTGTGGGTCAGCCATAAGTGTGTACACACTTAAATTCTATTTTGCTATTCGGTAAAAAAATTGACGAAATACTTCGGTAAACAAAAATAATTTTACCGTGACTTTGTAACACTTAACCGAGCGATCTGTTACGTTGTATTTTATTTACCGTATTCGTTAGAAAAAAATACCATTCATACTGAAAAAACAAACAATCACTGAATACGGTAAGCACTTTACCGAACAAAACGTAAAACTCTGAATTACCGAAGCCCGGTAAAGTATTATTAACTGTCAAACTGTCGGCCATTTTCTATGAAGTCTCATGGTCTCAGTGATCGGTTGTGTTCCAGAAGGTAGTTTGGAAAGTTTTAATTGAAAAGTTTTCACTCGTGGTCTAAATCCGAAATCAACGGTGATCGAGCAGGTATACCAGCAGCTGCAGAAGCAGGATCCTCGACTCATCGAGATTTTCTGTAAGATTCCATCTAACTATTCTTAACCTTAATTGCTTACAGGTTTCTACGGTGTTGATATGTTTTTATTGCCGGGAACATGTCTTTGGATATGTTTTCGGATTGCAGCGCCGTATCAACCATCATTTTTAAAAAAAGGACACTTTTCTGTGTCGAACACATTTTTCGATTGCACATTTGGCACCTGCAATGCGTGGTACACCAGTTTTTATTCCCTAAAACGGCACATTGTGGAAAAACCCCCTCCGCCGCAATTCATTCATAATTCACCGTCGTCAGACATACAGCAAGCTAATTTTGTTCTAGACCACGAACACAGTTCTGAAGAAAAGAACACTTTGGAAGGAATCAAACGGGTTATAGGCTAGAATATTTGTCGTATGACGTCCGATGTGTGGAACGGTGCAATACCATACCTCTTCATCCGTACATTGCATTGTTCACCTGCAGTATCTACAACTTGAGCCGGCTGCTCTGACATTTTGGCAACATAAACATAAACATAAGTATCCATTCTCGATTCGCGAGACCACGTAAACGTGTTTTTTACTTTCAATAAAGTGTTCGTATGTTTTAATAGTAGTACGCGAGTTCTGTTGGTTTTCCCCGAGTTGAATTCCGAAATTCCACCTGCCTTGTGTTGTTTTCCGCTGCGTTGCCTCAACAACTGCCTTGACTTTATATATTCTATTATGAAGTTGGATAAAGACACGAAGATCTGTATGTTACTTCGGAGTCTTCCTGCCTCTTTCGATGGTCTGGTTACGGCACTCGATAGCCGATCGGACGACGATATCTCACTCGACGTGGTGAAATCGAAGCTGGTGGATGAATACAACCGGCAATTGGAAAGGAAGGGTGGATTTTCCGAAGTGGAGAAAGCGCTGCGGTCGGATGTACGATATGGTGATGGCAAGACGGATAAGGAAGTGCGTACTTGTCATTTTTGCAAGAAGCCAGGGCAGTTTAAGCGGGACTGCCGTAAGTTTTTGTCGATGCAGAAGAAGGACGGGAATCACTCCCGGCAAGATGCGGATAAACATCCTAGGGCGAAAGCTGCGCAGAGTGATGCTAGAGGAGTGGCATTCATTGTTAGTGGTGAAACTTCGTCGAGCTGGGTGATTGACAGTGGTGCCAGTGCACACATGTCCAACAACAAGGCATTCTTCGGGTCGTTGAGTGAATTCTCAGGTGGTTTTATCACGCTGGCCGACGTGAAAAAGATCCAAATTGTGGGTGAAGGTTGTGGAGTGATCCACGGCATCGACGATTCTGGACAAGTGAAGAGAATTGATGTGAATGAGGTGAAGTTTGTGCCAAGACTCTCTACGAACTTGATTAGTGTTGCAAAGCTGGCACAGAAGAACTTTCGTGTGAACTTTGACAAAAGTAGTTGTGAAATTATTGACGTGGAAGGTAACGTAGTTGCTACGGGAAGTCGACATAGTGGATTGTATTACCTGCGGATGGCAGAAGCGTCGATGGGTGCATCGGAAGGAGTGCACAAACCAGATTGCCAGCACCAATGGCATCGGCGGCTCGGTCACCGTGATTGGGCTGCTGCTGAGCGGATCCTCAAAGAACAACTGGCTACCGGGATCAAAGTGAGTGACTGTGGATTGCGCTTGGTTTGCAAATGCTGCATGGAAGGTAAGTCAGCTCGTTTTCCATTTCCTCCGGTCGTTGACCGTAAGTCGTCCCGGGTGTTGGACACAGTCCACACTGATTTATGTGGTCCAATGGACAATGTTACGCCGAGCGGCAACCGGTATGTTATGACCATTATCGATGACTACAGCCGGTTCACGGTCACGTATTTGTTGAAGACCAAGGACGAAGCGGCCGGCAACATTAGGGATTACGTGCGTTGGGTCAACAACATTTTCGGGCGCAAACCTCGCGTTGTGCGTTCGGATGGAGGGGGAGAGTTTGACAACCGGGAACTGCGAGCGTTCTATAAATCCGAGGGAATTTAACCCCAGTTTACTACCCCTTATTCGCCCCAACAAAACGGCGTCGCTGAACGCAAGAATCGTTCCCGCCACCTACCTCCAAAATAGGCTGCCATCTAGATCGATCCAGAAGCCGGACTTGAGACATCTCCGGGTTTTCGGCAGTCAGGCGTACGTTCACGTGCCGGACAGCAAACTCAAGAAGCTAGACAGCAAAGCAATCAAGTTGACGTTCATCGGGTACGCAATAAACCAAAAGGGCTACCGATTCGTTGACCTTGAGACGGACCAGGTGACGATCAGCCGTGATGCTCGTTTCATCGAGCTGGGGAACGGTACGTCGTCCGTGGAAGTCACGATCCCAGGGACAAGCAAGAAGCCAGACGAAGTTGCCAAGCAGTTGCCACAGAAGACGAAGAAGACTCCCAGTGACAATCTGGATGAGGAGAGCGAATCTGCTCCGGAAGACTTTTATGAAGCTGACGAAGGTGAAAGTGGTACGAATGTGGCTGTTCGTCGATCGGAACGGTCTAACCAAGGTACACGGCCAAAACATCTGGAGGACTACCAGCTGGACTACGTTGTGGGCGTTGCAGCGTGCGCAGTGGAAGAACCGGTTAGTGTTAAAGAAGCCCTTAAAGAACCTGTGTGGCGCAAAGCCATGGAAGAAGAATTGGAGGCGCATCGTATCAACGGAACCTGGAAGCTGGTGCAGTTGCCCGAGGGGCGGAAGGTCATCGGATCCAGATGGGTCTTTAAGAAGAAAAAGAATGAAGACAACCGCGTAGTTAAGTTTAAGGCTAGGCTGGTAGCCCAAGGCTACGCCCAACGGTTCGGCGTCGACTTCGGAGAAGTGTTCGCTCCAGTTACTACTCAAGCAACATTTCGTACATTTTTGACGGTGGTGGCAAAGCACAGCATGGTCGTTCAACATCTGGACATCAAGACGGCCTACCTCCATGGAAACCTCGCGGAGGAAGTATATATGCGACAGCCACTGGAATTCTCGAAACCAGGGAAGGAGGAGCTGGTATGCAGGCTACAACGCAGCATCTACGGGCTGCGCCAGTCTGCTCGCTGTTGGAACAGGAAGCTGCATGAAGTGCTGGTGTGAAACGGTTTCAAGGCTACGGTGGCAGATTGTTGTATTCCGAAATTCCACCTGCCTTGTGTTATTTTACGCTGCGTCAAATGTGCATTTCAATCAGAAACATTATTGAAATGTACGTTTTAAACATCTAAATAAAGACCAATGAACGGCAAATGCATGCGAAAAACATATTAACTTATCTCATTAATTATCCAAAATGTAAAAGCAAGAATGAAAATAAATTAAAACTCGTTTACAAACCAATCTGTAAATTTTGCTGAGCAACTGTAAAATTTTTACATCATTTCGGAGAAAATGTGACAGTGCGCGTAATGTATCGTTCAGCAAAATTTACAGAACGATTCTTTGAAATTTTACAGTTCAGAATTGAAAGTAAATTTACTGAACGTACTGTAAAACTAAAAAAATACCGAGTCGTTTACCAAATGTGCAGCTGTTTCATATTCGGTAAAAATTACAGTAAACTCTGAAAACATCTTAATGTGAAGTTTCCTATTGATTGTTGGTGATAGCGTGATAGGTTTACCAATGTGATGTGGAGCCTGCGTTACGTTACATTACGTTGGACACCTACGGCAAAATCAAATGGGAGTTTTCTAGTTAAAGTGGCGTAACGCAGGTTACAAAACACATGATTAAACCGTCTAATTTGAAGATAACAAAGGTCACGAATCTCCCGGTCGTAAGTCGAGGCGCCCACTGATGTGCTAGCAGATGTCACACCTTCGCCACATGCGTGGGCGCCTGGCCTAGAGCAATCAATTTCCCTTCGATGCTACCCTTGCCAACAACGGTTTAGTTCTCGCGTCGAAGGCTAGCTGTCGGCACTGTCGATCTGATTTTCATTTTCACACTGTTCCAATAGCGCGCAACTCTGAAAATCATATTCCAGCAATAAACTGCCAGTGCCAATTGAATGAAACTGGCAGCAAAATTTATCCATCATCTGCAAAAGTCGCACGTTCGCTGTGCTAGCTGAGGTGAAAAGTTGAAAATAATCGTGAATTTTTTTTATCCATATCGATTGGACGTTTAAAAACTGCAAGTTGAAGATCTATTCTGTTTGAGGTAAGTAAAATTTGTTCGCGGAAAGTGAACAACAGTGAGATTTGATCCGAACGAAAAATTCCTTCATGTACCAGAAACAGCGGACGTGAAGTGGTGCTACGCCCGAGCAGCCATTTTGAAATTATTGTTACGAGAGTATCTGCTACCAGTGATGTCTCGGATCAATATTCTCCGGAGGGCGGAAAGACAATTTCTATTTATAAAGCTGTTGAAAAACATTTTTTTTTTTCCAATTTAAAGGGCGATTTTGAACAGCAGAGTTAACGAATTTCACCGTCCCGGATGTCGTTTGATGACGACGCAGCAGCTAGATTTGATTTACCTACCTCCACCCGTACTAACCTTTGTTTGCCTGCGAAAAAGCTCAAGGTTTTCATGTGAAAAATTTATTTACCTTTCAGTTCGCGACGCAGTAGAAGACAAACAACAAGGAAAAATGGCACGCTATCGCGAGTGGGACCTTCAGTGCAAAGTCTACGTCGGCAATTTGGGTTCGTCCGCATCGAAGCACGAAATCGAAAGTGCCTTCGGAAAGTACGGACCCCTGAGGAACGTGTGGGTGGCCCGCAACCCGCCAGGTTTTGCCTTTGTCGAGTTCGAGGACAAGCGCGATGCTGAAGACGCAGTGCGATCGCTCGATGGAACGTAAGTTGGTTTTTTTTTCTGTCGTTGGATTTCTCAGATGAGTACTTATGGGACAATTCGTTTGTTGTCAACAGGAGAGTTTGCGGAACTAGAATTCGAGTGGAGATGTCCTCCGGACGCACGCGGCGTGATGACCGCAGACGGCCCGCCCGTCGATCGTACAGGTAATTTTTCTCGTTCACCACCCCCGTTGGTTTTTATTTTTTTTATTTCCCATGACTCGAAATTTTGACACTCGAACAGAGAATACCCGATTGATTAGATTCTACCAACCTACATTTTTTGCACCTGTCCGTCTCGTCTGTTTCAATTCTTGCTATATAAATAGAACTTTTACCTCCCCGACGGTGTCCAAGAAGGAAAAAGGAACAACTTTTCCGAGACATATTTAAACAAGACTCGACACTCGACTTCGACACGTTAGGAATTGGAATTGGAGTTTGCTTTTGACATTTTCAAAACTAAGATGGTACGATCTTCCCGGTAATCGAACATTATATAAGCGATGATGGGCGAAATTGATAGTTAGCATTGCTAATAATGAAATCTGATTCGGATACGAAGGCAGCAGTCTTGGGGAAACTTGTTCAATTCAACAAGATCTCTTTTGCATCTCATTTGAGTAAGAAATCGACCTCTTCGGTAGGGGACTAGTTGCGTGAGACGGTTTTTCCCCCCAGGTTTCGAAGATTTTTTTTGTATACAAATGTGGACAATTTTTATGGCGCGTAAGAAAATGCCAAAAAAATAAGTCAACTTGGATTAAGATTCCGAAAACAGTTCCACTGTTTCTGTTCTACGTTTTCAAGAATCTACGGGCTGTCAAAACACAACTTCAAACTGTTGGAACTTTCTTTAGCATAGTAAGCAGATTCCGAAAAAAGGTTGCTGCATTTGCTAACCTTGTTTAAGGTGAAACGGCTTCGAGTCTTCGAGTATGGCCTTGGCAATGGTCGATTTGAGCCTTCAACTCGCGTTTTCAATGCCACAAATTTTAATAAACGCCAACTCACCCGGTTCATGGCATGATTCATTCTCTCCATCCTCTCTAGCTCTTCAAGTCTTGGTTTACCTGATCCGCCCATCTAGCTCGCTGTGCTCCACCTCTTCTTGTACCAGTCGGATTCGACGCGAACATCATCTTTGCAGGGTATTGCCCAGGGTATTACTCATGCCGAGACTCCCAGCTAACTATATGAGTTTTCAGGATGACCCAAACCGAGATTATGGATTAACATAAAAAAAAGCCGAGATCGAAACCAAGAGGTCGGCTGTGCGGATCTCAGTTTCAGAAAGCCGAGACTCGGCATATAATTCTAAGAGTGCTAACCGGACATTTTCAAAACTTGAGGTTCTGGCTCAAAATTCGTGATTATTCACCTAAAAGTATATGAACATCATACCATGAACGAACACGAATTTTACGATTTTCTACCCAAAGGTGCAAAGACATCATGTCCGGTAGGCCCAATAAGAACACCTTCAGAACCGCAGGTATTGGTACTGTTAGATCGCTCAATATTCATGATTTTTCACCTAGAAATACATGGACATCTAGCGACGGCGTCGGTGATGTAGTGTTGAGCGTGGTTGTCTCTCACCCCAGTCGGTCTGGTATCATTTACAGTCGGCGCAGTTGGAGATTATCTGAGACGAAAAATCTCTGATCTCGTTTTCCTTCGCAAGGGAAGTAAATAAACATAAAAAAATGTCTGGGGCTTTTGGTTCCGGCCCATGTGTTGATGGGTTCGATATGAAGGGTTCAGGTTCGTCGTCTGGCGTGACGGACCAGCCTCAAGCTGAACGTCACATAAACAACTACAACTACATAGACATCTAGTCATAAACCAACAAGGGATACTACGGAGTCGATTCCAGCCGAGGCCAAAACGGACACCTCACCTTACTTACCTTACCAATCAGACTAAGGCCGGTGTGACCTCTGCTGTACACAGAAGTTGTTTCCATTGTAATCGGTCCATGGCTGTTCCTCGCCAGCCTCGCTGTCTGCGGAGGGTCCGCAGGTCGCCTTCTACTTGATCGATCCACCTTGCTCGTTGCGCGCCTCTTCTTCTTGTACCTGTCGGTTCGTTTTCGAGAACCATTTTCACAGGGCTGTCGTCCGACATTCTTACGACATTCCCAGCCCATCGTAGTCGACCGATTTTTGCGATGTGTTCGATGGGAGGTTCTCCCAGCAACTGGTGCAATTCGTGGTTCATTCGCCTCCTCCACGTTCCGTCTTCCATCTGCACTCCACCGTAGATCGTACGCAGCACCTTCCGTTCAAAGACTCCAAGGGCGCGTTGGTCCTCCACTTGCAATGTCCATGTTTCGTGGCCGTAGAGAACTACCGGTCTAATCAATGTCTTGTAGATGGTCAACTTTGTGGTTCGGCGAACTTTGTTCGATCTTAGCGTCCTTCGGAGTCCAAAGTAGGCACGATTGCCAGCCATAATGCGCCTTTGTATTTCTCTGCTGGTGTCGTTATCGGCGGTCACCAATGAGCCCAGATACACGAATTCGTCTACTACCTCGATTTCATCACCGTCGATCTGAACTTGTGCTAGGAGGCTAACATTGTCTTCTCGTGAGCCTCTTCCCTTCATGTATTTTGTTTTTAACGCATTAATCACAAGCCCAATCCTACCAGCGTCAGCCTTAAGTCTGATGTACGTTTCCGCCATCGTCTCAAAGTTACGTGCTACGATATCAACGTCGTCGGCGAAGCCAAATAGTTGGACAGACTTCCTGAAGATCGTGCCACTCGTGTCTATCCCAGCTCTTCGAATCACACCCTCCAATGCAATGTTAAACAACTGCACGGCAGCTTATGAGATTCATGAGGATCTGTCGGGGCCCTATTGGAACCGATTCAAGAGTATTCGAAAGAGTCAGAATCGCCTTGTTAGTCCATGGAATGATGTCCATATAAAAGGTTTACCAATAGGGATTTTCTAACTTTGACAGTTGATTGCGGCCATATTGTTGAAGCTACTAGTGTCAAATTAGCTGTCATAAATTGTCTTGTCAAATTACCCTGGAGAGTTCTGGCGTCAAACAATACGTGCAACGCGATGAACGTTCGCTCATTTTACGGTCGCAATAATCGTCCTACCGAGAGGTCTTTTCGCAATGTGATGAACAAATTCAAGGAAACCGGTTCGGTGAAATCTCAACCACCACCCGTACGTCAGCGGATCGCAAGGTCTGCCGAGAATATCGCCGCTGTAGTGCAGGAAAACCCGCGGCAGTCGATTCTGCACCATACAAGATCAGATTGACCCAGGAGCTCAAGCTTAACGATCATAGACAGCGCCATGTCTTCGCTGAGAGGGTTTTGGAGCAGTTGGAAACAGACCCCGGTTTTGTTCAGCGACGAGGCCCATTCCTGCATGAATGGGTATGTGACCAAGCAGAATTGTCGAATTTGGGACCAGGCTAATGCACACGAGGTCCACCAATCGACAATGCATCCCCAGAAAGTCACTGTTTGGTGTGCATTTTTGGCAGGAGGCGTTACTTACTTCTCGGCGTCCGTACTTCTTCGAAAACGACGCTAGTGAGGCCATCACCGTCAACGGAGAGCACGACGGGTCGATGATTACCGACTTCTTCTGCACAGGTTGAAAGAAACATTTAATTTTCTGCGTTATCTAATGCACTTAAAGAGAATGCTAGATTTGGCATAAATTCATGTACATTTTAGCAAGATATCACTGGAATCAGGTCTGTTTGGAAGATTTTTTTGTGTGGCCTAACTGGATGTGAGCGATATGTGGTTCCAACAGAACGGTGCAACGTGCCACACAGCGCACGAAACAATCGGTATTTTGTATGAACGATTTCCGGGCATGGTTATTTCGCGCGGAGGCGATGTCAACTAACCACCAAGATCGCGTGATTTAACTCCGCAATACTTTTTCTTGTGGGGTTATCTTAAGTCACAAGTCTATGGCAACAAGCCACCACCGATGACCTCAAAGTCAACATTACTCAAGCCATGAACGAGATTCAGCCCGATTTGTTGTCCAGAGTCATGGAAAATTGGACCTCTCTGAAGCACGCCCCCCCAAGTGAAGTTGAGGCGGCCATTTGAAGGATGTCATATTCCATACATAATGGTATTTTCAAACAAAAATTAAACTTCGAATATCTCTCACACACATTTTGTTTTACTCAACTTTGAAGATAGAAAACAGCAAATGGAAAACCCAGCACTTCTGGGTGAAAAATCAAGAATTCTGAGCCGTCCAGATCACGAGGTTCTAAAAGTGCCCGTTTTAGATCCCGCCGGATCCGTTATCAGGAAATCGGGAAGTAGTCATATCCCGTCGTTTGCCCATAGCATGATGCTCTTGCACCTCTGGTTGCAAAATCATAAATTTTGAGCCGTCCAAAGGAACGAGATCACGGGGTTAAGAAAGTGTTCGTTTTGGCTATGCTCAGATTTCCGGAAATGGACAAATTTTCTTGCTGTTCCATGGAATGATGTTTTTGTAGTTCTGGATTGAAAAACATGAATTTGAGCCGTCGAACAGCACCAGGACTTGAGATTCTGGATGTGTCCTCTTCAGATCACTACCGGAATCGATTCCAGGTGCACAGATCTTCAAAAGGAACAAAAACTGGTGAGAATTCTACTCCTTAGTACCCATACAATTCAGTTTCCAACGTCCAATCAAACTTGCTCGACTTGGTGTTCATCTGCAAGAACTCACTGCGCAAATGTACTGTCGTTGAAGCTCATTGTGCCACTTGATAACTACCATCCTGCTCTTGATATATCAATTGCATACGAACCTAATCTCCATTTTGATGAACCTGTAAGCACCGATCGACTCAATTTCCGCAAAGCTGATTTTCAACTGCTTCGTCACTGCTTATCTCCCGTATCGACTGGAATGTTTTGGGTGATATTGAATCAGCTGTTGACCGCTTCAACTGTTTGCTGCGTGAGAGTGTTTTGGCAGCTGTACCGAAGTGCCAAACTCCGAGAAAACCTCCGTGGACTAATGCTCTTCTACGCAACATGAAATTCGACGATCTGCCTCTACCAAATTGGATTTTAATCGCTCCAGCAATGAATATCGGCGCTGCTACAAATATTATGTACATCGCACACAAGACAATTTTGGTTGTTCGTGAACTCTAAGAGGAAGGAAACTGGACTACCGTCATGTGTGTTTCTCGATAGAGACGCTACACGGACTACCGAGGAGAAATGCAAGACACTTCTCGAGTGTATTTTCAGGCGATTTTACCATCTCAAGCTAATATTGAAAGTGCTGTGCGGGAAGTACCCAGCGATGTGATTAACATGGATGTCTTTGCTGTCGACGTTCAGGTGGTTCTTTCGGCGATAAGCAAGACCAAATCGTCCTTCAATTCTGGACCTAGCGTAATTCCTTCTGCTGTGTTGAAAAAATGCTACGACATTTTAGCTACTCCACTTTCTCTGCTATTCAACTTATCACTCCAGCAATCAAAATTTCCAATGCAGTGGAAGTGCTGTACTATGTTCCCAGTTTTCAAGGAAGTGATATAAGAAATTACCGTGGCATTACTTGACTAGGTGTGGAATCAAAAGTATTTGAGTCGCTGATCAACGACAAATTATTTACTACCTGCAAGAATTACATCAGTTCCTATCAACACGGCTTTTATCCCGGCCGCTCTGTTGAAACGAATCTTGTCAGCTTTACGTCGTTTTGCATGGAAAACGTATGTAAACAACTCCAAGTCGATGCTGTTTATACCGATCTCAAATCTGCCTTCGATAAAGTTAACCATGACTTACTGCTTGCAAAACTGGAGAAAATTTGTTGTTCCATTGCTTTCTGCACCTGGCTGTTCGAATCTTACCTTGTGCAACGTCAAGTATCTGTCAGTATTGGAAACAATTCATCGGACTATTTTTCGAACCATTCCGGAGTTCCCCAAGGAAGCACCCTGGGACCATTGCTGTTCTCGCTTCTTATAAACGATTCTGTTGCTGTTTGCAGATGACCTTAAAATTTATCTAGTTGTTCGAAGCCTAGCAGACTGATATGAACTACAGAAACTTCTTGAAATATTCAGTAATTGGTGCGTGCGAAATATGATGGTTCTGAGCATCTAAAAATGTTGCATAAGTTTTGGTCGAACGAATAATGCTATCCAGTTTGATTATACTATTGCTGGATCTCCACTTCAACGGGTTGATCGTGTTAAAGACATCGGAATTGTATTGGACGCAAAGCTAACCTTTACTCGCCACTTCTCAGGTATCATTGATAAAGCCAATCGCCAGCTTGGGTTCATGTTCAAAATCTTCAATGAGTTTCGTGACCCGCTGTGTTTCAAAGCTCTTAACTGCTCGCTGGTACGCTCTATTCTTGAGTTTGCATCTGATGTATGGAAACCCTGCCAGGCTGCATGGAGTGCGCGGTTTGAAGCTGTCCAACGCAGATTCGTAAGATATGCTTTGCGCCACCCACCCATTAAACTTGCCTGCTTACGCCGATCGCTGTCGCCTGCTAGGGCTGGATACTCTGGCTAAACGAAGGAATGTCACGCAATCTGTATTCGTTGCCAAGATTCTTTTATCTGAATACGATGTTCCTGAGCTGCTGTCGAGAATCAATCTATATGTTCCTGCCCGAACCCTTCGACCGAGAGCGTTGCTTCACGGGGAATTACAAGCAATTAATCATGCTGCAAATAGTTCCATTGTCGCCACGATCCTTCGGTTCAACGTAGTATCCGACGAATTTGATTTCAACATGTCCGCCTCAAGATTTGGTCACCGCTTGCTGAACCGTTTTTAAAGTTGACTTTTATTAGATTTAGATATTTCAAGTAGACCACAAAGGCCGATGAATCAAAGACAAATACAAATACCTTTCAGATGATGCCAAGCGAGCAATAATCAGATCAAAATGGATTTTTGAAAGCGAGCCAAAGGCATTGATCATTTTTGACGCTAATGAACAATGTGTAACTTTGTTTACAGCGCAAATCCTATATGTCGCTAGAAACATTGTCCGGTCGTAATATAAACGACAGAAAGTTCGTAAATGTTGGGCCCCAAAATTTGCCTGGAAACAAGAAAGTTATGCTTCATCGAAGAGCAGAACTTGGTGAGACCATTCCAACTATAGCAAACCGGTTCCAGTTGATTTCGATTAGCAGCTTCTTTGCTTTCGCTGTCAACTCAACCGCCGATCGACCAAAGGAAAAACGCATACGAATACGACCTTCCGCTGTCGCTGGATCTGTTAGTTTCCGGAATGGATGTAAACATGAGAGATCATTTTGAGAATCAGACAAGTATTTTTTTTCCTTTCCTATGACTGGTAGTAAACCGTTTTCCTTTTGGAAACGTCATTTCAAATGTTTGCAGCCCATGGACGCTTTTGTTGGATAGCCTTAAACCCAATTATCGGTTCGTTACCGTAAAAGTGGGAAATCCATCGAAAACAGATTTGTACGACAAAAGTAGGTGAGGCAACGTTGCATATGAGCCGCATCAGAAAAATCAAACTTTGCGGTCACTTTTAAGCCTACCAAACGCCACTTGGTATCGCTTAGTTGGCTTTCAATTTAAATCCGGCCAGTTCTCCGAACCTAAAATTAGGTTCACTTCGACTCAATTCATTTAAAGGTGCAGAAAAGTAAATAAATCTAGTCAGGATTGTAAAATGACTCCGAAATTCGAATTTTACTCAAATCTGAGTTCAGACAACTGTTCGTTTGTGATACCTTTGGAAGATCGTCCTTAAGATTTAATATTCCATCAACGTAAATATGATCATTTCTGACAAATTGACTTCAAACTACCAAAATACAGTAGCGAATATACCAATAAGACGTTATTACATAACATTATTAGACGATTATTGTGTAAGAATGCTCGACTTTTAAGAAATGAATGAGTTGTACTTGCTTAGTATCAAACTATGAAGCGAATATTCCCTGAGATTTCAATGATTCAAAATCGTCTCATGCTAAAACATTAATTTTATATTAGATATGATTATTTTCCACAAATTGACCTCGTACAAAAGTTACAAGACAGACTACCTTAATCAAAACTTTCTCCATACATGTTTACTTTGTTCCAATTTTATTCAGTTAGCCCCCATATTGATCTGTTCAGTTCTCTATATATTTAAAAAAAAAACACATCAAACCAAAACCCCATCATCAAATATGAGAATGCGATTTTTTTAACCTCCGGTGATCAACCAAATTTCAGGGCAAGCTCTGCTATGAAACTCTGCGTCAGCAACTTCCGCCACAGAACTTCATCTAACCAACCTTCTACTAGTAGTTCTACTGTCAAGACAAGCGCAAGCATCAAATCCACCACCAAAACCACCACCACCACAGCCATCACCACAACCAACCAAATCACCACCACCACCATCACCACCAAAGAAACCTCTTCAGCCTCTTCGATTTCTTCTAGACTTGTTCGCTCTCTCGTCGCGCAAGCTCTTCAAGTAGTCTCCCGTCTACCAACCGTACAACTACCTCAACTATTACTACTACTACTACTACTGCTAGTGCTACTACCGCTACTGCCACCACAACTACTACTGCAATCGCCAACGTCAGCACTTCATCAACTGCTGCATCGTTCGACGACATCGCTGAACCTGCTGCTGCTGCTGCCGCTGAAATCAAGCATCTCCACTTGCTCTCAACCGCAGCAACAACAACAACGAATTTTGTTGAAATTTGTCCTTCCGACTTGAAGGCGAGGGGATCATAACCCCTTTCCAGGCAGGAATGAAAACCTTTGCTTGAAGCACAGAACAAGCAATCAACTTGCGTGAAGCGAAGTAGATCCAACGGTTGATATCTTCGCACCGCCGCCCCCCATATCTTCAGGGGTGCCATCGACGATCTTCCGGGCTTCTTCTCCCCAACTGCCGACCACCATCTCTCCGTCCGAAACGAGCGCAACCACCTACAACTCTACTACTACAGCTACTCATCTCATCAGCCTTCCGAATTGCTCTTCCTACTACGACACCACCGCGACAACCCTTCTACTACTACTACCACCACCACCAACCACCAGCCACCACCAACTACTACTGCTTCTAGAATCGAAATGTATAGTGCGCAAAAAAAAAAAAAAAGAACCGCTAACTGCAACCGACCGCGCGTCCTCTTCTTCGCCATAACCGCATCAACATGTGTGCAATGTCAGTAGAAACAGCTGTAGATAATCAAAAAAAAAAAAAAAAAAACAATAGAAATTCGTCAACAGTCAACGTCCCCGGTAGGCGCTCTTCGTCAGAAACCACCACCACCACCAAAATATAAATCAACACCACCAATCAACATCCTAGCTTTTTTTTCAAAAGAGTTACGCTGTCCATTTCCTTGGAAAAGGTAGGATGAATTTAAATTCCTGTATTTTCTTTTTCCCTTTTTTTTTTGAACCAGTGCGATTTTTTAGCTAATACATTTTACCATTTTTTTTTCGTATTCTTCGTTCATTGCAATAATCTCTTTTCTCTTGAAATCAGTGTTGGTAATAATCGAGTACCTGGCGGGGTGTATGTGTACGTGTGTAGTTCATCCTCAATGTGATCCACGATCCTCTGAATCAAGCTTTTTTACAGCCGCGATTGGCGACTTGAAACCTGTTCCATTGTGCATTGAAATGTGCTTTAGAAATTATCGTTTTCAACACGCCGTCAAGATTAACTCAGTGAATCAAACAACTCCGGCAAGCAATTCGAACTGAGTAAAATTGGTTTCTTCAGAGAGTTAGTTTTTTCCGCCGTGTCGAAAATGACAATCGCAACAGAACACATGTCAGTGTAGGCTGAAACAAGTTTTCACGTCGTTTTCATTCTTGTTTAACGACACCTGTGTGTCTGAAAACCTGATTCCTGTCAATTCGTTTTTCCTTAAAGCTATCAAACGATGAAATCCTTTCCCACAAACAACACCCCCAACATACCCAGTTATTAGTTATCTTCTATCACCACATCGCAGCGCATACACCCAATTGTGCAGTGTAGTCTCGAACCGAAAAATATCACGCTCTTCTCCAAGCGATCATCTTCCATCATTCATGTATTGGCAACCATCGCCTAGTCGTAGCCAGTTACCGAAACCATCCCGTCGATCAGGCTCGTTTCTAACCAGCTAATTTAAGTCACTATCATCCCATCAAAATCAACACATCACACATCCGCCAACGACATACATCTCAATCTCCAAAAAACCGAGACTGTCTTCTTCCTTCGCCCGACGACGACCAAGAGAGTGAAAAGAGTGGACCTCGGCTGCGCTCGTCGTTCGTCATCTTTGTCCCGTTACTTCAGCATGCGTTTCAACGTTCGGCGGACACAGAACCGTTTCTGTGAGCACCTCTACCAATCAACCAACCAACCAACACAAACACAAAAACGATCACAGTTCTTCTTGTGTCAACTTGTGTACTACCAACTTGTATAACTGCAAGCTGCGATCTCCTACCGGGAGCATCTTCAGCCCTCACAAACACACTCTCACACACACAGACATGGTCAACTTCTTCTACCTCCCCTACTACCACAACGAAGCGGGTTTCGCCAATCAACTCCTGGAACAACACCATCCATAACTGAACAATGACTTCCGCCGCTCGTGTGCGTTCAACTCTACCCACCAAGCGAGCCATACACTGCAAAAAAAAAAAAAAAAAGTAAAAATAAACGCTCATCCACTCATCCAAGGAAGTCCTCGTTCGGTACCTGAAATGGTTCCACCGCTTCCGTGCTGATAAACAACTGCTACTGCAACGACCGCCACCCACTTTTTTCGAATGGCGCCGCGACGCAGCAACACAACCCTTTTCACCACCACCCGACCCGGACCAAGCTCCTTAACTACATCGTGTGCCATCTGCTCTTTTTCTCCTCTCTTCCGCAATTGCGGTGCAAACAACAGATCCCGCTCGCCACGCCGTTCCCGATCACGGTCCCGCAGCATGAGCCGTGAACGCGACCGCGACCGTCGCAGCCGCAGTGGATCCCGCGATCGCCGTTAGAAACTAATAGGGGGAAAAAAAAACAACATAGATGACGAGGAATTTTCACATGAAGTGGAATTATATTTGCATAACTTTTAAACAGACTACTCACATACATTGATAGAAGCAAGGCATGGTAAGTGACGAGAAAGAATAAAGTTCAAATCATAAAAGCAACAGAAACCACGCCTCCACACCACAATTTCTTATTGTCTAACAAACCATGTAAATTCGTTCTTTTTTCTCGCGCGGAAGTCCGTTTTAGAACCAGACATTCCTTGTCGAACGTTCGAGTGTGCAAGTTCAACTTTGGTTAGCTCCGCAATCGAATTACTTTTTTGGTTTTTTTTTCCACGATCGTGGTTTTTTTTCTGCACTAAAGCTGGTGTAACAGCTAGTTTGATAGTGCCACAGTGCGACGTTCGGAACGAAGGAAGTGGCCTTTACAGGCGAGCCTTGTAAAGGACCATCCAACGACCCGTCATCGACACCGAAAGTGTGAAGAATTTCGTTCTCCCCCACAACGGCTATCATCATCATCACCATCATCATCATCACCGCACCATTCCATCGCGTCGGTCAAGGCTTTGTTCCACACGCACCCGGAGGCTTTTCAATAGCCTATCTACAGACCGACACGAGTAGCTGCCGCATCATACCAAATTGTGTAACAATAGGTAAACATTTCTTTTGATTTCTACTTTGCTCCACTACTGACTGAAGATAGAGGATAATCCCCCTTGCAGGCAGAAGTACTTTTCCGGTAAAATTTATTGCTTTTTTTATATAAATAATTTTTTTTTTTTGGTTTGAATTTTTTTTTCGACGAAGAATATTGTTGATTAATCCTCCCGGATAACAGGAAACCTTTGTTAGTATTATATAAATTTTTTTTTTATTATTATTTTTTTTTTTTTGGTTTGTTATT
This sequence comes from Aedes koreicus, assembly GCA_024533555.2. Lineage (NCBI taxonomy): Eukaryota > Metazoa > Arthropoda > Insecta > Diptera > Culicidae > Aedes > Aedes koreicus. The sequence continues at coordinate 298,745 of JAHHFK020006007.1, forward strand.
TTCCCTTTCTTTTTTTCAAATTATTGATTAATCCACCTATAAGTGGAAATAATCTCATTTTTCTTTATTTTTTATTTTTTTTTCCTCTCTGTGATAGGAGCTGTGTATGTGGATTTTTTTTGAGCATGTTTTAGGTGAATATAATCGCAGCGATAACATAAATAATTAACCCACCTATCAGTTACGAAAATCTTTATTGTGTCCTATATTTTGATATTATATTTTGTTCTGAATTTTATTTTTTTCTGATATTGAACTGAACACAATTGTTTTATTCTCCTCGTGGGCGTTCTAAGTCCCCACGATGGATGAAAATAATCCGAGCCGGGGTTCGGAGGAGTTAGATTGCTCGGATGATGATATTCCTCCTATTCTACAACCTTTTCCTAATTTTTCCTTAATGGAGACAGAAAAAGCTTCGGAGCCAAACTCAACAGAAGCAACTTCGGGTACATCCTCCTCCGAGCTCCCCCGCCGGAAAGCTTATCCAACCGGATCTAAAGGTCCTTTTCTGGTTTTTTTTCGGCCCAAGAGTAAACCGTTGAATAAACTCCAAATCGAAAAAGATCTGGCAAAGTCGTTTCGGAGCATTCAGGAAATAACCTCTCCCAGCCGCAGTAAGCTTCGCATCACTCTAAGTGATCGCGAAGAAGCTAACAAGATTGTTGCCTCAGAGCTCTTTTCCCTAGAATACCATGTGTATCTTCCCTCGCACGTTGTTGAAATAGCCGGAGTGATCACCGAACCGTTTTTGACGTGCGCTGACATCAAGGCTCGTGGAACTGGTGGGTTTAAAAATCGTGCCGTTCCACCAGTTCAGGTTCTTGATGTCAGGCAAATGAACCATGTGTCCTCCGACGGCAAAAAAAGGCCTTCAAATTCGTATCGAGTGATCTTCTCTGGAGCTGCCCTTCCGAATTTCCTCGTGCTGGGGAAGCTTTGGTTACCTGTTCGCCTCTATATACCGACGGTCATGCACTGTGATAAGTGCCAGCAGTTTGGTCATACTGCACCTTACTGCTGTAACAAAGCACGATGCGGTAAATGTGGTGAGCAACATGTGGACGGTCCCTGCAGTACAGACCCCAAGTGTATATGCTGTGGGGAAGCTCCACATGATCTCTCTACGTGTCCGAAGTATGTAGAGCGGGAGAAACATGAAATTCGTTCGTTGCAGCAGCGGTCAAAGCGCTCTTACGCCGAAATACTTAAAAAGATCGCACCGGCCGCTGTTCCACCAGCCCAACCTGACAACAATATCTTTTCTTCCCTGCCCATTGATGATCATGGCTCAGACTTTGAGGATGCTGAGGAGTACTCTGTTGTTCAGACAGGAGCGAAGAGAAAGCGCGCTACAGCAAGACGTCAACGGCACCGTCAGCAAGCATCTCAAAACGCGCTGACTGTAGAACAGACTCCCCACCCTCCTCTGAACAATCTAAGAAGTGGTGGTAATACAAAAAAAGTTTCTCCTCCAGGTTTTAAACCACTGGCTGGTGACTTTCCACCACTTCCGGGAACATCTAAAACCCCAGTTGTTCCAGTTTTTTGCCCAGAACGCCAACTACCAAGACATCTGGAATCTCGAACGTGTCAAGTCGAAGAATCCGAAAAAATGTCTCTTTCTGGGATTGTGGAATTCATCTTCACCATTTTCGAGGTCTCGCTAACAACGAGAAACCTCATCAACATGATCCTTACATTTGTAAAACCTCTTTTAAAGAAACTGTCTTCAAAATGGCCTCTTCTTGATTCGATCATATCTTTCGATGGATAATTTATCCAATGAGGTCGGGGATATAATCGAAGCACTACAATGGAATAGTAGAAGTATTCTAAAACATTTGGACGCTTTTAAGTTTTTAGTTCACAAATCGCATTGTGACGTATTTGCTCTCTGTGAAACATGGCTCTCTTCTGATAAAGATTTCTCTTTCCACGATTTTAACATTATTCGGCAGGATCGAGGGGATTCATATGGAGGGGTGCTGTTGGGGATTAATAAGCTCCACTCCTTTTATAGAATTGATCTCCCTCCGATGACAGGCCCTGAAGTAGTTGCATGCCAAGTGACTATTCGAGGCAAAAGTTTTAGTATAGCCAGCATATACCTGCCGCCGAATACGGCAATATCCCGCAGGGACCTTTCAACTATTTGCCTCGCAATGCCAGAGCCACGGTTGATCTTAGGAGATTTTAATTCTCACGGTACAGCCTGGGGGTCACCGTACGACGACAACCGTTCTGCATTGATACTAGACCTCATGGACTACTTCAACTTGACTATTTTGAATACTGGGGAAGTAACACGCGTGGCTCCACCTCCAAACCCTGGAAGCAAATTAGACCTCTCAATCTGTTCGAATTCATTATCATTGGATTGCACGTGGAAAGTGATTCAAGATCCCCATGGTAGTGATCACCTGCCTATCAAAATTTCAATCACCAATGGTTCGTGTCAATCTCGCTCGATCGACATTGCGTACGACCTCACGAAGTGCATCGACTGGGGTAAATACGCTGAAGCGATCATCGATGGCGAGCAATCGGTCGAAGTCCTTCCTCCGTTGGAAGAGTATCGGTTTTTATCCGGGTTAATCCTCAAGTGTGCGATCGACGCACAGCGCAGACCAGTACCAGGATCAACAATTCGCCGACGTTCGCCCACTCCGTGGTGGGATGACGAATGTACTGAGGTCTACCGTGAAAAATCAGTCGCGTTTAAAGCATATCGGAAGCGCGGTTCGCGAGATAACTACGAGCGGTACATTGCTCTTGAGCGTAAGTTTAAGAGCCTCACCAAGGCCAAGAAACGCGGATATTGGCGTCACTTCGTCGAAGGGCTATCGCGTGAAACGTCGATGAGAACTCTTTGGACCGTCGGGAGAAGAATGCGAAATGCGTCGTCGGTGAATGAAGACAAGGAAAGCTCTTCCCGGTGGGTCTACGCGTTCGCCAAGAAAGTGTGCCCAGATTCGGTTCCGGTGCAACGTATTGCTCGCGATACTCAAACCAATCGTAACGAAATGGATGCGCCCTTTTCGATGCTCGAATTCTCACTTGCGCTTCTTTCATGCAACAATTCTGCACCAGGAATGGATAAAATCAAGTTTAACTTGTTGAAAAACCTCCCAGACGTCGTAAAGAGGCGCTTGCTGAACTTATTTAATCAGTTCCTGGAAAGCAATATTGTTCCGGATGAATGGAGGCAGGTTAGAGTTATAGCTATACAAAAACCCGGGAAACCCGCGTCGGATTACAACTCTTATCGCCCAATTGCGATGTTGTCGTGTATACGGAAGCTGCTAGAGAAGATGATTCTCCATCGGCTCGACAAATGGATTGAATCTAATGGCTTTCTATCTCATACACAATTTGGTTTCCGCAGAGGCAAAGGAACGAGCGATTGTCTTGCGCTGCTCTCAACAGAAATACAGCTGGCCTATGCTCAAAATGAGCAAATGGGTTCAGTTTTCATGGACATTAAGGGGGCTTTTGATTCAGTTTGTGTAGACGTCCTTTCAGACAAACTCCACGAGTGTGGCCTTTCTCCATTATTAAACAACTATTTGTACAATCTGTTGTCTGAGAAACATATGAGCTTTTCTCATGGGTCTTCGACAACTTCACGAATTAGCTACAAGGGTCTCCCCCAGGGCTCTTGTTTAAGCCCCCTTTTTTATAATTTTTATGTTAGAGACATCGATAGCTGCCTCATGGAAAATTGCACGCTAAGACAGCTTGCGGATGACGCCGTTGTTTCATTTGTAGGACCAGGGGCGAACAACCTGCAGGGACCGTTGCAGGATACCCTAGACAATTTGTCTACCTGGGCTGTAAAGCTGGGTATCGAATTCTCCCCGGAGAAAACAGAGTTAGTTGTTTTTTCTAGGAAGCGTGATCCAGCACAGATACCGCTTCAACTCATGGGTAAAATAATAACTCAAAGTTTGTCTTATAAATACCTAGGGGTCTGGTTCGATTCTAAATGCACCTGGGGAAAGCACATTAAGTATCTGCATCAGAAATGCCAGCAGCGAATAAACTTCATGCGTACTATCACCGGAACATGGTGGGGAGCCCACCCGGAAGATCTGATAAAGCTGTATCGTACAACGATTCTGTCGGTTCTCGAGTACGGTAGCTTCTGTTTTCAATCCGCCGCGAAAACTCATATTCTGAAGCTGAAGCGAATCCAGTACCGTTGTCTTCGTATCGCGTTAGGCTGCATGAACTCAACTCATACTATGAGTTTGGAGGTATTAGCAGGAGTTCTTCCTTTATCAGATCGTTTTGTGGAGCTATCGTTCCGGTTCCTCATCCGCTGTGAGGTGCTAAATCCATTGGTAATTGCAAATTTTGAAAAGCTAATCGAACGAAATCCTCAAACTAAATTCATGACACTGTACCATTGGTACATGACTCTGGAGGTGAGCCCTTCTTCGAATGTTCCTAATCGTGATTACTCCCAAGACTTCTCTAGTTCTACTGTAGTTTTTGATCTAACCATGAAGCAAGAAGCTCGTGGAATACCAGATCCACTCCGTTCGGAGTACATTCCATCAATTTTTACAAGCAAGTTTGGCCATATCAGAAGTGACAGAAAGTTTTACACCGACGGGTCAAAAACAAATGATTCCACTGGATTTGGTGTTTTTAACGAAATTCATAGCGCCTCCTTCAAACTTCAAAATCCTTGCTCCGTATACGTCGCAGAATTGGCGGCTATACACTATGCATTAGAGCGAATCGCCTCTCTTCCCTCTGATCAATTTTTCATTTTTACGGATAGTCTCAGCTCACTTCAGGCTATTCGTTCAATGAGGCCGACAAGGAACTCACCGTATTTCGTTAACGAAATACGATCTCTTTTGAGTGCCCTATCAAACAATTCCTACACCATCACCTTGGTTTGGGTCCCTTCTCATTGCTCCATTCCGGGTAATGAGAAAGCGGACTCACTTGCCAAGGTGGGCGCTATGGCAGGCGATATTTATGATCGACAAATTGCCTTCAACGAATTTTTTGCTATTTTCCGTCAACAGGCCTTGATCAGCTGGCAACAAAAATGGGATGCAGGGGATTTGGGCAGATGGTTACATTCCATTCTCCCACAGGTATCGAAAAAATCGTGGTTCAGAGGGTTGGATATTAGCCGGGATTTTATCAAGGTAATGTGTCGTCTAATGTCCAATCACTACTCGTTAGGCTCTCATTTCTATCGAATAGGTCTCTCAGACACCAATCAATGCGGCTGTGGTGCAGGTTATCAGGACATCAACCACATTGTCTGGCATTGCCTCGATTACGAAATTGCCAGATCTGATCTTTGCGCATCCCTACGGGCCCGAGGGAAACCAGAGAAGGAAGATATTAGAGACGTGCTGGGTAAGCTGGACTTGGACTATATGGGGCTAATTTACAAGTTCTTGAAACAAATAGATGTATTCGTTTGATCCTCTCTTAGCTGTCGCTTTAACATGTCCACCTTGTCCCCTCCCCCCGTAATACCGCTTCTATTGTATCGTTACAGCTTAACGCAATGCAACATCTACGCCAGACCTACAGCAAGAATATAGCATCGCCAATCTGCTGTTGAAAGCCATTATTAAGATTCCTACTTCCCCATTCCTTCCTGAATCATTGTAATCCCTAACCTCGACCAAGTCGCGAGTTTTTCGGCTTTCCAAAACTAACCTAGTAAGTAAGTTAACATCGTTGTAAAAATGAATTGGAACTCGGCTCCGTTATGCCTAAGGCACTTGAGCCTTCTAAATAAACAATTAAGTTAAAAAAAAAATCACACTTCCGACACAAGAGCAACATTTGAAAAGGGCCTAACACCGAAATGTAAACAAATCATTTATTAGATCATGAGCATCTTTTGCATCATAGTTAAAATTGAAAATATACCTAACTTTGATGAAAAAATATTTCAATTTATAAAAAGGGCCCATCGCAAGCAAATGCAAAATTATGATGAGGCCTTTATTTCAAAAGCCCTTATGATTGCCATGAACTGAACGCTTTTCATAGGGCCTTTTTAAATGTATGTTTTTCTCTCTTGTTTGATGCTTATTTCATTGACAGCAGGTAACCGTGCAATTAAGTTATTTCTTGGTAAATAATAATAATATGCACTATGTTAAACAGTTAATGTTGCCATCGTTAACTTTGTGTTTAAGCTGCGGCTGACGTAATAAATACGGAAGAATGTGGGGAGCCATAGGAGACACCTGAGGCTAACAACATGTCAGTTATACTAAGTATCCCTTCGAAGTTTCTCTTCGCAGAGCTATAACACAAAATGATGTTATAACAAGCCTTATCCAAAAAGACTTACAATTTCTCAGTAAAAAAAGGCCTCAGCAAGTTGGTCTCATTAAAAAAAACTGATAGTTGAGGGGCATAACAAAAAGGGCCCATGTTTTCAATCTAGAATTGGGCGTTTTTTTTTTCTTTTGGAGTTTTGTGGCATACAAAGATGTTAATATAATTTATTCTAACAAGATTATATGCATCTCATCAAGGTGGGTGTTGGCCAAATTGGGATTTTTCAGATATAATCCTTAAAAGGTTATAGAGTATTTTTCATACATCTAGTAACCAAACGTCCGTGCTCCATCACAATATTTTCTATTGTGATGTGTCCAACTCAATGGGTAAATTAAACTGAAGGTGAGTTTGAAAGAAGGGGAACTTGGAGTAGAGCACACGTACCCACTGGTTGACACTAAATATTGGCCAACGTGCTTTTGCACATTTGTTTGAGGATTTGTTAAGCGACTCAAATGTCCAAATCCTAAGTTTTTGCAAAGTCCTAGCATGCAGCTATGAGGTTCTAAATTTATCATAATAGCATATTAGCGTTAAACCTGAGAGGGTTGATTCATCGATTTCTGTTACAATTCCAAGTTGTAACATTCTGCCCATTTACATGTTAGGCGGCGGGAATTTCTCTCGTGCTTTGGAATCGGTGGATTGTGAGTTAGGTTATAGCAGGAATCGGAGGGACTGATTAGAAAAGTATACATTGAGAGTAGCTGAGCGGAGGAGATGAATAGAAATGAGCTTTCAGATGATTTGTTTATAGATCAAACCAATAATTAATCTTCAAACATTAAAGGGAAACTGCCCCCATATTAATCTCACTGTTCCTATATTCATCCTACGATCAAAGGATCAAATCAAAGAATTGGGCAGTTCGGCGGTTTCGTTTTGAAATAATGTTTGCCTTCGTTAAATAACTACAGCAAAAATTACTAACTAATCCTGTCACGTGTATATCGTTTTATTTCAAGTAGGATGAATTGCAAAATGATGAGATTATTATAGGTACATCTTCCCTATGTACTCACTAACAATAGAGGGTGATAGTAACAGTATAGACTAGTAACATTACAGGATTAAGGGGCTATTAAGTAGAACAGCCGACTGAGGTCATCAGATATAGCTTTTCATTAAATAGGTTTGGGTATGATGAAGTGTTGGGTTTGGATGGTTAAGGGGAATGCTTGAAGGATAATTTATTGTTGGCCAAAGCAAGGCACCTTCTACGTTTTCATTTGGTTGTTGGAATAAATATTTAATAATATGGGTTTATGGAATGTTCCTAAATGTTACCGTTTTACACACGGGTTTTCTCAATTCTTTTAAGTAATAATAATTCAGTTAGGCATAAAGATTACTATTATAGAGCAATAAAGACTTAACTTGTATGTCAATAAAACTCATAACGTTAATATTTTTGACTTTGAGAGCAATTTAGCTAAATCAGAGTATTTGGAATACAACTTAATAGGATCACAGGGGTCGATAATAATCACACATCTCAACTCATTAATATAAGTATGAAATGCCTTTTTATCATAAAGGGTTTGTTTAATTATATTTAGATATATCAGCTATTAATGATATGACAGGCCACCAATCCGAGGAGTAGTCCGGTTTGTTTAGTCTCTATTTGCAGGATCACCACTTGAAAAGGAGCATGCCGTCGCTCAGGAAAATATTCACTGGAAAAAATATCACCTGTGCAGCCGAGGGAACCAGGAAGGGAATCGCCAGCCAACGAGACATGAAAGCATCCGATACCGACCTTTTGAAAGCATTTGGATGTGATGAAGTGTTGGGTTTGGATGTATAAGGGAAGGGTTGTACAGAGAATTTGTTGGCCAATACAGGGCACCTTCCACGCTGCCATCTGGTTGTTAAGAGAGACAATTAATGAGAAAAGTTCATGTAATGTTACTAATAATCCAAAATCTAAAAGGTACAAATATGGACTTTAGTCCCACTCTCAAAAGTTTGAAATATTTTCAAAAGGTCGGAATGAAATCTTCATTATAATGGCCAATTGAGCGCAATACCAATTACTACTAGTTAGTTGTTTTCACACGGGTTTCCTTGTAACTTTTTAAGCACTAGTACTTCATTCAGGCATAAAAAATAGATAATTAATGTACCAGAAACTGGACGGACACTTGTGCCTACCCAGTGGAGGACCCGGATACGTCCACCCATGTGAGTCTATAGTATCGCACGAGCTGACGAGTGCAACGGGAAGGACTATAGGTGTATAGACCTGGGGATGAGTCCCCGGATACGCAATCTTAGCAGGAAAGCACGGACTATACACTGAACAATTACAAGATTATATGCATCTCATCAAATTTCAATCATCAAATTGATTACCGTTTTTCTCATTGTTTACATTTTGGAGTTAGGCCCTTTTCAATTGTTGGTCTTGAAGTATGGAAACTGCAGTTTACCATGACATCACACACCACATCCAAATGAAGGGATCTCCAGCATCATTCAAACGTCGCCGTCTAGCATCTGACAAGCTAGAAGCCGTTAGAAAATAATTTCAGAGTTCCATGTGGTTTCAAGGTTCCGATTTTGTAGCTCAACTATAAAGTAGCTTTCTCAAAAAAATTAAAAATACTATACTGAATACCATACCAAATACCATAATGAAAAAGTAAAAATCACACGAAAAATCTAGTCGATATTCGCCAACTCTAAACGGTTTAAAAAAATCTCAAAAATTCCAGAGATGGTTTTTGGAATACCGTAAGTCCACTATATTTTGTGTATTGCCGAATTTTGCGCAGTTTTGTATATTTCGTGCTGTAACTATGATTTGCTGCATTTTTGAGATTGACTTTCGACACCAATAGCTTGTTAATTGTGTTAACTTTCGATTGACGGAATACATGATGAGAAAAAATGCTCATACCTAACAACCGCGGTTCGTAAGCAGTTGTGCGCACCTCTAAATCATCAAATTTTCCTGTTAGCGTGTGTGCTAAGACAAGTTTCAATTATTACGAGATTAACAGTTTTAAAAGCTGAAATTACTACCAAATGAGGAAAACAGGTGTGTACTACATCCATCACATAACATTTCGGCTGTTTGTGTAACATTTTATCAGAAAATCAGCATAATTTGATGCGCAAAATATGGCATCAATTTTTTTCATCATGTTGCTTATTATTTGCAGTTCATCATGTCGGCTTTCGATGGAAAGTATATGCGGTATTCTTCGGATAATTTGGCCAAAGCCTTGCGAATGGTCACTCGTGGCATCTCTGTTCGACAGGGTGCCATTCCGTTGAAGATGAATTATCTGGATTTGGTGAATCAAAAATGCATGGTAACCTAATTAAACAAACCATTTATATATATAGCATGATACTAAAAAGATTTTTCGTTTCTTACAGTTGATCGATACATGCTTCTGTAGTCAACATTGCTCAACCTGACACTTTAATAAAAATAAACTACTGTACTATGCAAATTGATTCCACTATTAATAATTTGTAAACAAGTTTGCATGAGATTGAAAGTACACAATTACCAAAATCACCACTAGGTCAATTTCGTTGTAAGCCCAAGTTTATACAGTTATTTGACAACCTTGTAAAAATTTCAAATACATAATTGATAGCAACCATACCGTCTTCATCTTCCGAATCCATATTATCCGTGTGCTCATTAACATTCTTTCCAATTGGCACTAAATCCGCTCCTATCTGACCGATACGGTTGAGCTAGAATGCACCTCTGTTACAGTTCCTTCTGAATCATGATCCAAAATTGACAGATCAGCTTACCCATTCCTGGTTCTCCGTTTCCATTGCGTTCACCTCGGCATCCTCGTCGCAGCATTCGTCCGCCGCGAACCACAGGCTGTTCGCAATGGCCGGCCTCAGCGAAGGAAAAAACGGCAGCATTTCGGGGATGATAAACAATTTTGTGCGGTTTCGTCCGCTCGGATAGTTTGCGAATGGATGTTGTAAACAATCACAAACCCAGCGGAGGGCTGGGCAGGGCGGGGGGGGGAGGAGGAGGGAGAACTTCTCACAGAGGGAAAAAAAATGGCTACACACTTAGAAAATTTTACAGTATTCGGTAATTTTTTACCGAACTTTCAACAGCTGAACGTTCGGTAATCTGTTCGGTAATTAAATCAATTACCGAACGTTCGGTACTCAAATTTTTTGATGAACTGTCAAAAACTACCGTACAGTTCGGTAATGGAAGATTTGATGATCTGTCATAAATTACCGTACAGTTTGGTAATTTGTGTACTCTGGTACCGAACCGTTTCGGTATTTTGTTTTTGTTTTTATCGTTAAACACCAAAATATTCGGATGTTATTGGTTAATTGAATATATTTAACAAAACTATATTCGTTGTTATTCCGACTGGGACTGTGGGGTCTTTCCAGCATATGGCGCAGTCAACAAAATACTACGAACGATGAGAGTCGGCTGCATCGGATGCTGGTCAGTGAAGTTGTGTTCTACCTCTAGATGGATACAATGCAGCAAATATATTTTGCATGTGTATCATTTAGAATAATAATCCCTTTTTACATCGAACCTATTGATTGTTTAGCGTGTAATCAGCACATTTGAAATATTTATAGCTAGCCGGATGAAAGCTCTAATTAACGCTGGTTTATTTTCTATATACATACATGGAATAATTAAAATTAATCAATATCCAAACCACCTTCTGGACAACCGATCACTGGAACCACGAGGCTTCATAGAAAATGGCTGACAGTTTGACAGTTAATAATACTTTACCGGGCTTCGGTGATTCGGAGTCCGTTTTACGTTTTGTTCGGTAAAGTTCTTACCGTATTCAGTAATTGTTTGTTTTTACCGTATGGATTGTATTTTTTTCTACCGTATACGGTAAATAAAATTCAATATTACAGATCGTTCGGTAAAGTGTTACAAAATTACGGTAACATTTTTTATGTTTACCGAAAAATCGGTAAGATGTTATGTTTACCGAAATGTTTCGTCAATTTTTTTACCGAACAGCAAAATCGAATTTAAGTGTGTTAAGGGGATAGGAAAGGAATGGGGTGCGGAAAAGCGGTGGGTTTGGGGGTGTTCATTTTTTTGGAGGGGGAGGAAGTTGGAATATAAATTGGGGGTGGAGTCTGTTGGGGCAAAAATAGGTGAATAAGGTCGGATGGGAGGTCGAAAATTGAGGGCATGGCGAGGGATTTGGGGAAAGGAAGAGGGGAAAAAAGGTTAATATTTGGTAATGGGGGGGTGGTAAGGGGAAGAGGAGAACAGGGAATTGAATTATAGGATATGTGGTTTGAAAAAGAAATAAAAAAAAGAGAATGATAAGTAAATTTGACTGAAATTTCATGGTAGTTTTGAAGATAGGCATAGTCGGGTAAAATGGTAGTTTTTACTACAAGATTTTTTCATGTGTAGTGAAGATTGAGTTTCATGTCGGTTTGTCGGTGGAAGTCAGGGGCTTGGCAACCCTATCCTATTTGCTAGCGTTTGACAGTATCCAACATATCACGGGCCTTATTTGAATAAGGCCCGTCTGACGTTAGTTACTACGGGTACTAACGCCAGCATTGTTTACAAACAATGAATCTTTTGACGTTTGGATGTTAGAGATGTTGGCTGCAGGAAAATCTCTGTCCGTCAGGTCCCTGGTGGAAGTAGTGCTTAACTTGGAAGTTAGAAGAGTGTTGCGTGTCGCGAGATCGCGTCGTGCTCGCGATTCATTCGAAAAACTGCATGCAATCAATTGCGCTGTTGTGTGTTGGTGATTTTTCCTCAAGCGAGCTCAGGTCCAAAGTGTCGTCGTTCGCGGGTATTGTGAGGGAAGATAGTGTGTTTAGCAACCGTGTAAAGTTAGAAGTCATAAGCGAGTGTATTTTTCTTATTGATTCTGTTTCCTGCAACCAAGTGCCAATATCTAGAACTAGATTTTAGAGGAAAATACCACAACCGTGTCGAAGTGAATTTTGATTCGGTGTGCAGGCTTAGTTTGTAAATTAATCGGTGCAAGAAGAGTGTATTAGACACAGATGTCATATTACTACCGGAAGGTTTCCGACACGTCGGCGACGGCCGGGTTGATGTGGACAAGTGCCGACGACAGCAGCTGCGGGTCCAGCAGGACTTGGCCATCTAGGACATCGAGGAGAGCTGGTTTGCAAAGCAACAAATAATTTATTTCTACCATATTTTGAAGACAATATCCTGTTTTATTTTATTTTATTTTGTCTATTTTGTTTTTTTTTTCGTTATGCTTGTCTCTTTTCAGTCACATTGGAGCGGTCCATTTGTTTTGGCGGATAGTGCTACATACTTTAAGCGCATCGTTAACCAAAACGAACCCTGCTGCTAACCTTTCCCCAACTATCCAACATCCCAATGATTTCTCGTGGAAGTGCAGAGGATTTCTCGGCTTCCTTCAAAGCGAGTATCATGTCATGCCGGTATTGCTTCATAATGGGTCACCAGTTTTTATTACATTGAAGATGTATGTTAGTCCCAAACATCATCTGTTGGTTCTTTGTGCAAATACAGCTGATCTGGCAATAACAGAATTGCATCCGTGGGCGGTCAATCATGCTCAAGTAGTGCTTAACCCTACATATTTTTGTATGGTTAACGGAGGCTCTTAAACCTCCCTAAAAAAGGTGATTTTTTTTGGAAATGTTTTTTTTGTTTTTTATTTTTGGTGTCTTTACTTAATGCATATTTGTTGTTTTATGTAGTTGCGGGAGGGAAAATGTTTTGTTTTTTTTTTTTAAAATAAAAATAATAAATAAGTGTGTTTTATTTCAAAATTTTTTTTTTAAATTTTTTTTTTTTATAATTAAAAAATAAAAATAAAAATTTGTAAGAGAAATAAGATAAAATAGGAATTTGAGATCGTTGTAAACAAGCTGTGTAGGTCCTCATAAACCTGACTAAAATACGAAACCTATTTGCACCTCTTGGTGCCATAATAAAACCAAATTAATATCTAGGGGCTTTCATAAAACTTTAATAAAGCTGGATGGTTTTAGTAACGTTACTTGGGAACTTTGGGTGTTTGTTCTGTTGTTAATATTTTAGCGTCGATTAACTAGCACATAATGAACAACAACAAACGACATTTTATTTCACAAAGAAACAATTATGTGCACTCAATCAAATTACATCAAGATAATCATGAGTTGTATCGTGGAATACACGGAAGCAAATATCAGTGGCGCTTAGTGTTGCAGTGACGGAGGTTATATGGCAACGACTTCTACTAGTGGATAGGTGTTAAGATTGATGAACCTACAGTGATAAAAGAAGATAATCAATCGGGTATTCAAGTGGCAGAAAAAAACAAACATGCTGATGTATCATTTAATTAGCGACGCGATTCAGAAAGGAATGATTCGCTTAGTGTACGTTCCAACAGACAGTCAGATAGCGAATGTAATGACAAAAGGGCTAACAAGAGTTTGTGTAGTTGTGCGAATTGCTTGGGTTATCGGCTTGCGGAGGTTAATAGTGTAATGGACAAACGCATACCCTCGGTCTTACCCCTCGATCAATACTTCTTGAGAGAGATGAACCATCTCATACTGTATTAACAACCGCACAAGGCGGGTCTACCGTCAAATATTTCGTTTCAGTAAAATTCAGGGACCTGGTAACCCTATCCTATTTACTAGCGTTTGACAGTATGCAACATATCGCGGGCCTTATCTGACGGTTGTTATTACGAGTACGAACGCCAGTATTGTTTACAAACAATGCATATTTTGACGTTTGGTTGTAAGATGTTAGCTACTGGAAAATGACATCCTGCCAGGTCCCTTGTAAAATTCATTCCAATGTGTGTTTTCATCGAGAAACAGTTGTTTTATTTTTTCTCTGAGCTCTCCGGTCGTCAAGTCATTTGTGTGTCTGCCGCGTTCGTTCTTACACATCACATCTTACTTAAATTACAGTTGACTAAGCGGCAGCTACTTACTTAGCAACATTTCGGACAAATTTTAGATTTTTTGGGATATTTGGGTGTTGGAAATTTTTTTGGGGTTTTGGGTTAAAAAATTTTTGGGTTGGGGGGGAAAATTGCTGTACACTCTGAGATTTTTCTAATCGTCGATAGTTTAAAAAGAAATCATTTTTATCATTCACGGAGTTTACAAGACGCATAGTATAAAAACTATACTAACGTTGCATAAAGTTTAAGCTTAGTCCAATTTGTGTGAGAAAATTATAAATAGCATTACTGTCACTCCTTTGGCGCGATCATGTTGTCATTTCACGATGTGAACATTTAATCGATTCTCGAAAACTAGCAATTTAAGTTCTCTTCAGTGGCGTCTGTGTAGCGAGGTGTGCTCTCAATTTTGGCCGGTTTCAAATAAGTGCTCCACCAAACAACAGCATTTGATGTTTGAATTAAACGATGGTAGTCAGTAAATTGTATCTCTCTTTTTCTTGGTAGTACATCAAGACAATTGGACTACATCGGTTATTCAAATCAGAAAAAATAATGATACTCTATGTCTGCATGTGGCATGCTCAACGTTACTATATGCCAAGCACCACATTTCCAACCCGAAAAATATCCTCGAATAATCCAATCAACCCATTCAATCGGTTTTTATTCACACCGACAGATTTAAGAAATTTCGGTGTCATTAATTTCAAGGTTAGAATTTGACAAAACAAAAAGAAATCCGGGGCGGGAAATTGTTTTATTCTGAGTTTCAAATAAATCTCCATTAAACTAAACACATATATTTCAACATTATACTACGCTCCTTATATTTCAAGTTTATACTAAGCGAGTATAGTTGCCGTTTATACGAAGCTAACCGTCAACCAGGCGAATATCGATTTAGAGTGATCTTTAAACTAGTTAGTTTAGATTTTTTTTCTGAGTGAAGATGAATGTAAGAAGGGAGGGGGAGGAAGGGGAAGAAGAAGGTTTTTTTTTTGGGGGGGGAAAAGGGGTATGGGTGGAAAAAAGTTTGTTTTTTTTTTTTTTTTTTTTGGTTTTTTTTTTTTTTTTTTTTTTTTTAAGGGGGTCTTTTTTGCTTTAAATTTTTGGATGTCGTCCGCTGGTTTTATGAATTTTCGAAGCTTTGCTTCGGTCAAAGCCCAAAATGTCTCGATTGGCCGTGCCTCCGGGCAGTTCGGCGGATTCACGTCTTTCGGCACGAAACATACATTTTGACTTTTGTACCATTCTAAAGTGTCCTTTGCGTAATGACATGACGCCAAATCAGGCCAAAACACTACTTGACCTTCGTGCTGCCTGATCATCGGTATAATCGCTTCTGGAGACATTCCTTAACGTATTTCTGAGTGTACATCGTCTCCGTTGTGATGTACGGACTAGATGTTTTACCACACTCGCATATTGCCTGCCAAACCATAACCTTCTTACCGAATTTTTCGGTAAAAATTGCCTTCTCCGTTTTGGGGATGTCTTTGTCTTCGCTTACAGTATAGAATTGTGGTCCGGGAAGCGTTTTGTAATCTAGTTTCACATACGTTTCATCGTCCATTATTATACACCCAGAATTTCTACACAATAACGAATCGTAGAGTTTGCGGGCCCGTGGTTTCACGGACGCGGCCTGTTTTGGTTTCCTTTTGGGTTTTTTCTGCTTCCGGTATGTTTTTAGCCCAAGTCTTTCTTTGGCACGCATGACGTTACTCGACGAGGTCCCTAGTTTTTTCGCAACATCCCGAACGGAAGTCGCTGGTTTTCGCTTGTAGGCATCCCTGATCTTTTTATCGATATCCGGACTAACAGGACCAGATTTCCGACCGCTCTTCGGCGCATCTTCAAACGTACACTGTTCTCTATATTTTCGAATCGCAGATCGTACCGCTCCGACGCTTACACCCTCTTCCTTAGCCAATTTTCTCAAGGAGAGTCCGCTCACGGTGCACCATTTGTGTACGATACTTTTTCGTTGTTCCGGAGTAAGACCGCGCATTTTGATAGGTAACACAAAACTGAGCACTTTTTTGATGCTATGTCATTCAGAAATGTGCAAACAAAAGGACGCAGCCAAAACATGTTGAGATATTTCATTATATTCAAAGTGACCGTTAAATTAAGGTGTGTTTATACTTTTTGGAACAGTCGTTTTATTTTTTCTAAAAAAAAAAGGCCAAACAAAAACCCAAAATTGAAGAACCAAAAAGAAAAAAAGGGGTGGAGTATGGGGTGTAGGGGGCACAAGTGAAATTGTAATGTTACACAGAAAAAAAAATATGAAAATTACATATGATTTAATCTGAAACTTCTATGAAAATATATCGATATAATTAATGGTTGCATGCAATTTTCAATTTGATGTATCGTAAACAGTGAGAAAAACTACTTTCATGCAAAGTTGTATCATGTTCCTTCACAATCTTTTAACTTGAATTCATATTTGCAACCGATAACATATAAGTATACGACACGCTCTTATTTTTGCGTCTTGAACGCTTGAAATTTACATGATATCAACACAATACAGTACCACCGCTCAGTTTGTCAAGTCAGAATAAAAAAGTTGTCACCGCCATATTGTGTACGAGCACGTACGGGAGTGAAGCATAAACAATTGTGAAGAACATTATCAAAAAGTTCGCATAAATTATGTGTGACTGTGAAAATCGTAGTGAGTGGGCGTAGGATTTTTCGAATTCACCGAAGCCGGCATGATTTTAAGTGCCCAGTCGAAAAATGTAAACTCGTCTGCAAATCTCAAACCTTCAAAAATCATATAACTGCTGCACATAAATGGAATCAGCTTGAAAACTGTTTTAGAAGGCCAATAAAAAGAAGATTTTTGAATTTAACTACTTATTTCATTTATTTTTGAATGAAAGAAATCAAATAAATATACTTTATTTCTAACCTCAAAAAATCTGAACCATAGATTAAAAGCATTTTTTTAATTTACAGCTCTTGTATTGACAGCACGAGTATATTTACAGTTAACTTTTTTTCAGCGCTGTAAATTTAAGATCACGCGTAAATTTCTATTTAATATAATAGAGGTAAATTTGTTACATTCAAGTACTCATAATTTTACAGGTTTCGTTCGAACTGTGTGATTATTCCGGTAGTGTAAAAAATGGTACCAGCACTGTTCGACCAAACTGCATCGCTTACATCCTCCCCTACAACGGCAGTGTAATATAGTGGCCCTGGAGAGGGATTTGAGTCCTCTTTAGCATAGGTCTCGTCGTCCATCAAAATACATGCATGCAGTCGCATGCCAAACTCGCGAATACAATTTCCGGGGCCTTGTTGCTGTGCGTTGCTTCTGTTTTGCACTTTGTTTGGCGATTTTCTGCTTCTTGTAGGTCTCCAGGTTGCTCCGTTTCTTGATACGTTGAATCATTCCGACGCTGGTTCCAGCTTTATTGGCCAAATCACGAATCGGCATTGATTTGTTCTTCCGAATTAGAGCTACCACTTTCTGATCCAGTCTAGAGTTGGAAGATCCGGGTTTTCTGCCTCTTCCTGGCAGTTCATCCAAAGAACAGTGTTTCCCAAACTTGATTACGATGGTTTTTAAAACGAAGAATTTAAACCGTGCAAACAAGTAAACAAACGAAAGATGACAGTCAAACGGGCAGCATGCTTTGATGAAGCCATTAAAACCATCACAAACACACGCGTACAACGCAAATGTACGTGAATAGTTTATTTTCGATACATTCCTTAGTGGATATACAAATAAAAATGCGTCAGAACGTCCTTAGACACCACCAGTTCCCATTGTCTCGTATAACTGTCACCAAAAGTCTTATTGAAATACCACAAAATCCTGTGGTGAAAAAAAAACAAGAATGAGATATCATCACTGACTCCGCCTAAACTCAGTCCATTTGTTTGTTTTTCTCAATAAATGTTTTCCTTCATTTCTTGCAGAATAATTTGTAAGGTTTTACATTGTTCGTACGGATGTTGATTTTTCTTATTCTTTTTCCCATTCTTAAGCTTTGTATTTGTTTTTTTTTTTCATCAATCAAACATCGGACAATTTTTGTGTTGAGTTTTTTTTTTGTTTGTTTGCTTGTTTTGTTTGCAATAATTGAGTTTAAATACATTTGTTTACTTTTTTTCTCCATAGATTTTTAATAGTACATCACTTCTGCTTTGTTTCTCTTCATCGTCGCGCGATCTGATTCCTTTCTTTAGATTTTTCTTATAGGTCTTCAATGTTTGCTAGCCGCATTTTAGAATCGATCGATAGTGGTCTAGATTTAGCTTAGAATGTTTTCCGTTTCGTTTAATCCCAATGAAATAGTGCTCAAATTTAACGGTACTATTTCTCCGCTTAAATTAACGACTGCTTCCGTTGACACAAGAGCGAAACTGCTTTCCTTAGTAGAACGTAAAGATCCTGCTCGAATGAAATGATTCTATCGTTTCTTAAAAAAGAGGAAATAGTCTGTTCGGTTCTGTGGTGGAAAATCAACAGAGCTGCTCTTGGATTTCGACAAAATTTGGCATTTAGAGATATGATTTCTTCCTACGGTTGCCGTGTGTCTTTGTAACAACTTTCGTACATGCAGATTGGTTTGGTGGTGGCGGTGGTGGTTGCCATTTTTGGTTTAGTTTTAATTCACAGTGACATTTTAAGGGCTTGTGTTTTTGTGTTTTGCATTTTAAGAGCTAAAGATTTAGAAATGTTCAGATTGCTATCGTGATTCGATCAATTTCGTCAACCAAGGGCATCTTCATCTGCGAACAGGTATTTTTACATTTCTATGACGTATTGGATTACATAAACATTACTGGTGTGACAATCGTTTGCATTTGAAATTCTATGTTCGTCCGGTCATCGGCGAAACAACGATTTTCTGAACAGAAAGAGATATCTACAATGAACGTGTTGTTTAAGGTGATGTTGCTTATTTAGGCACGAAAACTATTATTTTTGTCATCGCTTTTACTTGTCTTCATTTTGTGTTGTCATTTGTTATTTTGGTTTTGCTTATTTTTGGATGTTTACAAAACGGTACAAAAATATATACGGTTATAAAACGATTACGACTATTCTTCGCACTGCGTTACTCTTTTAATACGGAACAAAAAACGGTTCTTTCGCCCATTTATACATTTCAATAGCTTTTTGGTATTTTGTTGATTGGTGGTTCTTAGATATTCGTAAAACGGGATTTATGGCTATTTGGGTTCTTTTTTTTTTTTAAACATGTGCTTCATCGCTCTAACTTGTATATAAAAAAACGATTAACTACAGGATGTAAAGGTTGGGATACAGTTTTCTTTCTTGTTTTTTTTTAGTTGCTATAAAGATGGATTGGAATTACTTTGATAATTTCTAATCTAACTTTTCCGTTTGTATTATTTGAATGTTATTTGTTTGCTTATTCTGTTTATTTATATATCGACCCACCTTCTTCGTACTTACGCTCTCTTCTGAATGATCTTCATTTAATTATGTAACATTTTTTTATTTTTTCATAGAATGTTTTCTTTGTTTGGTTTAGTCATAACTACAATGGGTTTGGTATTCTCTTTACAAGGATTTGCTCAGGTTGATTTTTAGTTTTCTTTTTGTGTGACTTGCGTCATCTTAATGAGGAAACTATAGGGTTTGTCCAAACAGATGCGGGTTCTAAAGATTTAACGGTGTGGGATAGGAATGCAGACGCTTTGCGACACTTTCAAACTTGCGTAATTTTGTTCATACGTGACCGAAATTAGCCTCATTTTAAACAGTTTACTTTAAAGTGTGTTGTTTACATCCGCTCAGTTGTGCAGTTGTCAGTAAGATTCCGGTCGAGATGGAAGAAAATCAGCAATCCGATCTCGAAGGATCTGGATTGGTTACACCCATGCAAAACCATAAATTGTCGCATCGCGCCTTGGTAAAATTGATGAAGATACATCACATTCGACTGTTTCAAGGGTTCCTTCTGGAAGGGTTCAGGAACGAATGACAGTGGGCCACAAGCCAGGAGCTGGACGCAAACCGGGAACAAGGTCCAAAAAAAAAAAAAAACCGAGAGAACACTGGTGGTTCATTTCAAGTGGAATGATGTTTCGTAAAGTTTCGTCCAGAGGGCCAATAATTTATCCAGATTGATAACGTACAAGGTGCAGAACTTTTCAAATCAGGACCGATGCCAGCAGAATTTTATCGAAACGCGTACCCGGAAACTGTACATGAAGCTGCTAACGAAATACCGGTGATGTGTCGTTTATGATGAGACCTACATACATGCGGATTTTAAGCAGTTGTCGGGACAGGAATGCTGTGGACGACCGTTTCAAACGGAAGTACCTGATCTGGTAGGCCATATGCCCTTGTGGAAAACGGTGTGAACCATTAGTGGTCAAAGGTACCATAAATGGTGAGATTTACAAAACTGAGTGCCTGCAAAAACGGCTTTTGCCCGATTGAGCTTCATGCCACTACTCCAAACCCATGAACCATTGCCTTGCGGCTAATTCTGTGGATTTTGTACCGAAAGACATGAACCAACCAAACTGTACTGAACTGCGTCCGATCGAGATCTATTGGGCCATTATGAAGCGCGAATTTTGGAAGACCAAAGAAGAGCCGGAGGACGTAAGCGAAATGAAGAGGAAGTGAAAAAAAAAACAGTACCTGAAACGAGTGTACAGGCGTCAATCGTAAATGTCGAGCATTTTACTTAAACCCATCCTAAAAAATTCAGACCTATGTAAGCTGAAATAAAAACTATTGAGCAGAGCGAATTCAAAGAACGACTTGTTCGTTTAATGTTCAGAAATGGAATGAATGTTTTATTTGTCTACTCTGGTTTTTCCAAATCTCACGACTTACTTCTCTTTGCGACGCAACACTTCTCCTTAAACACGCAATGTGTTCGATTCCCATGGCATGTCGATTCCGCTCCAGCTTGATACGTTGAAGTGGTTTCGTCAGCCCATCGGAAATGATGCCGAATATATATGTGCTTGGCCCTTGGAGTAGTTCCACCATTCTTGCCAACACGGATTGTGCTCTGGTTGTCGCAACACAGTGGCAATCGATTGCCTTTTACAAAATTGTGACCCGACTCCTTGCCACCAGGACGCCTCCTGTATCGCTGTAGACAAAGCCACATATTCTGCCTCACTGGTCGATAAAGCCACGATTGATTGCCTCTTGCAGCTCCAGGACACCGCTACTGCTTGCAGCAGGAACACGTATCCGCTGGTTGATTTCCGGTCGTCCACGTGGGCAGCCCAATCGGCATCGGAACAGCCAAATATCTCCGCATTCGCTGATCTGGAGTACTGCAGCTTCATTGATGATGTCCCTCTGAGGTACCCCATCAGGTGTTTGACTGCTTGCCAATCACTCATTCCTGGCATCATGTAAAATCTGATCGATTTCTTCTTAGAGCTGGTACTCCTCTGGATGGAATTCTTGGGCCTATCTTGTATAATATTTTCACTTCCTGTCTCCCAGATTCACGTAAGGCCATACAGCTTGTTCCGCCTAATGTTTCCAAAACTCAACTGAGAGGAGCGCAATGAGACATCTCTCACCTCACACAAATGTATGCATGAGAAACCCGAATAAACCTCAGTATGAATTGACTATCGCTACTTACTAGACGTGTTTCCTACGGTGATCCGAAAGACCTACTTGCCTTATAAACCCTCGATCGTAACAGTTCTGGCGACGAGCCATAAATCGGCGCGGAATTGCGTGCAGCACTGAGTGAAAATCAGATTAATCGGAGTTAATTAGTGTTATTCACGTGCACGGTTCAAAATTGATCTAAGCGGTCAAGGGTCGAAGAAGCGATAGAGGCAAGTGGCAAGTGTGATAAGATGGCTACAGCCGTTGTATCAGAAGACAAAAAGCTCATCACAGTGGACAAAAGAATCAAAGGAAGGTTTCCTTTGTATGTACCTGGGCTTAATGTGAACTCATATCTCCAAACTGTGGATATTTATTTTGCGCTTAACAAGACCCCTGACGACGAAAAAGCGTTGGAATTTATTACGAGTGTGGGGCAAGAAACGGCTAATAGAATTATCGGTAGCTTCAAACCAGATAAAATTGTTAATAAAACATACAATCAAATCGTGGATAAATTCAAAGTGTTGCATGAAGAAAATAAAAACGTGTTTGCCGAACGGCATCGTCTAATAACCCGTCGACAAGAAGAAGGTGAATCGTTGGACGATTTTGCGATCGACTTGCAGAATATCGTTGAACATTGTAGTGTGAGTGTAGAAACAGAAGCAACGTTGGTACAATCAGTTTTCGTGGCCGGTATTCGAAATGACAAGACAAGAGAATCGATGATACGCGATGCCGATTACAAATCCAACCTCAGTCAGCTTTTAGAGAAGGCTAAAACAATTGAAATAGCCGCTTTACAAGCGCGAAAAATGTCTAAGCTAGAAGCAAATAAATTCAATTATGTAGGAAATACCGGTAGAGCGGCTGTTAGCAGGAAGCCGCTCAAACCCGGAAAACTGTCGGAAAATCCGTTTGGTGATCAAGTGCACAGAGACATTTCAAGTCATCGTGGCAATCGTAAGGTCTATAGTGATATTGTGTGCTACAATTGCTACAACAAAGGGCACTTTTCGTACAATTGCACACTGCCGAAGGCGAAAAAAAACAAAAAAAAAAAAACCCTAAGGGGAAGAAAAACGAAAAAAAGGGAAGAAAAAAAGAAAAAAGGTTGGGGAGGGAAATTAGAAGGAGAGAAGAGAAGAAAAAAGGGAGGAGGGGGGAGGGGAGGGGGGGAGTTAAAGGGGAAGGGGGGGGGGGGGAAAAAAAAAAGTTGGGAAAAAAGGGGGGGAGTCTGCATTGTGCTCTCATGCCGTGCGGTTCTATTTTCTATTTGCTGAAGGAAGTGCTATTGCTACCTAACGCTACACCAAATCTTAAACAGCACTTTTCAGTGCTAAATAATACCTACAATTTTTAGATTTCCTCTTATTCCTTTTCGATCCTTGTTAGGCCCTTCGGGTAACCCGGCTTGGATATCGCATTGGAAAATTCCTCTTCGGTCCCTCGGATTCTTATAGTTATCTGCTTGGACGTCGATTTGGAGCAAATTACTCTGCCACTATGGCAAATAAGCGCAAACGAAAAGGGCAATCTATTGATTCGCCTGCAAATCAAATTAATGTGAGTAATCAATTTGATATGCTCACAGATGATGAGAGTGATCCATCATCTAATCAAAATTTGAAAAAACTTTCTCGATTGAGAAAGGAAAAAGTTCCCCCTATTGTGGTGACAATTTCGGATTTCCATGCTTTTCGCAAGGAAATCTTAACATTTGTTGAAGGTGTGAAATATTCCCTTCAAATTTCCAGACGAGGTGAATGCCGTTTGCATGCAGAAA
The DNA here is from genome assembly GCA_024533555.2 of Aedes koreicus. Classification (NCBI taxonomy): domain Eukaryota; kingdom Metazoa; phylum Arthropoda; class Insecta; order Diptera; family Culicidae; genus Aedes; species Aedes koreicus. Next base: position 322,410 of record JAHHFK020006007.1, read on the forward strand.
CCTTGGACGGATTCAAACGTGTTCTTGAGTATCTTACTCAGAAGAACCACAATTTCTTCACCTATGACACCAAAGCTGAGCGTCTTTTCAAGGTTGTCTTGAAAGGACTGCCCAGTGGTGAATCTCTCGATGAAATAAAAAACGAGTTAACAAAATTACTTGGATTTAGCCCAGTCCAAGTAATTAAGATGAAAATGAAATCCCGGCCTGGCGATGCTCGCAAAGGGATTTCAAACGATTTCTACTTAGTTCACTTCAAGTCAAGTGAACTTAATAACCTTAAGGCTTTAGAAAAAGCAAGCCTTTTGCTCCATGTCCGTGTGAAGTGGGAACATTTCAGGAAGACTGGAGCCAATTTCCAAAGCCTCACCCAATGCCGTAAGTGCCAGGGATGGGGTCACGGAACAAAGCATTGCCATATGGTTGGTAAATGCATGAATTGTGGTGATTCCTCACACACTAAGGACGACTGTCCTGTGAAGGAAGATCCTCAAAAATTCAAATGTTCAAATTGTGGTGAAAACCATAAATCAAATTTTTGGGAGTGCAAGACTCGCAAAGCAATTTTGCAGTCGCGCACTAAGCGCCAGGTAGGAAACGAAAAACGTTCCCGACCAGCTACTACCCATTCTGCAGCTGTTAACAACGATCAGCAAAGAACTAATTCCTACCAAACCGTCGGTAGAAACAGCGGACAGGTTTTTCCATCCGCAACTGTAACTTCAAACGCTCAACGAGGAGTAAATACTATTTCGATACCTGCAGGTACCAACAGGGTTCAATCTTCAAACCCTACATTCTTACCCAACCGTGTTGTTAACAATGTTCAACATGTAAATGGACCTACCTACGCTGCCGTTGCAGCGGGTAGAAACCAAAACCAAAATTCCCACGGGACTTCTGATGAATTTGATTTAGGTAACATATCCGCTCCTAAATTAGAATTTTTACAGCAATCGTTAATCGATATGATAACCGATATGCTAAAAACTAATTCCATGTTTGAAGCTATCCAAACTGGTATTAAATTTGCCAATAATATTGTCATGACATTGAAGTTCAGTAATGGATTTTAAGTCATTAAATATTTTGAATTGGAATGCTCGATCCATCAGAGATAACGAGGATGAGCTATTTAATTTTTTAAGAGTTCATAACGTGCATATTGCTGTTATAACTGAGACTTATCTCAAACCTGCCCATAAGGTCAAAAGAGATCCAAATTATTTTGTCTACCGAAATGATCGCATTAATGGAGCTGGTGGTGGCGTTGCCATCATTGTCCATAGGCGTATCAAACATCACATTCTTTCTTCATTTGAAACCAAAGTTTTTGAAACTTTGGGGGTTTCAGTTGAAACAAAATTTGGCCAATTTACTTTTATAGCTGCCTACTTGCCTTTCCAATGCACTGGTCAGCAAAAGAACTGGCTCAAGGGTGACCTCCAGAAACTTACCCGTCATAGGTCTAAATTCTTCGTTATTGGTGATTTCAATGCAAAACACCGCTCATGGAATAATTCTCAAAGCAATGCCAATGGTAATATACTTTTTGATCATTGTTCCGCAGGCTACTACACTATTCAATACCCAAACAGCCCAACTTGCTTTTCTTCAGCCAGAAATCCCTCAACTATTGATTTGGTCCTAACTGATTCATGTCAACTTTGTAGTCAATTGATTACCCATGCTGACTTTGGTTCTGATCACCTTCCAGTTACATTTGAAATATCTCATGAAATCATTTCTAATTCCATCAGTTCTACTTTCAACTACCATAGAGCTAATTGGGATCAATATCGAACATTTATGGAGTACAACTTTGATCCTAATGTTCCATTGCAAACAAAAAATGAAATTAATAATGCTCTTGAATCTCTGGCTTTCTCAATAAATAGAGCAAGAGCTGCTTCAGTGCCAAAATGCGAGGTTAAATTCGATTCAGTTATAATTGATGACGATCTTCAGCTCTTGATTCGTCTGAAAAATGTACGTAGGCGTCAATATCAAAGAACACGTGATCCCGCTATGAAAGTCATATGGCGAGATTTACAAAAACAAATTAAAAAACGCTTCTCTGCCCTGAGGAACAAAAATTTTGAAAATAATGTGTCAAAATTAGATCCGAGTTCCAAACCTTTCTGGAAACTCTCTAAAATATTGAAAAAACCTCAAAAGCCTATACCAGCGCTTAAGGAAGGTGATAAAATTTTGCTCACAAATGCGGAAAAAGCTCAAAAACTTGTTAAGCAGTTTGAGAGCTCCCATAATTTCAGTTTGGGTCTTACAAGTCCTATTGAGGATCAAGTTTCCAGGGAGTATCTGAATATTTTCTCACAAGAAAATATTTTTGATGATTCTTGGGGAACTGATTTGGATGAAGTAAAAACTATAACTAAAAAATTTCAAAATATGAAAGCACCAGGTGATGATGGAATTTTCTATATCCTCATCAAAAAACTCCCCGAGAGTACTTTGTCTTTCTTGGTGAAACTATTTAACAGATGTTTTCATCTGGCATACTTTCCAGATAAATGGAAAAATGCAAAAGTCGTACCTATCTTGAAGCCAGACAAAAATCCGGCTGAAGCTTCTAGCTACCGACCAATCAGTTTGCTTTCTTCAATAAGTAAGCTTTTTGAAAAAATAATTTTGAATAGAATGATGCTTCACATCAATACAAACTCAATTTTTGCTGATGAACAGTTTGGATTCCGCCATGGGCATTCAACTACGCATCAACTTTTGAGAGTTACAAATTTAATTCGTTCAAACAAAGCTGAAGGCTGCTCCACTGGAGTTGCTCTTCTAGACATAGAAAAAGCATTCGACAGTGTTTGGCATGAAGGTTTGATTGCGAAACTGAAAAAGTTCAATTTTCCGCTTTATATCATGAAATTAATTCAAAACTACTTAACTGATAGAACTTTGCAAGTAAATTATCAGAATTCTAAATCTGATCAATTGCCTGTCAGAGCTGGTGTTCCTCAAGGTAGCATTCTTGGGCCAATACTTTATAACATTTTCACTTCAGATCTCCCTGATTTACCTCAGGGCTGTCAAAAATCTTGCTTTGCTGATGACACAGGCATTTCCGCTAAAGGAAAAAGTCTTCGTGTTATATCCAGGAGGCTACAAAAAAGCTTGGACATTTTTACAGATTATTTTCAAAAATGGAAGATTTCTCCTAATGCTTCCAAAACTCAACTTATAATATTCCCACACAAGCCTAGAGCTGCATTTTTGAAACCAAGTAATAGTCATATGGTCACTATGAACGGAGTTCCAATTTCTTGGTCAAATCAAGTAAAATATCTTGGACTGATACTTGATCAAAAATTAACTTTTAAAGATCACATTGAGGGCATTCAAGCCAAATGTAATAAATATATAAAATGTTTATATCCTCTTATAAACAGAAAATCCAAACTTTGTTTGAAGAACAAACTTCTAATATTTAAACAAATCTTTAGACCGGCCATGCTTTATGCTGTGCCAATATGGTCTAGTTGTTGTGCTACTAGGAAAAAAGCACTTCAAAGGATTCAGAACAAAGTTCTGAAAATGATTTTGAAGCTGCCACCCTGGTTCAGTACTATTGAATTACATAGAATTTCAAACGTTGAGACTCTAGAAGAAATGTCCAACAAAATAATTCATAATTTTAGACAAAAATCATTGCAGTCTTCAATTGCAATGATCAATTCTCTCTATAGATAAGAACTAGTTTTAAGAAATCAATAATTATTCTTACACGCAGGCAAAAGGAACCCTGTTAAAAATACTGAATAGACAAAGTAAAAATAATATTAACACAATTAGATATAAATGATAGCATATAAGGTTGAAATGTTAATTACTTAGCAGGATCACCTAGGTTAATATATGAATGTAAAATAATGTAAAATTTGGAATAAATAAAGAGTTAAAAAAAAAAAAAAAAAAAAGGTGGGAATAATTTTTTTTTTTATTTTTTTTTATTTTTTTTTTTGTTTGTGGTGGGTGTGGGAAGGGGGGGGGGGGGAAGGGGGGGGGGGTATATATTTAGGTTGTTTTTTATTGTGTGTGTTGGAGTTTTGTTTTTGTTAGTTTTGTGGGGGAGGGGGGGGGGGTGGGGGCTTTGTGTGTGTTTTGTTTTGTTAAATATGTTTAATAAAATTCGTTGGTTGAGGGGGGGTGGGGGGGTAGTGTGGTTGGGGGTGGGGAGGAGGGGAGGGGGAGGGAGGAGGAGGGTTGAGTTGGTGACTTTTCAGGTGTTTTGAGAATATTATAATAAGAAGATCAATAACCGACCTATGAACAACGAAACCCATCTTGCATGTATTTCCACGCTTTCTGAAGGGTTCCGGGATTCCACTTCTGATAAATTTGATCCTTGAATTCGGCGTGGCAGTTTTCAGTTTCGGCAATGAATCTTTTCAGAAGAAACTCGTTCGTAGCGCTCTTCACGACCATTCTTGAAATGTTCTATATGTGTGGTACGCTGGGTGATTCCAACCAAAACGCACATTGGCGATCCTGCCAGGATTTGCTCTAGTTTAGCAAAATCCCGAATTATGTAACCTGATGTTACGTTTTCACTTAATAAACTGGTCAAATTACAAAAACAGGAATCACCCAGAAGCTTCTTAGGAAAAACCTTAGTTAAAAGGACCATTCGAGGTTATGTCACATTTTTTTGCAAAATCATCTGGTGTACTGGAGGAACAGAACTGTCCGCAGAATTAAAGCGGATGAAGATGGTCCCAGAGTTTTGGCGGAACGGGATGTCCGCAGAAGAAAAACGGGTCAAAATGACCGCAGTGTTTTGGCGGAACGGGATGTCCGCAAAGTCTCATTGTATTGAGTATCCAATTAAGCGACTCGAAATAGACCTGACTGTAGCGTTTTGGCGGAACGGGATGTCCGCAGGGTACTGGTGCTTCGGAAGCACCAAGGCGCGGAACGAGATGTCCGCAAGTTTTAAGCTAGTCTTGATCGATAACAGTGTTGATTCGGAACGGGATGTCCGCAAAACTCGAAGTTAGATTCAAGAGTATCGTGCAGTATCGTTTTACTACACTGACTACAATAATAGATCGAGATAATATTTATTCAAACTTAGTGACATCTACTTTCTTCAGTTGACAGAATAAATACCAAATTCTAATGTTTCAACTGCATTGAAATGCATGATTCATTTTCAGATAAAGCAAAGCTCATCTCAAGAAAATGGGAAAACCGGGAAAGTACGTTCGGGCTCCTGTCGATCCTGAGCCACGTAGCAGTGATGAACGTGATCATGACATTCCGGAGTTCCTCGACGAGGTAATCGAGGACAATGGATTACGATTCCGACGAAGGCATTGATAGACACAGTGAGAGTGAATCAAACTCGTCGAGCGATGCAGGCAGTGGCCGAACTAAGTAGTGCACCAGAAGGAACTAACGACGAAGTCAACGCGAGCCCGGAGAACGCGTCTCCCCCTGATTCCGAAACCAGCGAACGGCTCCGAAGAATGGAAAATGTTCTCGCGGATCTTAAGAAAGCCACGAATTTCTTCCAAACAAAGGCTCCTGTTTACCAGGATAGCGATCAAAACTGGTGTAGCCCTATCGCCCTCCGCAGTCCACCCGATACCATCACACCGAGTATCCGCTGTGATAACATAAAGTCATTCCCAAACGGAGTACCTGCTAACAAGATGTGGGAGTAGTGGAACCGCTACATCGAAAATTTCGAAATCGCGGCAACACTCAGCAATGCGAATGACCCAGTTCGGAGATCACAGCTGCTTATTCTTTCGATCGAGCTGCAGAGCGTCATAAGAGCTGTGAAGCCAAGGCCTTGCTAAGGCAAATATCCGGAACTACTTCCAGTCAATGACTGATACAGCCGCTGAACATGAGGCTTTCTCGAAGATGAAGCAAGAGAGAGGTGAGTCCGCGATCGCATTTCACTTCCGTCTAATGGCAAAAGTTAGGTTATGCCGATACAACCCCGACGATCAAGATAGGTTTGTACGCTCACAGCTCCTTAATGGTTTGAGGAACAAAGAGATAGTTAAGGCAGCAAAGACGTACGCGCACGATACGAACCACGTAGTTCAAGCAGTGACTCGGTACGAAGCTTTCGAAGCAGAAGCACCGGTTAACGAGCAGTGTATGCAGTTGATCGTTGGGATCAATCAGCTTCGGGTCGCGGATCGGACGAACGGGATGACAGGCCGCAAGCGAAGCGATATCAACCAGACCGCCGAGACTTACAAGACCGAGAGGTCGCCGCAACAGATGCTCAAGATGCTATCATTTTCCTCACAGGAACTACCCTTGTCCAGCGCTACAGAAGCAATGTAATTCATGTGGTGAACGAGGCCATTTTGCAGTAGTTTACCGCAAAAAGCACATACGGGAGGTGAAAATCAAGAGTGACAATTCCCCCACACGAAACAACCAAATGCATAATGAACAGGTATACATTAAATAAAAGGGCTGCCCTTATAAGGGAGGAAGTTCCAATACCCTTACTGTAAAATAATGTTAGTTTCAATCTAAGATCCGTACTCTCTCCTATTTTAGCACGTAAATACCCTATCTCTTGAAGATGTTCTCGTATATTGTCGTCTAGGCACGTCCAAACCGATTCAGTTTTTAATTGACTCCGGTGCGGATGTTAACGTTATCGGTGGATTAGACTGGTCACACCTGAAACAAGAGCAGGGTGGCCACACAATCTTAATTTAAAAATTCCCGCATTTTTCCGCATTTTGGCCTAATTTTCCCGACTGGGAAAATGAGTAAATATAAGTTGGATTTTTAGATATTTTTGCAGTTTTAGAGGAAATTGTCCAATCTGGAATGCTTCTGACTTGTTTCAATAAGACAAAATGACGGATAACAGCTGCAAATCGGGCTTCTTACCTATCACAAAACCTGTCTCGCATTTTGCAAACGAGAACAAAAATCGCTCTATATAAGTCATTGATCTTTCAAGTTTCTAGAAGCATAAACATCGAACCAAAAATAGAAAAGCATTTACGGTTTTCACGTACAGAATTATGCAGACTATACTCGGTGTGAAATTCTAAACATGACGCAGATAAAGGGTGCAAAACTTTCGGTTCATCCATCTACAATGACGAGCTCCACCAAGTTTAAAATCGAGTTAATGGTTAAGCAATTAAAACACGGCAGACTTTTATAGGTTTTCCAGTAAGTCTAAGCACGAATTGTAAATAACAATATGAGCTCGGTTTTTAAGTAAATTGAGTTTTTATTGCACTTTTATGTTCTCTACAATATTCTTCTTCAACGTGACATTTCCGAGATCCATTTAATCGTACGAAAAAGAGCGAACTTTTGATCTAATACTGCTCGTTGCACAGACTGTTTGCCAGTGATTTTTGCTCCTGTTTTCCCGTCTCTTTCAAAATTTTTGATGAAATCCGCTGCCTTCACATGTTTCCGCAAATATGCCTTTGTCAGAGCCCAAAAAGTTTTAATTGACTTGCCTGGGAACAGTTTGGAAGATTCATCTTCTTGGGTACGAATTTGACTCCGTTGGCTTTGTACAAGGCTACCGTGTCCTTCGCGTAGCACTGATGCCAAATCCGGCCAAAACAATGCTGGATTATTATGTTTCCGCCGCTCCAATCATCGTCAATAGTTTAACCAGCACGAACCGTGTAGAACTGGTCACCTGGTCTTATAATCAAATTTCACGTAGGGTTCATCATCCATAATCATGCCGATTTTCTACACAGCTGTTTATCGTATAATTTACGGGCCCTTGGTTTGACAGATGCTGCTTGTTTTTCACTTCGCTTTGGCTACTTCTGCTTGTTGAAAGTCCTTATTCCATTTCGTGGCTTTGTTCGGTCGACGTTACTCTCTAAAGTTCCCAGCTTTTTGGCCACATATCAAACGGAAGTACCCTTTTGCGAAAGCTTGCGTGATTTTCCCTTTTTGTGAAAACTTGCGTGATTTTCCGGCCCAGGTTTTGGTCCATAGGGCCCGGTTTACATCCAGATTTTTTCTTGTCCTGAAAGGATGATTCCTCACCATAGTTCCAAATCACGTTACGAACTGCTCCGTTGCTCACACCTTCCATTTTTGCAACTGACTCAGCGAAACGTTGCGAAAGGTGCTCCATTTGTGCACGATCTGTTTGCGCTTTGCCGGAGGAAATGCTTCGCATTTTCATGAAAAGTAAATGCACCGGCACTTGAGACTCACAGAGTTATAGATTGAAATGTAAACAGTGATACACAATGATGATCAGCTATTCAAACGTCATGTGGAAGCATCAACGATCAGTGGCGCATCAAAATCGTGCTTCGACTTTCTGGGACACCCTATATGGGCAGGTTATTTAGTGCAAAAGGAACAAGAAAAACTGAAACAATCATATTCAGAGGACGGCGGCTGGTTTGGTGTATTCATTGACTGTTCGTTGTGGAAGCCCACAAACATTTCTCAACAGGCAGGATAAATAGAGGTTGACGCCGTCTGCCACATATGTACATTTTTATTCTTGATCAATTTTTAGCAAAATCTTAAATAAGTCAAGTTCAATCACAAATATTTATACTTCAAAAGCCGTTGGTACCTACTCTCTATTTTGAAGCATTTTATTTACTCGACAATGCACGCTGCATTCCTTTGGGCATTGGCCAAAAGCCTTATTTTCTTTGCTTCAAGCTGCTCTGCTGTTCTTCCTGCTTCTCTCTACATTTTTTTTAAATCCTCCTTCACTTTTTTGTACTGTCAGCGACTCGCCGTATTTGGCACTTCGTGATTTCATCGTCGTTGACAGTTCCAGCGTTATGGCTTCGTAGACATTTCTCTTAGCAGCCAAACCCATTTCAGTTTGATTCACCACCAGAAACTTTTCATTTATTGAAAATCCTCGCTCCATCGTCGCATTCTCGTGCGACAGGACGAGCACAGTTTTAATTTTTTTTGTCATATTTGGCAACTCCTTCTTGGAATGACCAATCAGTTGTAGCCAAAATGTGTCCAAACACTGTTCTTTTCTCTGGAATCCGGCCTGCAATGTCTTTGAAGATGGCATCGAGCACTCCTGCCCAAATTCTTCTTCCACTTTGTCAGCAACTGCAGCACTTAGATGGTCTTTATCTACGAACGTTTCGAGACACAGCTCCAGACGCTTTTTAGCTATGTCCACGAAGAGAGTAATAACATCAGGGTTAATGCAGGTGACGTAACGCTTTAAGGGGGTGTGATAATGGTGATTTTTTTGAGTAGCTTCTTGAAAAAAAACCACAGTAAAAAGACCGACAGTCGTTGCGGAATGCCAAAACGTCTTTGTCGGAATTTTGTGCGAATTCTCTCACTTGCATATTTAGAGGCAAATCCGATTTCCAAGTCCACATTCCACATTACTATACTAGTAATGTTATAAGCTCACCAAAATTTTCCAAAAATTGCCTTACAATATTATACAAATTGTTTGGGACTTGAATTTTCAAAAAAACATGTTGGAGCTCTATACACACCATGGGTAAGAATGGGTTAATGCAGCGGAAGTAGCTACTTAAATTGATCTGTTTATTAACGAGGACGAAATCGTTACCGCAATCGAGCGTTGCAGGTACACCTGTTGAATCACACTAGATTTTAGGGCTAAAATTACCATCGTTGGTTGGTGTCTTCGAGGTGGAAAACATACTGATTTGGAGCTGGCGAAGGCAACTCGGCCATAGAATTAATTTTGAAACTACGTTTAATGCACCATTTGCAATGTGCTAAACCGGAATCCTTTGGATCTGCGCAAGACCATGGATACTGCTCTTTGTATCTGGTAGAATAAGTTGATGTCCAAATCATCAATTTGAAAAAGGTGTGAGCATGGTCCTGCCATATGACAAAAATACCCGATGCATTTTTAAATATTTCCCGGTGATTGTGGATTCACCTATGGTTGTAGAAGGCACGTTCGAAACCGAAGTTACCGCATCAGTGTCCAATGCACACGCCACAATCGCTACTTTTCACGTCGTTCAAAATGGACTTAGATCACTCCTCGGCCGATCTACGGCTAATGACATGGGCTTGCTTCACGTTAGAACGAACAAGATGTGTGGTACACAATCAGAGTGCGAAGTGTTCTGAACATTCGTGTTGTGGAACACATAAGTAAAGTCGGCGTATAGCATGACAGCTTGACATAACGGCGACAGAGAATGTACGTATCCAGCCAACAGAGCAATCGTGGTCATCCTCACTTTCAATCATCGACGCTACAAGAGGTAAGACCTTCTTCCGAAGGAAGCTACGCCGGGTGATTCCTAACTTGGCCAACCAAAACGCACACTATTGACCATTCTATGAGGATCGCTGCCGTCTTTTGGGTCTTCAATCTCTTGAGTGTGGAAAGCGATCTTCACAGAAATGTAAATGCGAGAAGTTAAATTGGCACTCATCTAGAAACATGAAAAATATTAAATAGTGCTACCGGCTTACATGCTACGAATGACTTAAACCTAAATCTAAAAATATAAAGGAACTTAAGCTTAGTCAATCGACATTAAGAATTATTCATAAAACAAAACAACAAAAGAAGAGAATAAGTAGATTGAATTTTAATATGTAATGGAAAGGAGAAAACAAGAACAGTTGTCAAAAAAAAACACTCTTTCAGTTTAGGTGATGACTATTCTAAGGGATAATTGAAAACCAACCGAGAAAAAAAAACAAAAAAGTCTGGTGGGACAAAAAGCGACTGCGCGCGCACTGTTCTTCCGTTCAACGATTCAATCAACAAAACTTATACCAAAAGAGAAATTATCATCATAGAAAGTTGGAAATTTAGCATTTTACCTGTATCACCTTCACCATATTCCGCCATGGAATCAGTATCACTTTCCGGTCCGACTTTTTGCGATCCCAGCGACTGTCGGCCCTGGCTCTTATTGTCCAAGCTGTAATCACGTAAAACACTAAACTCTTTTTTGTATCCTCGATCCGGACGGAGCCGCTCATGGCTATTGCTTTCCGTTAGAGATTTGAAAATAAAAACCCGTTTTCACCTCGTTTGGTCCCTCTCTCTCTCTCTCTTTCTTTTCCGAAGGGAAAGAAAAAAACGTTCTTCGGAAAATTTGTGCGCTCAAGTGCTGCCACCCAAGAGAAATTGGCCGCGGGGACTCCGGTCCGGTTTAGTTAAGAATATTATTTGAAGAAGTGGGGTTTAGGGGAAGTCAGGTGCTGATGTGGTGTTGTAGGTTATGTGAGTTACGCGAATGAAATGGACCACATTTAATAAAGGAAAGTGTTCGAGTTTTCTAAGGAGCACGGTGCCTTGCGTTTGAGTTGATGTTTTGAGGAACAATCAACGACAGAGGGAGCAGCATTATTTACAACCGAAGTACCACGATGTGGTTTAATTTATTATTCGGAAAATCCCCGGAAGAAATGTACAATTATTTACACAGCAGTCAGTATATTCTAACCATTAGCGCGCGCCAACCCTTTTCTCTTGGCTTTGGCCTACTGAAGACGCGGTTGTACAAATTAGAATGGCGATGAATCATTTTACGGTATTTACAGCCAACTCGAAAGTGATTAACTGTTCCATAACGGAAATTTTGTTCAGATTAGATTCACATTGATTTGGGGAAAGTTCTAACCGAGGAACCGCAACCGTTAGTTTGAAGGAATTTTAATGTTAAGTTTAATTTAACATGCATCTATGGTGAGAACTGAGCTACATTGGCCGGTGAGGCCGGACTTTCGAAGATTGGATCCGGGTGGAAGTTCTGGAAATAGAAGATCCTAGCTGATCGACTTCGGATTCCAAATCTTCAAAAGTTTAAAAGTGACGATCGATATTGGGTACCAAGGAGCCAAGGGTCGGCGAAAGGAGGCAATGTTCGACGAGTAGTACAAGACACCCGGCTAATTGGAAGTTATGCTAGCACCTTAGTTAATACTGAGTTTTTGTTAGAACGAGACGAAAAACACGAGGGCGAGGGAAACGGTACAGAAAACAATAGCATAGAGTGGAATGAATGATGTTGTAGGGGGGGTTAGAATTTTGGTTCACTTTTGGCCAAATGGATCTGTTGTATGATATGACATTGTGTATGTAGTTGTTATTGAAAATGTATATGAGTCTACCAAAACTTTATGACTATCTATTAGAAACGCAAAAAACTACACGATAATGGAATTAGTAATGAGGTCGAATGAGGACTCGGATTTGGCCCAGATGGGACGAAACAAATAATTAACTTCTAATTGATTACGGTGGTAATTACCAGAGGGGACGAAAATTAGGACGAACCGAAAGGCATGCAGTAGATTGAAAGTTACTATATAGGTAATTAGGATACAAAGGATGAACTTAGGAAGGAGCGAAAACGAGTTTAAGACCGGAGGAGAAGGGGTTTTCTTATTATACTTAGCCTCCAAATGAGTGGCTGGTATGCTCTATTTAACCTGGGAGTATGTCGTGATTGTTGATTCTACCATTTTACCCAAAAACTATTACCGCGGCGAAGAATTACCAAGCTTACCCATTTCCTCTTATGCACACATTCTATCCTCAGTGGGTGGCAGTAGCGCGTTTGCGTCGGAATGGTTATGCTTTGCTCGGTGGGAAGGGTTCTCGTTGGCAGGTGAGGTCATGTTATTGAGGAATACCGTCTAATCTTAAACTTTGGTGGGAAATTGACTTACACCGGGAGTGGGAGGCAGAGTGAACCTAAAACACACGCCATTCTATACATACTTCTAGGAGGAATCGGTTAGGGCAAGGAATTTGTGGTTATGTACAGGCACGCAAAAACACACACCCACTCACACCCAGACGTGTTAAACACAAACGCACGCACAAAACGCTAGAAAGGTGAGGCTTGTTTATCCTGTTGAGTAATGCGAGTTTGTGATGGAAATGCCAGATAGATGGAATGGGCGTTTTGTAATGGCGATGATGGATGTGGCCGAGGTCGTGATGGAAGAGGTGACAAAACGCCTGAAGGTTGTTGCGAATAGAAACATGTAAATCAGCTTGATTGTCGATGTTTGGAAATGTAATTTAAGGCACAACTGGCAACTTGCTTCTAGGGACTACCCCGTTTGACACAAATGTATTTTTAGAAGACCAGTAAAAGTCCCCCTCCACCACAACGTCGACCACGAATCAATGATTAGTGAACACACCAGAGTTAGTGAGAAAACTCAAGGCACTTCGTGCTAGAACACGAAACAGAGACAGCTAGCTACACCGTCGTCACGTCCTGTTCAGCTGTGGTGTACTGAACTGAGCGCAGTTGTTGGGGCGGGGTCAAGGGCAAATTTAAAGTCAGGCAGCAGAGAGTTACTTAGAATGCATGCATCCATACGGATACTTACGGTTGGGAGTACTCGGGGAAGCCACCCTCCTCGGTGTAATCGTTGCGCCCGTTGGCCAATTCCCGGTCGTGCACATCGTACTTGCCGCCCCGGTTCCGCTTGATGATGCAGATAATGATCAACAGCAGTATCAGGAACGCGATTGCCAGCATCATTCCGATGAACCACCCGGCCGTTGCCACGTTGTTGCTCGGCACGATGATGGGGCCTTCTACGGAACCCAGAATCGTGATTTACTACCATCAAAACTGAATCCCAAACTCCCCGCTACTTACCAATTCCAGACGTATCAACATCCTGAGCCATCGACTCCGTCTGATATTCGCCATCAACGGAAACCACCTGGAACTCGTATCTGGTGTCCGGTTCCAGTCCGTGCACGGAATGGTGGTTCTCGTACAGAACCGGTTCCGTCATCAGCCACTGGTTGTCGCCCTTGACGCGGTACTTAACGAAGAAGTGCGATCCCGGCTTACCCTCCAGATTCGGTTGCCAGGTGACCTTGACGTCCGCTTGACCATTTCCGTTCGGTTGCCGTTCCCACGCAAAGTACGGCTGATCCGGTACAACCGCTGCACCGCTTCCAGTCTTCTGTTCGATGTAATAGCTGCGAGGAAAGTAACACAATTAAAACCCCCATCCTAAACGAAAATCAAGCCCCAACTTACTCTTGTCCCTCTCCGGCCTTCGTTGTGCCGACGACGTGCACTCGGTACTTGGTATTTGGCTTCAGCTTGCCCAGTTTGGCTTCCGTGACTCGGTTATCGTGGATGTGCGGTTCCCGTTCCATTCTCGGTCCGAACGTGGTGCCCTTCACTTCTTCGTAGTAGATCTTGTAGCCGGTCAGCTTGCCATTGGGCTGCAGTGGTTTCTTCCATTTGAGCAGGAAAGCTGAAGAACCCAGCGGGATTGCATCCAGGGTTTGGATCGTGTTCGGAACGCCCTCCGGTGTATCGAATGATAGGGTAGTGCTGGCAGGTCCATTGAATCGTCCATTGTAGGCGAGAATTCTGGCGTAGTTAGTCGAATCCGGGACGAAGTCCGTGACAAGAGCTTGTTTCGAGTCGGCTGTTACGAGAATTTCGCGCAGGTTCTCTTCTCCATCGGCATCGGTCCAGGTTTGAATTTTGTATCCCTTGAAGTGACCGCGAATGCTATCCTCCGTCACCGGGTTCCAGCTGAGGATTGCTGAAGTAGGAGCAGTGACTTGAATCAGGGTGAAGTTGGTAGGCGCCTCCAGGGGTTTGTCCTCCCCGGAGTATCCGATAACTTCCTTGGGAGCAACATTGGCTTCACCGAGTTCGTTAATGGCGACCACCTTGATTCGGTAGCGACGGAAAGTTTCCTGATCTCGGACAACCAGCTCCGCTTGGCGCCAATCGAAGATATCCTCGGTGTTCCAGTGATCCACTCCGGTGTCCAGTTGCCAGTAGACTCGATACTGGAATCGAGGAGCGTTGTGTTCGATTTCGGACATCGGGGTCCACCGGATGACTAGATTGTTCGGTTCGGTACCTTGGCCTTCGACATTGTCCGGATTCTTGAAGGGAACGCTTGGTTGCGTTGTGCAAACATCGCTGTGTCCCGAAGGGAGCGACGGGCCGACCTTGTTGATAGCAATGACTCGGAATGTGTAGTTGGACCACGGGCTCATGTCGACGCTGTAGGTGAAATCCGTTGCCGGAACGTCCTTGGACGAGATTTCCCACGTATCCGGCGTGAATGAGGTATTGAATTCGATGGTGTAGTGCAGGATTGGAGAACGGTTATCGCCGTTCGGTTTCCAGGACAGGGTAGCTACGGTTTGTTGACATTCGATTCCTTCGAGCGAAGGAGCATTTGGACGGTCATATACGGTGAGGGTAGCATTGGCCATCACTTCGTCCAGATCGGTGCGGGCGACGCAAGTGTAGATGCCCGTATCGAGTTCGATGGTTTTCGAAATGGTGAGCGAGTAATCGTTGGTCATGACGAATCGTGGCTGGCTTTCAAAATCTATCGTTTCCCCGTTGGTCAACCATTCGATGGTTAGTTCGAGGGAGCTATCTGCCACCGCGTTACAACGGAATGTTGCCGGAGTACCGGCAACGACTTCATAATCCTGCGGTTCGTCAATGATCTTTGTGTGCTCTTTGACCACTAGTTCGCCTTGTGCTGACTTTTCACCCAGCTTATTGATAGCAGAACAAGTGTACTCTCCGGCATCGGAAAATTCGACCCCACGAATGAACAAATCGCCATTATCTTGAACCTTGAATTTACCTCCGGTCAGCTCCCGTCCGTTGCGGATCCATTTGACCTCAGGCTTGGGGGCACCAAACACTCGACAGGTCAGTGTGACGTTGCGTCGATCGACGGTGTATTCCAGTTTAGGGGGTTCGGTGATCTCCGGCGCCAAGGCCAGCACATTTAGGTATACGTCTTTGTAGACATAGCCGAGGGAATTGGTGGCGTTACAACCGTAGTTACCGGTATCACTCTTTTCCAGCTTGTTGAAGTAGATTTTGTTCGAGCTGACAATACGCCTAGGATTACTTCTGGATTGATCGATCGGTTTGCCGTTGTGGACCCAGATAATGCTTGGCCTCGGGACACCGGTAGCTTCGCATCGGAATTCGGCCGTTTCATCTTCGGCTGCATTAACAATTTCCGGTTCTACGGTAAAGTACGGCACGGCTTGCACTTCCAGTCGAATCGAGTACGATTCCGCACTGCCTACTCCGTTGGATGATTCGCAAGTGTACGTTCCCTGATCTTCGAACGACGCGTGTCTGATGACTAAAGATTTACCGTAATTATTCTGCTGTATCTTATCGTTCCATTGTATTGGTCGACCGTCCTTGGTCCACACCACTTGCGGCAGCGGCGTTCCACCGTAGATACAGAACATTTCAATCTTCTTTCCTCGGAGTGCGACTTCGTTTTTCCTGGATACGTACTGCCGTTCCGGGCGGTGCTTGTTTTGGGCAGCGGAAATTCCCGTCTGTTTGACCTGCAGCAAAACTCGGTTACCAATCTTGTATTCGTTTCGGAACAGGGACGAAGCAGCGCAGGCATAGTAGAAATCATCCGATTGATCGTACCGCGTGACGTTCGAGAACCACAGATTACCCTCGGGATCCAGCGTCATTCGGGAATTGTTGATCGAACTGATACCGCCATCCATGTTCTGAATCAACCAGTAGACGTTCGGTCGGGGCCAACCGTCCGGCGGTTGACACTGCATCTTGAAGGGCGAACCCTCGTCCACCTCGACCGTTTTGGCAGATTCGTCCTTGAACGAGTTCAGTTCGGCCTTCCGCACGAAGACCGAGTTCGATGTGGCCGTTCCGTGTTCGTTCTCGGCAAAGCACTGATACTGGCCGAGATCTTCGTCCCGGGGCGACTTGATGACGAGGGTACCACGACCCGGCTGCTGCGACATTCGGTCGTCGTACGTTTGCCATTCGAATTTTCTGCCGTTCTTGATCCAGCGGTATCTGTAATGGGGGAAATGGAGAAAAAAAATGGAATTAGAAAATTGTCTGCGGAAATTCTCTTTAGGGAAAACGACTGGTCTCATCCCGTCTGCAGTGGTAGGTAGCAGCAGCAGCAGCACTTCAAAGAAAGTGAAAATACGACACATCTTGTGCCACGCTGTTGAACATCAAATGCGCTGTTGCAGCAGTAGAAGAGGCACGACGAAGTGCATCGGATTATGGTTGTTTTCCACTCTGAATGGTCGTCTCGTTCTTTGAAGATTTCTTCACGTTTCCCGCCGTTAGGAAAGAGTGGAATCTGATAAGATTATAGTGCTTCTTGAAGAACTTTCCACTTGATTGTACCGTCTTAGTTCAAGCTTTACGTCTTTTCAATAATGACGCCAGCCCTTTCGGAAGAACGGAGGATTTATCGTATATCGATCTGCATACTAATGAAACAATAATGTTGAGCCACCATCAACAAGGATCCGAATTTTCCACATTTATAAAAGTCGCTTATGGGGAAGAACAGAAAGGATATATTTGAACCAAGCCCCCTCACCTCACTTTGCATAGATACACACACACGCTCGAGGGAACAGGGAGTTACCAACTGCCCCGAACAACATGCTGCTTACATGTTAGTTAGAGAGGAAATGAAGCAATAATGAATAAATTAACTTTCCTCGAGCACAAATTTACCTACATCATTCCACTTTCCGGCGTATCACAGCCAGCGGAGGATTGCAGAAGGATCGTGTAAATTTGGCTTCATAATATAATTAACTTTTCGGTCACATTTTTACAGAGCAACCTAGTGAGTAATGTCCATTTAAGCACGATGGCGTCGAGCGGGGCGTCTTTGTTTTCTATACTGGGTTACAATTTTTAAAAAATCGCGTTGTGCGTTAATATCTCAGTCATTTCTTTAAAAAAAAATCAACATTTCTGCACCAATCGATCGGAAATATTTCTACGCATCAACTTCAATAGAGAACAATGTTGATTTCAGGCCACATACTATAGAAAAAATCATAAATGTTAAGCCTTGTCTTAATAACTAAGGTCTGTATCCGCAATAATCCGGACACCTCAAAACATGAATAAAACATAAAACAATTTCGCATTATATTTCCGTCGTAGTTGTTTATTTCAGATTCATGGGATGTGTTTTAACAATTCGTGAAGACAAAACATAGTTATTCGGTATTTGCATAAAATTTTTGAACTTTGCGCTTAACTCCGTCCATTAGGGTTTGTAGTGACTCTTCAGAAATCGTAGAAGCCGCCTTTGTCCAAATTTGCTGGAAGTGTTTGATGTCTTTGATTCCTTGCTTCTTTCCAGAAAGTTTCCGCTTCATCAGAGCCCAATATCTTTCGATTGGTCGTAGCTCTGGGCAGTTTGGCGGGTTTGAGGTTTTTGGTACAATGTTCACTTGATTTGCTTGGTACCACTCCATCACAGTTTTAGCATAGTGGCATGATGCCAAATCGGATGCCAAAATTTCTTTGTGACTTTTGATGAAGGGTAGCAATCGTTTCTGCAGACACTCTTTCTGATAGATCTCCTTGTTTATTGTGCCTGTAGTGACGAAAGATTTACTCTTTTTGCCACACGTGCAAATTGCTTGCCATACAAGGTATTTTTTGGGAAATTTCGATGCCTTCTTCGTTCTGAAATGCTCAGCTGTAGCATTTCTGGCCATAGCAGAATAAAAAGCCAGCCCTGGAAGCTGCTTGAAATCCTCCAGGACATAAGTTTCATCGTCCATAACAACGCATGAAAACTTCGTCAAATATTCGCAGTACAAACGTCGAGCCCGTGATTTTGCTGCCAAGTTCTGTTTGTCGTTGCGATTTGGAACTGTTTTTACTTTATACGACTTAAGTCCCAAACGTTGTTTTGATTTTTGGACAAAACCAGGCGACATCCCTATTTTACGAACCACCGTTCGAATGGAGAGATTTGGGTTTTTCGTTAATATCCTTTTCACCTTTCGGTCCATGACAGGACCAGCGCGTCCAATGTTTTTGTCACTTCTCGGTTTCCTCTCCACCGTCAAACGTTCCGAAAATGATTTGAGCACATCGTGAACAGTGGATTTAGGCAAATCCAATGTTTTTGCAAGGTCCCGTATTGACAAGTCAGGATTTGCCGTACGCCCGTACAAAATTCGCTCGCGCACTTATTTTTCTTTTTTTGTCGCCATCTTGAATACTAAACATAAAATGTAAACATCAATCATAGTCTTTTTCATCATAGACTCTCAGCTATACCACAGGGAAATTTTTCATTCCTACGTGCAATATTTCAAAAGTTACAATGATTTGAAGGTGTCCGGATTAATGTGGATACAGACCTTATGTTAAACCCTTCAGGCCTGAGGGATCATACACGACCCCAAAAGAAAAATGAAAGAAATGAGAAAGTGTACACTGTCTTGGATAAATTTGTTCTACATCAATAATTCTATCTGGTAAGTATAAAAAAAACATATACGTTTAAGGCCCAGTTGACGACCTAGAACATCCTGAATATGAAGAAATTCAGGAAGAAAAAATTAATGCCTTATTAATAGTATAAAGCGTTGTTTTAGAGTATGGTACACATGCATACATATTATAACATTTTTTGGTGATAAACGTTAAATATTTTTGTATCTTTCTGAGATGTTCTATGTTATCCAAAATGTACTTGAGTTCAGAACTTCAGATCTACAGTTGAAACAGTAGCTTTTAGGGCTATATAAGATTATGATATATATTCAAACCTATTGAATGAACCTTTTGGAAGGTCAGCAGCCATTATTTGTTAATTTTGTGATGTTCTAGGACATCAAAACTGTCCTTGAGTTCAAAACTTAAGATCTACAGTAGTTACTAAAGCTGTTTGTGTTATAAATTAACGCTACGTATTCAACCATATTCAGTGAATATTTTAGAACGTAAACAAACATTACGAGATGAACTGGGATGATTGGGATCATCCAAACTGTCCTTGAGTCCAGAACATAAGATCTACAGTTGTAACTTGGGTTTTAGTAGTATGCATAGGTACAATATGTATTTTTATTAATATTCATTGAATAGTGTAGAAGGTGCGACAATTTTGGAATATTCTAGGTCATCCAAACTGTCCTTAAGTTCAAAACATAAGATCTATAGACTGTTCCAGAAAGTATAAGCACACTTTCGAAATAACAAAAAAGTCATGTTTTTTTTTAGTTTTAATAATTTTATTTGACAAATCATGTATTCTTTGTTTTATAGGATATTTTACTCTCGTTTAATCAAGATATTTAATCATAGCCAAGACTCCTAACTTTTCCTCGAACATGACCTATTAGCTTCTGCACAGTGGTACTTCCCACCATTTTGACCACTTTTCGCCAATCTTTTTTAAATTTTTGGATGTCGTCCGCTGGTTTTATGAATTTTCGAAGCTTTGCTTTGGTTAAAGCCCAAAAAGTCTCGAATGGCCGTGCCTCCGGGCAGTTCGGCGGATTCATGTCATTCGGCACGAAACATACATTTTGACTTTTGTACCATTCTAAAGTGTCCTTTGCGTAATGACATGACGCCAAATCAGGCCAAAACACTACTTGACCTTCGTGCTGCCTGATCATCGGCAATAATCGCTTCTGGAGACATTCCTCAATGTATTTTTGAGTGTTTTTTCAATCAAACATACTCTTTAGTTTCAATCAAACATACTCTTTAGTTGGCATTTCAATCAAACATACTCTTTAGTTGGCAAATTTATTTGTTCGTCCTGAAAAGACCGGGTTTTAGTTGTTAAAGGAGGGAACATGGTTCGCGATTGAAATTTTCTTCTCGGTCTTCTTGGGCAGCAGGACGGCCTGAGTGTTTGGCAGCACGTAATACTACGATAAAAATTGACATTTACACCGTCTTCATCTCTAATGTGTACAGACTGAACATTGACCATGGAGCGAATTACAACGAACATCTTAACCTAACACCCGGTGGATTAGACTAGACATTTTCGTTTTGCAAAAAGTTCCACAGGCTGGAGCGGGAATTGAACCCTCACTTCAAGGCAATCACCGACGGGTGACGCCGCTAACCACTTGACCACGAAGATGATGTGGGCGATTGGTTTGGCGATTTTCTCCGGGACGCGGCTTTTTCAACGCCATATTGAGCCGGTGCGTGGCAATGAAAATTTCGATGAGCTCAAGAGAAATTTCTATCAAACATACTCTTTAGTTGGCAACTTGATTTGATCGTCCTGAAAAGGACGGATTTTAGTTGATAACATGGTTCGCGATTGAAATTTTCTGCAGTCTTCTTGGGCTGCAGGACACCACTCTGTGAAATGGTCACACCGGAGAAAAGTTTGTTCAGCTCCTCGTCGTTGCGGATGCCCAGCTGCAGGTGACGTGGATGATTCTTCTTGGTCTGGTCTTCTTGTGTTCAGGGGCGGCGTTTTCTACCAACGTGCTCGCCGAACACGTCTGTCGCATGCGGATGCACAGCGAGAACTGATGATTGGTCGGTCGTCCCCACATGTTTGATAATCGCTGGCACGGTAACTGTGGCATTATGAATCAATCAGAGCGAGGCGCAAACATGATGTCATTTTCGACCAATAGCTTTGTGCGTTTAGACATTTTTCATTTAAGTACATTTTAATTAGTTTAAACAAACGTTATGCATTAAGTTTGCAACAGGGATTCAGCTTTGATGTTCTACCTGGCGAATGAAATACTTATCGTAAAATTTCTGTGGGCCAGAGAGGAGATGATATTATCGTTCAAAGTAACCCGCGTAACGCTTGCGATTTCAGAAATTTTAGAACGGCGCCCCAATACAGAAATAGAAAAGAGAGACGTAAGTCCTACGTCAAAATAGTCACGTTTGATTTCGTTTCATTTTCCAACTTCGTTTTCGCGAGCGGAAGATTATGATTATGTAAGCAAGTGCATTTCTTGCCACAAATTGCTTGCGACTAATGCTAATAAATTTTATGAATTATATTTTTTGTGCGCGTTACTTATACAAAATTTCGAAATTTCGCGGTGCTTGAAAAGAATTGACATATGGCAATGATAAATGGGGCACAATCATTGTATAGAGCTGAGAACATTTTGTTTACGCTATTGGTGAAAGAGAAAGTAAACAGAGAGAGACTATATTCGATGAAATTTGGACACACAAAATAGGTCACCAAAACGGGTCCTTGAGCCCGATTCTTGTCAAACTTTCTGGAAATAAAGTACTACTAAATGGTTAAGTTTTGACATCATTGGTTTATTGAACCTCTTCTCCCAACCCAAATGCCCGCACCTTTGCCTTGACCCCTTTCATCAAATTTTGGGTAATGATAGGACCGACTTGCTTACTTACTTTTAACCACACTTTCTTTAGTTCAAGTTCATTTTCTATCAGTTTTGGAGTTTTAACGAGCTTTGCCTTCATGATTGCCCAAAATGTTTCAATTGGGCGAAGTTCCGGAGTGTTTGGAGGGTTGACGTCTTTTGGTACAAAAACTACATTATTATCTTTGTACCAGTCTAAGACGGGCCGGGCATAGTGGCAAGATGCCAAATCCGGCCAAAACAGTGTCGGGCCATCGTGAGATCTCAAGAAGGGCAGAAGTCGTTTTTGGAGGCATTCGTCCTTGTAGATTTGTCCGTTGACGGTCCCAGAGGTGATGAAGGGCTGACTCATTTTGCCACATCCGCAGATCGCTTGCCAGACAAGGAATTTTTTGGCGAATTTCGACAGTTTCTTCTTCCGTACACTCTCCGGAACGGCCAACTTAGAGGTGGCGACGTAGTGTTCTTCCTGTCCTGGCATTTGTTTGGTGTCGGCTTTAATGTAGGTCTCATCGTCCATCACAATGCAGAACGGTTTTGTGAGCCACTCCCTGTACAGTTTTCTTGCACGAGTTTTGGCCACCGAGTTCTGTTTATCGCTCCGGTTTGGTGCCTTCTGGACCTTGTACACATGTAATCCAGAACGTTTCATTGTTTTCTGCACAAAACAAACTGAAACTTTCGCCTTTTTCGCAACATCCCTGATCGAAATGTTGGGATAACGCTTAAATTGGTTCAATACCATCCTGGCCTTCTCCGGATTTGATGTGCCACGTTTTTTGCCACTACCATTTTTCCGCTTGGTTGTCTTACGGTCCTTGAACGTTTTGATCACATGAGATACGGTTGAATGTGCGATTCCGAGCTGTTTTCCGATCCATCGATGAGAAGCGTTTGGGTTTTCGAAGTGAGTGCCCAAAATTTGTTGGCGCACTATTTCTTCATTTTCACGAAACTCATTACACAATTGACACAACACAATGAAATACATTCAGTTAAAATTTCAATAATTTTTACCCACACGCTAAAAAGTTACGAACAATTGCGTGTGTCCAAATTTCATCGAATACAGTCTTTAGATAAATTCATTTTACGACTTTTCTGACTTTTTTTCACTTTGAAATTAAAACTTCTAGACTATGAAAAAAAGATTCTCTAACTCTCACGATGTAGTCTCGCGTTTCCACTTGTTCCCGAAACTGAAATATCAAGCGGAATTCGTTTTTCCTAGGAGCGATTCAATCAAAGCCTAGTACAGAAAAAAAATCAAGATTGATCAACGAAGACAAAGTAGACGAGGATCGAAATTAGGTTGAACATATTTTCCATCATTGGAATGGTCTCACCAATTTCTACCGTTCGATGAAATTTAACTGCTTGAAAATCTTGAGTCGAAAATTCGTGGAACTCCTAGGAACAGTGGACGCTTCAGTTTCAATATTTCATTCGCATTCGAACACATTTTTCAATTCCCTGTGACTTTGTGGACCATTGTTAGCTTTTGCCGTTTGAATTTGAACTAAAAGAACTATATTAAATTAACTAAGCGCAGTCTTTTCGAAGATTGAACTGGTAGAACCGGTTGAACTTCTGATCATGAAACGCCTCTGTAGAGACGAACAGTATGCTTCGATTTCTGAATCATGGAGAGGGTTTTATTTCCTGGCACGAATCCATTCTTTCTTTTATCGGCTCATTTCGGGAAACAGTTTTCTGAGAGGGTTATTTTTTAATAAGCTTATTGTAAAATATTTTTAGATTGTTTGAGTTCAGTTTTTCGAGGAATATTAGGGAAATTATTATCTTTGACTGACCCTTAAAAATCAGTTCACAGTCACTTGTGGCTCCCATGAGACGCCACTAATGTTATTTTAGACTCAAATTGGGGCATTGAGAATGCCTTGAAACTATGAAGAACTTCTACTATTGCTTAAGTTGCTGAAAACATCTCAACCAAGTTGCTAAATTAATTCCAATAGTATACTCTTGAAATATTGTGAGCTACAATATGTGCCTAAAAGTTACTCCATATCCTGTATAGCAGGGAAGGTTTTTCATTGTCTGTATCCCAAATTTTCTCAACAAAATCTTCGAACAACAACACAGAGCTATTATGCAAATCGTAGAAATCAATTAGCACATTATACTGCTAATCTATTTTAACACTGCTACTCATTCACAAGCAAGTCTTCTTCGGAAAACTTGTTCAACCCTCTCAAAGTCACGCGCCATAAACTTGCTGAATTCCTTCCCCGCTCATAAATCCTAATGCCGGATTATTTCAGCAGATTCATCTTCCTCTCATTGAGGCAGATATAAAACAGTGCAAATTTACAGCCCGTTTGCCTACATGGCTTCATACTTCTTTCCCCTCTATCATCGCTTGGAACGTCTTAATTTTGCAATCTCTTCGACTCCGGCCAAAATGCTCGGAATGATAAAACAGATTATCAAATTGTTTGCACTTTCCTTCTCCGCTCCCGACGTGTGCGCTGAGCTTTGAGTATGAGGTGGGCGTTTTTTCCTTTCCATGATGACGAGGAGCTTGCATCATTATCAACATCTGCCTCGGTCGACGTCGTCGTCGTCGTCAATTATCAATTATTGTCATTATGGATGCATAACAACAGAAAACTTCCTGACCGGCTTTGTGAACCGCTAGTTGGGTTTTGAACGAAAAAAAAAATCAAGAGGACATTGTCCACTGTATCACATAATGCGGCGATCATAGGAAACGAGTTCGGAATGGAACAGAATGAACGTCCTTCCGTCTGCCCTAATAAGGCCCAATTGAGGCTCAGCCAAATCCGCATTAGCGAGACCACGAATTGTTTAATTTCAATTAAATTCACCACCTTGGCTGTTTAGGTTTCAGCTAGGGAAAGCAAAAACATCAAAGCGCCACCTGGGAGTCAATACGAAAAGCTGATAAGCTCCTTTTCCCTTCCGGTTTTCGTAACCGCCAACTCACGTTACGCTTTTTTTTTTCTTTCTCGCTTACCGGCTCTCTTGGCTCATTGTTGCGGTGCGAAAACCCGGTTAACACTCATTAGCATAGAAGGAGGGAAAAATCGATAGTCGTTGGTAATACCTACCGTCACCCCCCGTCATTATTGAATGGCGTGAAATGGCGCGGTTGGCGCTCTCGTACTTGGCTGGGGTGTGTAATTCGATGCGTGTTGCAGGGCGGTACATTGCGGTGTTCTGAGCGGAGCAGTGAGGGTTTGGGTTATATTGAGCCCGTCTGGAGGGTTATGGTTATATCGGCCATAAAGGTCATTGGCAGTTGATGGAAATCTGGTAGATTTGACATTATATAATGGGCTTACCGCGTGGTTTGCGGATGGCGGACAGTTGTTAGATAAATTTTGGTGTTTGAGAAGTTGAATGTTTACTAAACAAGGAATCAAAGAAATGGCGCGTCGAACTTTTGTTTTGAAGTAATTGGATTAGACGGAAAAAGGAGCAAAGATCCTATTTTAGAGACGAATCGAATCGGATTAAATAGTTGAGTTACTTAAACATATTAAGTCAAATCATCGGTATTATGCCTTCTATAGAGTTGTTAGGTCCTCATCAGTTAAGTTCAGTTCGTGAAGTCATAGCTAAAAAGTCGTTCCTATAAATATAAATTTCCTAACTTTGACAGTTGATTGCGACCATATTGTTGAAGCTACAAGCGTCGAATTAGCTGTCATTAATTCAGTGTGTCTTGCTAAATTACCATAGAGAGTTATTGCTGAACAAATTTGAGGAAACTGATTCGGTGAAAACTCAACCACCACTTGTCAGTGGAACACAAGGTCGGCCGAGAATATCGCCGCAATACGAGAGTGTGCAGAAGAACCCGCGACAATTAAACTTGACGAATTCTGTGTCCAGACTTGGGTCTACACCCATAAAAGATCCAATTGACCCAGGAGCTCAAGCTTAACGATCATAGACAACGCCGTGTGTTCGATGATTGGGTTTTGGAGCAGTTGGAAACAGACCCGAGAATTGACGAATTTGGGACAAGGCCAAACCGACCGAGGTTCACCAAGTGGCAGTGCATCCCCAGAAAACCACTGTTTGGTGTGCATTTTGGGCAGGAGGCGTCATTGGTCCGTACTTCTTCGAAAACGACGCTGGTGAGGCCATCACCGTCAACCGAGAGCGCTACAGGTCGATGATTACCGACTTTTTCTGGCCTAATCTGGACGAAATGGATGTGAACGATTTGTGATTCAAACAGGACGGTGCAACGTGCCACACAGCGCACAAAAAAAACGATATTCTGCATAAGCAATTCTCGGGCATGGTTATCTCGCACATAGACTACATCGTATGGGCACCAAGATCGTGTGATCTAACCCCGCTAGACTTGCGGTTGCGGCGCAATGCGCGCTGCTTTCATCACTTCTAGAACTATAAATGGTGAAAAATATGAGCAAGAGTGTCTTCAAAAGCGACTCTTGGTATTCCTGGACAACCACAATGGTTCTACTCTTTTTTGCCCTCAGCTTGGCTCATGCCACTACGCTAGGCACGTGTTGGAGTGATACAAGACCAATGCCTAAAGACATGAATCGTCCAAATTCACTGTAACTTCGCCCAATTGAAAATTTTGGGCTATCATTAAGGCAGAACCTCGCAACTAGCTTTCGCAAGAATACCAAAATAATGTGCTAGAATTGACGAAAGTCTGGATAAAAGTGACCAAACAGATGGGAAAAGCTGTTGTACAAAACCTAATAAATGGAGTCAATGAAGCGAGCATTTGGAATAGGAAAAGTAGTCGAGTGAAATAAATAATACAAATCATAGCTTATTTGTTGATTTTCAACGAGTTTGCCAAGGTCATTTTTCGTGAATACCTCCTTTTATTCTGCAAGCAGTAGAAGGCATGTTTTTTTCTTCCGAAAACTCAAATAAATATTGGAACAGACGCGTTCACAGCTCGCAGGAGCTCCTCAGATTTTTAACTGCATACTTTCAAAAGCAAACGGTAGAAATGAAGTAAAACTTGGTGAGACCATTCCAGTTATGAAAAATATATTCAGGCTAATTTCTACCCACACTTACTTCGTTTTCGTTGAAAATTTTTGAATTTTCTCTCTTGTAGATTGTAATTCAATCTTCTATAAAGGAAACGCGTACGAATATCAACTTCCAACGACACTCGAACCTTTAGTTTCGGAAACATGTGAAAACACGAGAAGCTTTCTTCTTAAGTGGTTCCCCGTAGAGATCGTTTAAAAATAGCAAAGTTTCTTTCTCTTATTTTTTCTATTTAATCTTGATATTTACTGCAGAGTAGTTCGACAATGGATAATTAACGAAAATGTATAGCCCAAAGCGGTTTGGTTTGATGGTTCATTCGCAAAGGAGAACACGAATGAGATGATATCTTCTAGTGTTATATAGGAATCCAAAAGTATTGTAAAACAACTGACTAGCTGATGGCGCCGGAGTTGTAGTGGTAAGCATGGTTGCTTTTCAGAGCTCTAGGTCAGAAGAATATATAAATGGCCCCATAATGGCCAATTTGCATCGCCACTTCGTATTTTTGAAGGCACAAATCCAAGCAACTACAGAGATTTCATTTGCTAAACTTCAATGACTTGTGTGCTACGTTATTATAAAGCTTGCTTCAAATAGAATTGGAACAAAAACAATTGCCTGTATTTCAGTTATTTATTATTGAATTCAAGATCTTTGTTTATACAAATGTAGCGTTTTCTTCATACTTTTAAGAAAAAATACGGATAAAATTATTCGTCACGGTTTCGAAGGAATTCTCGAATTTTTCCTGTAACACGGCTCATTAGGCGCCTTCTTCGTCCATCGTTTTAGCTATCTTATTCCACCAGGTCTTCATCTGATTGATGTCTTTGACAACCTTTCCCTTTGCCTTGAGTCTCCTCTTCATGATTGCCCAGTATTTCTCAATAGGGCGGACCTGGGGGCAGTTAGGTGGGTTAAGGTTTTTCGGAACAACCTGGACCACTTTCTCTGCATACCATTCTTGAACGACTTTGCTGTAATGACAGCTTACCAAATCTGGCCAAAACATTACGGGATGGTCGTGGGATCGAATGAACGGCAAAATTCGTTTTTGGAGACACTCTTTTTGGTATAGTTCCGACGTCATTGTCTTATTTGTAACGAAAACTTTCGTTTTTTTGCCACAGCTGCAAATGCCCTGCCAAATCATGAATTTTCGTGCAAATTTGTCGGCAAAAACAAATTTAAATTTGGCTGGAACATCCCCCCGAGCCGTTGCCAAGTAAAATTGTTGACCTGGGATTTGCCCGAAGTCAGCCTTGACATAGATTTCATCGTCCATCAGAAGACACCCGTCGAACTTGGTCAGCACCTGGTCGTATAGCTTCCGAGCACGGATTTTGGCCACACTATTCTGTTTTATGGTCCGATTTGGCTGTTTGCTAGCTCGATACGACTTGATTCCTTCCCGGAGTCGAGTTCTCCTCACGGTACTATGGGCAGCACCGAATTTTCTGGCCAAATCACGGTCCGACAGATTGGGATTCCTCTTAATCGTCTTCAAAATCTTACCACGCAGTTTCCGGTCGACAGTTCCACTCCGACGATTGGCTTGAGGCTTCCGAATCGTCGTCAATGTTTCCTTATACCGTTTGATAACGCGCCATACGGTATTTCTGGGCAATTTCAGCTGTTTAGCTAGCCTAGATGCAGACCACAATGGATTTTCCAAATAACTGTGCACAATTTTTTCCCTTCTTTCGGCTTCCATGTTGATTGTTTACAAAGTACAGACGATTTGCGGAATGTCAAAAATACATACGTGAAGCTGACAAAATTCCCGACACGTGGGCGCCAAGAACATCCAAATCCGTCCACCAGGAGCGCCACAATATGACCAAAAGTTTGTTCCAATTCTAAATGAAGCAAGCCTTACGTATTTCTGTTATTTGATAGTGAAATCTTTACAGTTTTTTTATATATGCCTTCAAAATTTCAAAGTGGCTATGAAAATTGACCCTAATGGCGATCATGCTTGGATTCTAGCGACTTTCGCGTTAATGCTGATGACGTCCAATGGTGCGTTTTTTTTTGTAGAGGCCGTTAGCAGAACCAAACAGTTAATGTTATATTGGTGAGTTCATTCCATATTTTATATTGATTTGATTACTGAGAGTGTATGACCACAAATATTGAACATTCCATTAATTTGTATGCTTTTTTTCAGGTGGATGGTATAAACATTTTGTAAATCGTCATTTATTGGCACCTTCGTTTATATGGCTGACCAAAGGGAACGATGAAAGAAGAGCCTGTAAAATCCAAGGCAACTCTTCTGGAGCTTCCATCGTCTCTACAACAGCCAATCCAGAAGAGTGTATGGTCGAAAAATGCTATGCTATGCTATTTATTGACACCTTCATTTATAGATCATATAGACGATTCATTGATTGTCATTTATAGCTCTATTAGCACCTCTATCGATCATTTCAATTGGGATTGCATAAACAATATTGCCTGATACAAAACGGAGTCACTAATATCAATTTTCGAATATTTATGGAAAGATACGCACATCATCTCGAGAAAAATACTCAAAACAAGATACATACCACAGCGGAAAACCCAAAAAAAAATCCTTGCCCAATACATCCGCAATGCCGAATAAGATAAGATAAGCTGCGAACCTCGTGTAAAAACTTATCAGAATCTAGAGCAAGTTTCACTGAGATTTTATAATTTATCAAGATTTGCTTAGAGTTTTGCTGCTAAAAATCTAGCTCAGCTGCAATTACAAGCAAGACACTATCAAACAGAATCTTCAGTAAGATTTCCAACAAATAACGAAAACGATGCCTTCAGTGTCCTGAGCAGATTCCTCATACAATACAGCTGAGATTTCTATCGTTTCCTCAAGCGGATCTCCACAAATAATGATTTTTTTCTGATACAGGTCGATTCGAAATTTATGTAACTTTTCATACGTATATTCAGATTATTTGTGAGGTAGCAAATTATTGAGACTTTGTCATAAATTGTTCTTATTTGCAAACTTGGCCTCCTAGTTTCGTTTCTCTGAAAACACATTTGCCAATCGAAGTAATGAAAAAACGGGATTCAAAGATTTAAAAAATGTGAATAAGATTTATAAAAATCTATTCGAAAACTATGGAAACGCTAAAGAGCAAAATGTTAAGGCATAGAACAGACATTTTTAAAGTACATTGGAAATTCAGTTACGAGGTTGTTACGAGAACTCTAAAATAAAATTCGAGCCGCCTTCATTATAAAATTACGCGAAATCTTCGCAAGTTTTTTTTTTCGTTCAAATACTATACTAAATTCATATGGTGGCAAAAGCTGGTAGGATACGCTGGGCAGGACATGTTGCGAGAATGCCGGTCAACTAACCAGCAAAAATGATGTTCGACGGGAATCCGGTTGGTACAAGACGACGTGGGGCGCAACGAGCATGATGGTCAGACCAGGTGGAGCAAGACCTAGGGGGTACAAGGTGCCCAAGGGGTTGGAGAGGAGCAGCCACGAATCGGGCATTATGGAGGGATATTGTGTATCAGGCTATGTTATAGTATTGTGACGTTATGGCATGTAAATAAAATAAAATAACTATACTAAAAATACGACTGAAAGAATTATACACGAATAAAGTTTTGTACGGAGACTTGTGAGGTGTAAAAATTAAGAATAGATTTTTTAATAACAATACTCCGTATGCCAGAATTGTACGTCCCGCATGTTTGAAGATAGATGGCATATGCAGACTTATCTGAACTTCTTTAAAGTATTAAATCAGAGGTGTCCAGTGATCAAAATGTTAGCCTGTTCAAATAGCCAAATCTTCACAAAGACTTCCTGTGGCAAAAGCCAAGAATGCTCCACTAAAGCAATGCGCATTAATGCATCCAATCGCGGTAGCTTTACAAAGCCGGTATTTCATTGTTCGTGATTTGACCAAATAACCCAGAGCAGCGCCAATAAAAATGGATCGAATACTCATTATTTGCCAGAGGTTAGAAAGATATGACAATACGTCTACAGCTCAAAAGAGTTAAATCTGGATAAACAATAGAAAAGGGCCTATCAACATTTGTGAACAAACACTTCTGAGCCTATT
Source organism: Aedes koreicus (assembly GCA_024533555.2). Taxonomy (NCBI): domain Eukaryota; kingdom Metazoa; phylum Arthropoda; class Insecta; order Diptera; family Culicidae; genus Aedes; species Aedes koreicus. The sequence goes on from JAHHFK020006007.1 coordinate 353,687, forward strand.
TCTACGCAAACCAATACCATCATCGTGTAGGGAGAAGTTTGCCCTACAAAACGATTCTGTAGGTTTGCGTGAGTAACCAACGGCTCGCGAGAAAAAGGGCTCAGAAGTGTTTGTTTACAAATGTTGATAGGCCCTTTTCTATTGTTTATCCAGAAATGTTTTACTTCAATCGGAGAATAGTATTTCCTGAAGCAGTTGAATTTGGTGAGATCATTCCAATTATTAAAAACAAGTGCTAGTTGGTAGCAATATAACATTATTAATTCGTTTTAGTTTCCGATTTTCAAGTTTTTTCACTGCTTCATTATGATTAAAGGACTATGTAAAAAACCCGGCAACTATATTAACATCCATCTAGTGATCGAATTAAAATAGTGAAAAATCTTCCTCCTTCCTTATAATATTGATAATATTGATGTACAACTAAATATTCAGGCAACTAAGTGTTAAGCTTTGATGGCCATTCATTCAATTCGTTCATTAGATAAAACTTACAACCTGTCAATGAACAGGTTGAATTTTCCCACGAGACGCCCCTTCGTTATCCTATTTCGTAGATTCATTGAAGTTTATCATACTTGTCATGGCTTTAAGCCCCGACCGATTTTCTTTGAGAAATTTGCCTCTCCTGACCTTCAAAAAACAGGAGTAATCGGGTTTTTTTTTCAAGCGGACGTACCAAAAGGTATTTGGGTTGGATCAAAAACAACTAAAAAGGAGCCTAACGCAATTTAATGCTTCGAAAACGAAAACATTTAATTTTTATTTTTTCGAAGGTGTAGATAAGGAACAATACGAAGATTAAAAAATGGTTTTGTAAAGATTTTTGTTTTTGTTTAAGATGCAAACAGCTGTCACTATTTGTCAAGAATTCAGAAGCGTCTGTTTCGTTCAACACTTTACACCTGAATGCATTCGTGTCGGTCAAGTTTTGCTCCACCGATTCTCAATTTCTACACATTTTTCATTGTCTTCATTTGAATTTTGTCTCTCTTAGCTTTTCTTCTTCTTCCACTTCACTGCTTCAGTTTCTTCTCTTTGGCTACTCTTTTTTCAGCTATCCTTCTCTAGCTTCTCTTCGTGAAATTTCTTGCATCGCTATTCTTGTTCGCTCGAGTTCTTCCGCTTCTCATCTTCCTTCTCTTCTCTCCGCGAGGATTGTGACCTATGGTACCAGGCGATGCAGGACGAATTCAACTCCATGAAGGTCAACGATGTGTGGAAGCTGACGACGTGTCCAGTCGGTGCGAAGCTCATTCAAACAAAACGGGTATTCCGGCTCAAGGAGGACGAGACCGGACGATTCGACATAAGGCACGATTGGCGGTCAAGGCGTTCCTGCAGTGTCCGGGGATCGATCATGAAGATATGTTCGCACCTGTCGCCAGGCTGTCTACAGTTCGTGTGGTGTTGGCCGTTGCTGTCAATCGTGGTTTCCACGTACATCAGATGGATGTTAAGGCGGCTTTTCGCCACGTAACGCTAAAAGAGGAACATGGAAGTATCCAAAGGCCTGAAAGCGAAACAAGGCATCGTGTGCAAACTACAAAAATCACTGTATGGTCTAGAAGAAGCCCCACGATGCTGAAACGACAGATTCAATTCGAATGTTGAAACTAGGATTCCACAGATCCTACCGTGACTACTGCCTGTGCGTGTTCACCATGGAAGGTTATGAGGTTTGCCGGGTTTACCTATGTAGAGGACATACTGATAGTCGGAAGGAACATCCGAGCAATCGAGAAGTTGAAGCGCCGTCTTTCTGATGAGTTCGAGATGACCGATTGTGGATCAACAAACTTTTTCTTGGGGATGTGAGTGGAGTACGACAGAATTCATGGTGAACTAAAGCTGTGACAGGAGGCAGCTGCAACTAAAATTCTGGAGAAATTTGGCATGGTTGAATGCAATCCCGCGAAGAGTCCGAAGGTGAAAGGACTGCAGCAGTCCTGTGCAGGAAGTCGTACCACGGAAATTCTGGAGAAATTTGGTATTATTGAATGCAATCCCGCGAAGAGTCTGAAGGTGAAAGGACTCCAGTTGTCCTGTGAAGGAAGTCGTACCACGCAGCCATACCGGGAGTCAATAGGCATTTTGATGGGGTTCCACTTCAAGAGAAATGAAGACACCAGAACACTCGTAGGATTCGTCGACTCCAACTGGGCATCCAATACAGAAGATACAGGTTTACGGATCAACGATCTCTTGGACAAGTCGCAAGCAGTCAACAGTTTCAATATCCTCAAGCGAAGCTGAGTATATAGCGCTAAGTGCCGCTGTGTCCGAAGCCATCTGGTTGGCCGAACTTCTGCAAGATCGCAACTGCAAGGCACCGTCGGATCCCGTGATTATTTGTGAAGATAACCGAGGCTTCATTGGATTGGTCAAGAATGCTGATTCGAAGCGGATCGAGCACCAGGACATAAAACACCATTAAATTTTTATCAAGGATCATGTGGCTGCTGGGACCATAAAGATAGAACCGATTGCCACCACCGAGCAGCAAGCGAATATTTTTATAAAAGCACTAGATGTTACCCGATTCCAATACCTCAGGACAAAGATGGAAGTCAGCGATTGAGGGTGTGTTGCGGATCGAGCGATCATTGATACTAAGGATCGTGAATCGCAGCAACCGAGGCAACTGAAGTTTCATTGATTTTGTTTGTTTCTCACTCAGCTGTCATTCTCATCACACGTTTAATAAAAACCGTTAAAACTATTCAAGCTTTGTTCCTTTTCCGTGGCTCTCAAGAAGTACGGACCTTATAAGATTCTAAACGGCCAATTCCTTCCAATCGAAGATGTAAGCGATAGTCATAAAATTCATACATTAATGATAATTTTGCGTACATAAGGAGTGTATCGAATATAAGCTATCCACATACATTTGCGTTGTACGCTTGTATTTGTGATGGTTTTTTATGCTCTGAACACTGCATGCTGTGCGTTTGACTGTCAGCTTTCTTTTGTTTACTTGTTTGTGCGGTTCAAATTCTGCGTTTTCAAAATGTCGCGTATTGAAAAGGAAGTGAAAATTAAGGTTCTGGACACATGGCTAAGTGAGAAGGGTATTACTATGCGAAAATTGGCGAAGCGGTTTGGAATTCATCATGCGAGTGTTAAAACCATCATTAATAAGTTTGGGGAACACTTTTCTTTGGATGAGCTACCAGGAAGAGGCAGAAAACCCGGTTCTTCCAACCCGAAACTGGAGCAGAAAGTGGTATCTCTAATCATGAAGAACAAATCAATGTCAATACGTGATTTGGCCAAAAAAGCAGGAACGAGTGTCGGAATGATCCAGCGTATCAAGAGGCGCAACCACCTGAAGACCTACAAGAAGCAGAAAATCTCGAAACAAAGTGCAGAACAGAAGAAGCGAGCAGCAACAAGGGCCCGGAAATTGTATTCGCGTCTTTTGCAGCGTCCGGATGCATGCGTTTTGATGGACGATGAGACCTATGTAAAGGAGGACTCAATAACCCTTCTAGGTCCACAATACTTTACTGCCGTCGTTGAGGAGGATGTGAGCGATGCGGACAGGTCGATTCAAGTGGAGAAATTCGGTCGAAAGGTACTGGTATGGCAAGCAATATGTTCCTGTGGTTTGAAGTCAACCATTTTTTACACTACCGGAACTATAAATGCGGAAATCTATCAATCTGAGTGTCTCCAGAAGAGATTGTTGCCTTTATATAAGAAGCATAGTACACCTCCACTGTTTTGGCCAGATTTAGCGTCGGCTCACTATACCAAAACCACTCTCAATTGGCTTGCGGAAAAGGGTATAGATTTCGTTGAGAAAAATATCAATCCACCAAATTGCCCTCAGCTTCGACCCATCGAACGTTACTGGGCAATCGTGAAGAGGGTCTTCAAGAAGACTGGTAAGGCAGCTGGGAATATGCAGGAGTTCAAAATAATTTGGGCTCAAGCGTCCAAAAAATGCGATGCAACACTTGTCCGGAACTTGATGAAGAGCATTCGATCCAAAGTTCGAAAATTCGTGAAGGAATAACTTAAATTTCATCCGGTCTTCATTATGTTCTAGTTTAACCTCGTACAATAAAGGATCAATTTTTTGTATGAATAAAATATTGGTTTTCAACATAATTTGAAAGAAAGTTTGTGGATAGCTTATTTTCGATACACTTCTTAAGCATTAAAATTTGATTACAAAATCATTGAGAAATGTTTGGATCAAATCCGGGTCAATATGACCGAATGCACAATTCGTAACTTATCTTGTGGAGCTCTTCAGAAACACGCGAAAAAAATAAAATAAACGTCAAAACAGGAAAAGTCATGAAATTTCAGACTTATAGCACATTACTTTCAAAAGCTATCGCATTTTGAATGTGCGTTATGGGTCATGTTAAAAAGAGGCACGATCCTAAAGAATGCACAAGTATAAGTTACACTCATATTCTTCACGAAGAATACGAATATTTCGTACTTTTTACTGAACACAATCCGTTATACAAAAAAAAAAAATGTAACGAAACTACGAATCTGTTTAGATGAAGGAAACAACGGACAAACAATTCTATTTTCAATGTAGGTAAAGTCCCATAAACTCCCCGCCATTCTCAGCACTCGCACTTCACCTTCGCCTTGACATAAGTGAAATTTGATTAATGATTTCCCATTCCAGCCAATTTATGCAACTCAACAACCCCAAGCCGTAAAATCCCGCTCTTATCGCAGCAAGTTGATCGACCTCCGGAAATTATAGTTGCCATAAATTGCGCGCTGGTTGAGTGAGGGGACTGCGGATCAACGATTTTATCGCCCAAATTCGACTGTCATGGTCCTTGCCCTGCCCAGCCAAGGACTTCGCGTGCAATGAACGGCTGCAATTGCATCACAACGCAACACAATGGCTCTCCGGCTGATTGCTGTTTACGACAGAAATTCGTCCGGACTCGAAACAGCCCCCAGGGCAGGTGGTGGTAATGTGTTTTTCCTGTCTGGGAATTCGAGTTGGCATTGTTCGGAAATGCATGACCATACCTGCATTTCACCGAGATTAAAATGCAATTGGGACTGCCTACATGCAACGGGATTTAATCTGGATTTGGAATGTATGTGTTTTTGGCTTTACCAGAACTTTTTTTTCTGATTAAATATGAATTAATAACGACAAAAATCGGAAACCGTGTCAGTCTGTGTGGGTCCTGTTCTAGAAAAAACAACGTCGGTAAAACAAATTGAAAGAACATTCAACGGATGGACGAGGCAAGCGGTTCAATATGAATTGATTAAAAATCAAACTTTAAGCGATGCGGCCAAATTCTATATTTAACACGACAGTGCCGAAGCATGTCAAATCGGTTAACATCAACGTCCGCCTGAAACGGACGACCGGAATTAATTTCAAGCAGCATAGGGAAACACTGAACCGACATCGACCATATGCCAAATGGTGTCAGCCGCCCTTCTATGTCGGGAGGGAATTTAATAGTCCAACCAAATTAATTCTTGAGGGGATTAACAATTCATTCATTTCATGCTTTTTTTTTGATCTTGTGGACCATGTCTGTCACAATAGTTAGAAACTTTCCCTCCATAAAATGTTGCTTGGAACAAATTGAGGGTGGTTTCATCAGTTGACCAACTGTTACCGCTTGTAATTGTTGTAGTTGGTGGCATTAATATCCAGGAGGGTGAATTTTCAAATTTGTTGAACAAAAATGAAATGAAAATTTGTTGAAAAGTCAGCGAGCATCTCTTCAGTCGCAATCCCAAGAGCAACTTCACACACCGACTCCACTTACCACTAATGGAGAAAGAGTGTAAACAAATTAACACCTCACCCGTCATCGTTGATGGGTGCTCGCTTCGCACTTCCCTCGAGAGATAGACGCATCGCATTCGACCTAACCTTAGCCGCATATTTGGATCTGGGAAATTAAGCCTGTTAGCAGAGCACGGCACGGCGACCATCTCATAATTCCCTTAAGTAGTCCATCCAAAGAACGCCCACCAAGCATCGTTTTCTTGAAATGTAAACAGAATTTAGAAATTGTTCCCTATTTTTAATTCTACTGTAGAGGAAGCCCTGCACATCGAGTGAATCACTTTATTTGCTCGTCGATCCACCACCGACTGACTCATTTGGATCAGCGACGAGGTCGATAGAAAAGGAAATATTTTAAATCGCTTAATGAGGGCACGGTTCTTTCCCGTTTATCGCTGACTGGCTGACCTGTATAGCAGCAACAGCAACAACAACAGCAACAACAACAGCAGCAGTGCAGTGGAAGGTATGGACGGGCGCTGTCGCTTGGCCGGTCGTCAAGACGTACAAACGAATACATTCATAGAACAAGCCAGCGACGATGGTAATTGGTTACGGAATTGTGATTGTCCAGTGAAATATGATCGACATACACACGGAGGGAGTTTGTGGATTGCACTGACCCGTTCCGTAGACCTTCTTGGGCTCCACCAGATTGTATTCAATGGCCGACATCCGAGAAGCAGCGTTGCATGAAATTAGAACACATTACGAGAGAGTGTGTAAACAATGGCGGAATAGGAGGAGTTGCTGTTTTTTTTTTTCGCCAGAAAAAGACGCATCAATGTTACCAACGGAAGGGGGGTATCGAATTTCGTAGCAACACACAAAAGAGACGGCGGAACTCATATCTAGGTTAAGAGATGCTAATGTCAATATGAGCGACAAACAGGCGGCTTTTCGGCTAGGGATTTGAAAGGTAGGAGCTTTCCAAAACTCCACGAAGTTGATAAAAAAGTTGATCTATTATTTAAAATGAAGCGGATTCAGTGTCTAATTTTTAGAAACTGAAGTGCAATTTCTTCTTGTTTTTTTGTTCGAGCTAGACAACTGTAGTGCAAAGGGCCGGCAACTGAGACCATATGCCCTCATAGTTCAACTTCGTGCAAATTTGAGTTGCTCAGTTTGTTCCCGAACAAATTTTTCACATCATCGTTCCTCATCTTGGATCTGGTAAACATAAACGAACCAAAGACAACACGGTACGGAAAACAATATTCCCCGATTTTTTAACGAAAACTTGAACATCATAGATATAACTACAATGTTGAATTAATGATATAACCAAATGAACCATTTCACCCTCCAGCAAAATAACCATTTTGACAACAAATGTGGATCTGACAGATTTTTTGTGACGTCCTGGAATGACGATCACTGCATTCGGACCCTTGCATGATGGATCTACCTTGAACAGCTTTACACCTTCAGCAAATGTGGGGGCGACACCGGCGTAGTGGATTACATCCATATCTCTCACGAGTTCAAATCTCCTCCCCGGAACAACTCACACAAATATTCAATAAGGAGTTGAATTTACTACGACGGGAGATGAAACAGCCTGAGGCTGAAAATCTCGATAATACAGAAAAAAAAATAGATATAGGTACCTTTAGCAAATTTCAAAATTAAAGAACTAAGCTCAATAACACTTTGGGCAACATTCGCATTTTCCAGTCAATGATGAGAGCATGAGCATGATTGACCGCCCGAGGTTGCTACTCTGTTATTACCAGATCAGCAGTAATTGCACAGAAAACCAACATATGATGCTTGGGACTAACATACATATTAGGGTGCCAATCAAAATCGACTTTTCGAATTTCAAAAAAGGCACTACGCTCGAAAGTTTTGTCTCATCGAAAAAGTCCCTATGCAAAATTTGAGCTCATTCGGACCTCGTTAAGTGGACCGACAAAGCGGTAAAAGTTTGACTTTTTTGACCCACGGGGGGTTTATTTTCGTGGAAATTTCCGAATCGAATTTTTAAGCCAAATGTCTTAGGAATTCATGAAACGTCAAAATCTAGTGCTATTTAGTAAGAAAAAAAAATTGAAAAAAATCGACCGTAGTTTGCCATGAAAATTTCACTCAAAAAAGAGGCACCATTTAATTGTTTGTTGGATTCATTTCTGAAAAAAAAATATTCCTTGCAAAGTTGTGTAAGTTTTATGTATGAACGTACTTTTGTTTCTCGAAAACAGGGCTGGTAGCGGATTTATGAATAAATAATAGTGACTTTAGTGACTAAAATTATAATAAGAGTGACCAAATAATGACCAAATAGTGACTAAAAAGAGATTTCCAAATGTTGGTATTATTTTAATCTTTCAAACATTTGTTGTATAAATGGTGAGTTGACAACTTCGAAGGAGAGTGCGGCCGACCTCTCGTCCTCACAAGTTCCTACCTCACGCCTCCACGAGTCATATGATCACAAAAGACTGCCAGCTGAAACATGGAGACGCTGGTTGGCGTAGCCTGGGCAATGTTGTCAATCTGACAATAGCGAAGTGAGGAGGTGCGACTGAAGATCTTATACCTTTAAATCATATTGTATATTTTCCATTCTCATTTTATTAATAATTTCAGCACGCTTTGGAATCATCTTCGCATTCCAAAACTATGTAAGAGCCGGGAGCAACATGACAGGCATCAAAGGCTGAATTTGTATTTCAGCATTTCAGCATAACATTTTATTTAAAATTGCACTTCTGAACTTTAGCTTCTATATTCATTGAAGACTGGCATGTGCTTATAAGTAATGAAGGATTATATTTTAATATTGTGTTAGTGGTATTATGGTAAGATAAGTCATTTATTTCAGAAATTATCCAACCGGACTCTTCGTTCACTCCAATTGCTATCTTTGAAATGTTGCTAGAACAGTATAAAGAAAAATATCACAATTGTTACAATGTCTTATAAAATAATACCTTTTATTGAAATTTTATCTTTTATAATTGAAATGATCTATTCTGATTTCAGCTTTCCCATGACTAGTAGGATATTAAAACATATCTAACTTTTATTTATTTTTCAGTAACAATCCATTCAAGTGTGAAATTTGAATAAATTAGCATTTTTGTCTATAATGATATCTTAATTTGTTATGGACAAAATATATTAAATAACATATAACGGGGAAAGGGAGGGACCATCAGGGCACCCAAGTAAAATGATTTGAATAGGGAGCATGGGACTGCCTCCTCCCTATTGTTAACATTTCGCGGAACGAGGGCGGGCTCTTCGACCCCATCTATTGGGTTTATTCTGCCAATCGAGGGCTCGATTCTAGTGCAGTGAGTGTGAACTTGCTTTTGGAAGGAAATTCTTTTCACTATATTCGCGGGTTTCGCGTAAGTGTCTCTGCTTACGGGCCCGCCCAAGCGTTTTTGGCCCTTCACACAGGAGCTTGATGATCACAAACAATAATAGAATCCTGATCAAATCGTTTTTCAGATTGTTCCACTGCTATCGAAAGTTACCATGCTGCAATAGATTTTTTTTTCTTCTTTACTTTACGTCGGCCTATTTCCTCAGATGGTGACACTCACCGACGCCAGGATGACGACTCCACCACCTGGACCCTACCTATCGACTCATGAATATGAGCCGGGACCAACGGCTTTACTTCCCTTCCGAAGGAAGACGTAACCAGATTTTTTCGCCTCAGAAAAACCACCGACGTCGACTGGGATTGAACCCAGACCCACTGGGGTGCCAAGTAGCAGTCACGCTTACCACTACACCACCGACGCCGGCAACTGCTGCAATAGATGGTAGTATTAAATAATCATCATCATCAAATACAGTAAAATTGAACTAAGTGAACACCCTCGTATGCAAAAATATGTAATACTGTGGCGCAGTGTCGCTTTTTGTTTTTTTTTTTTTTTTTTTTTTTTTTTTGTAAAGAAGCCTGTAATCAAGCGACTTTTTTTTCTCCACGACTTGCAAATGGTCCGCAGCTCGTTTTTGCGAAGCCTATTCTTTACGTACGGTTGAAACGCCTTCTAGTATGGCCTGTGTAAGAATTACTTCTGACATATCTTTATAAATTTTGTTAGTTCTGCAAACCAGATTTTTTTATTACGTGCTAACCAACAGCATTGTAAAGCTTCTTTGCATTGTTGAAAAAGTGGAGTTTGTATATCTTCTTCGATTTGACCATCATCCCCAACAAAAACTTATTCCGCATGTAGCAAGTTCTCAATATTGTCCAAAATGTCCTTTGGAAGTGAAGTATTCGCGGGCTTACAAACCCGACCGACGATGCTTCGTACTAACCTTTCCGAACCAGTGTAAATTAGATGTATGAGTGGCTTTTCCCTCTCTCTGTAAGACACCTTAGAAACTAGCATTGAAATAGTATCAGTATCAGTATGCTTATAAACAGCTCTTATACTTTATCAAAGTTTTTTTTTAGATCCAATTCTACTTTACAAGTTTTGCAACTTAGTCGAAAATATATTCGGACTAACAGCAGTCAAGCAAAGTCAGAATAAACTTAAATAATAGATGAATTATGAATTTAAAACATCTACTGTATCATAAAATAAGAATATTTGTCTCAGAAAATTCCTAGAAAAAATATAAGATTTTAATTTCCGAATTTTAATGGAACTTTGAAATCATTACGATTTTATAAACTGTTCGAATTGCAGTGTATCCCAATTTCACCTATGATCAAATTTAGTTCGCTTGACTGTCGGTATACGAACAATCAAATTTAGATTCTAAGCGAGTCACCGAAAATAAGTTCTTTATCTGATTCACAATTCATTCCCACTTTTCTCGACTATTTTGACCAAATGAGGAGTCCGCTTTAGAAAAAAAAAACTGAATCTAACAAAATATTTTTGAAAAATGAAAAATAAATCAAAAATTACTTGATTCTTTTATGTAGTTTCATTATTGGACATTTTATTTGCCTATTGGATAAACGTTTTGAGTTTTTTACTCCTATCAATCCCATATTTTACGAATGCTAATGGCCGCCAAGACTGAACTCGGTTTCTGGTAGGAAGCAAACGAATTGACTTTTGGCTTAGGTCGCTTGACAGCTAATCGATAAGATTTGATCGATTCTCTGTCAAACGTCCTAAGCCAAACGACGTGCGACCTACCAGAAACCGAGCTCAACCGAGACGACCATTTCTAAAACCCAGAGTCGAATTTTGTTTCAGGAAAAAAAAATCAAACCTGATGAGAAACGAATCTGTAGAAATAAAAATGAATTGGTATTCTGTACGTCAAGATTTAACTCGATAACGGATGAACGGTTTTACAAGATTCTTTCTGCATTCGATTCGTCCTGGGGTTCACTGGGTTTGTATGTATAGAAATATTAAAAAAATGTAATGAAATAGCAGGAAAATTGTGAAAATAATGAATGATGATGTAATATGGGACCATGTGAGTCACATTCAAACTAATCTAGAGTGCTGTGACCGACCAGCGCTCTGCATTTGACAAGTTCAATTGAGGTAGAGGCGGGGCAGCGTTTGCTATGGCATCTAGTTTGAAATAAAACTAATTAAATTATTTCAAATAAATATAAATAAATAAATAAATAAATAAATAAATAAATAAATAAATAAATAAATAATATATTGCAACTAAAATGATTTTGATTAAAATATGTTGAAAAAACTCACTATCGCATGCATATTTAAAGTAAAATAAATGATGGACATCATGGGCGTTATGAAGGTGTTTTAGCACTGGACGCTGGCGTTGACAACTGACGCGACGCGACGTGGGACGCGCTATTGTGCGGCATCCTTTAGTCAACCTAACCGGTGTCAAGAAAATTATACCAAACCTATCTTTGCGGAAGAAATATATTAATACGGAACTGATTTCAAGATAATAGTATCACGATTCACAGCCCACAATATTTTTCTCTTTATTCTGCTGTCAATCAGACACTGTTAAATACTGTCAGATTTACACGTGGGATGATAAATACAGCCGGTGTATATTCCACAACTTTTATATAGTGTTTTCAGATCACTTAATTTGGTTGACAATAATTATAGGTACAAGTGATTTTTATTAACTTTTTACAATCGGCGGTGCGGAAATAGTGACTTTAGTGACTATTTTCCGAAAAATCGTGACTTTAGTGACTTTTGGATGCAAATAAAGGGCGAACACGAAATTATTGCGACACATTCAACAGGGCATAACTTTTTTACCATTGGGTAAAAATCAACCAAATTTTGCACACTTTCTCATTGATGTGTATTGTTTACATGCTGTCAAACTCGAAGACGTGTTTTTCGATTCAACGAAAATGGAGGTGAACCAACGCGAGTCGAGAGAACAAATTCTTTCCAAACACCTGGAATTTCCTGACCTGTCGCACCGGCAGTTGGGAAAAATGTTGAACATTCACCATTCAACCGTCTCCAGAGTGTTGAAGCGGTTCCAGGAGCGGTTGACGTTGGACCACGGCAAAGGAGCTGGAAGAAAACCGGGACCGGAGAACAAAAAGACGGAGGGAAAGGTGAAGCGGATGATTAAAGCAAATCCCAACGTCTCAAGCCGTGATTTGGCTAAAAAGATCGGCATGTTGCAGAGCTACGTCCAGAATGCAAAGAAGAGAGCTGGACTACATACATACAAGGTACAGAACTTCCCAAACCGCGATGAGCGGCAACAATCGACGGCTAAAACTCGGGCACGGAAGCTCTACGAGAAGATGCTGACAAAATATGGCTGCTGTGTGATGGACGACGAAACGTATATAAAAGCCGATTCTAAGCAAATTCAGGGGTTGGAGTTTTTCACCGGCAAGAGCAAGTTCTATGTGGACGACAAATTTAAGAAGAAGAAAATGTCGAAGTTCGCCTCCAAATATCTCATTTGGCAGGCCATCTGCTCTTGTGGACTGAGGAGTGAGCCTTTCGTGACAAAGGGCACAGTAAATGGCAAGATCTACAAATCTGAGTGCCTCGAGAAGCGCCTTTTGCCGTTCTTGCAGCAGCACGACGAAGCTCCGCTATTTTGGCCAGATTTGGCATCATGCCACTATTCTAAAAGTGTCCTGGAGTGGTATGAGGCCAATTCTGTCCATTTTGTTCCAAAGGACATGAATCCGCCAAACTGTCCGGAGCTGCGCCCGGTGGAGCAGTACTGGGCAATGATGAAGCGGGAACTTCGGAAGAGCAAGAAGACAGTCAAAGACGAGAAGGACATGTTAAGAAAATGGAAAAAAAAACTGAGAAACTGGTACCGGATGACACTGTAAAGACTTTGATGGAGGGCATCAAGCGAAAATGCGTTCAATTTTACACTCAAGGCTCCATCGATTAACTTTTCTTTTGATTTTTGAAGTAAATATATGAATAAAACTACTCTAAAATTTTGGTTTGATTCTAAACATTATAAGAAAATTGGCATGACGTTTTCGGTGTCGCAATAATTTCGTGTTCGCCCTTTAATGAATTTTTAGTGACTAGACTCAAAATAGTGACCAAGTCACTAAAAAGTGACCTGCTACCAGCCCTGCGAAAATGAAGCAGCCCACGGCTGAGAATGTCTTTAGAAAATGAACAAAAAACTGTCGTTGCACTTCATCGTCACCTATCAAGCTATCAAGCTATTTTCATAATTCGGATAAGTCAAACATTAGTGGACACTAAGGTCTTTTTTGCACGGTTTGTTTTTGGCGATAACTCCAAAACGGAACAACTTATCGACCTAATTCGAATCACATTTTCCGTTTTGGGCAAAAAGTAATCATATGGCAGTTTTAAAAAAAAAAAATCACAATTTTTGGTGTATATACTCAAAATTTTAAAAACTGTATTTTGACCATAACATGGAAAGGTAACACATGCAAACATAATCGAAGCAATTTAAATCGTTAATGCATGTGAATTTATCAACTCAATTTAGTCTCTTTTTTTCAGGGTTTCATAGTAAAAGTGGAACGTATCCCCCGTGTAAAAAAAAAAACCTTAATGTATATTAACGTGAAACTCGCTTTGTTGGAAGCATAGAACACCTCTGCTTTTCTACGAGAGATCACTGGAATGTTGAATTGAAGTAGCTGGGTGGCTTAGTGGTTACCGGTTCTGCTTACTGAGCAGATGGTCAGGAGTTCAATCCCAGGCCCGCCCTCTTCTTTGCGATTTATCACTTGCTCCTTTCTATCACCACTAGATTTCAATAAAAAGGCAGTCTACTGCGCTTTCATTGATCGCGTAACTTACCACAGTGCATCCATGTTCCATAAATAACATGCCTCACTAACACAAAACTATCCTTCCCTTGGCAATTGTAGAGACGTAGAGGTAAACACGGTCTCTTACAATGATTGTCAAATTAATCATCCTACCTCCGTCCCCGAAGACCGTGAGGACGTGGCCGGCGCCGGTACTGAGCTATTAATAGAATGAATCAGTGAACTTGTACATTGAAGATGGAAAACTATACTCCCTAGCTCCATCTATGTGGTTCTCTGGGCTATTACACTAGCTCTGTTCAGTAACGGTAGCAACTACGGAACGAAGGGTTTTTTTCTTCAAAAAAAAAGATGAAAAATAAAAAAAAATAAAATAAAATAACTGGGATGTTGAATACGCGCGACGTCTATTAAACTATTTATACATTAGACCAATTTCCGATTTGGCCAGTTTGTTTCAATGGTACAAATAGCCGTTTTGAATCAATTTAAACCAACAGTAGGGATGCTGTTGGGGCCTCTCACAAAGTGTGACGGTGGTTTTTCAATGGGAAAACAACTCAATTTTTAACAACGTTTAAATTAAAAAGCCGTTTCGGATCGATTTAAACCAACAGTAAGAAGTTCTGGTGTCCTAATTTATAGATTAATTAGGACGTGGAAGGAATGTTAGGTCGATACTCGTTGCTACTAAAGGCCGTTTATACTGCTGCACATTCACGCGTATCCCAGGAAAGAAAATTGTTAGTGAAAGGTTTTTTGTAGGTATCATGTTTGTAGATGAGACAATATTGAGTGAATCTGTTTATCCGAATGTTCATTTTATTTTTCATTTATAAGATTTAACGGAGAAGCTCTATAGAGATATTTAAATGTTAGTACCGGTTTAAACCAACAGTAAGGATGGTATTAGGACAATTTACATAGTGTGATGGTGGTTTTTCATTGAAAAAAACGTGGTAAATGTTACGTAACGTTTGAGAGCCAATTTAGCCCGATTTAAACCAACAGTAGGGATGCTTTAACAGCCCCTTACAAAGTGTGAATGTGATTTTTTATATGGAAAACACTTTCAATTTTTACTACTACGTTCTACAAACTATTTTACTACTGGAATTAACCATCTGTATCAAGCAAGTTGAACATCCTTGAGATTCCTATTCTAACCCACCTAAAATTACGATTGAAGGATTTGGTGAAATTAGAGACTCTGGAAGCATTTCCTGGCTTTTGGAAACCTTATGCGTCTATTGATTTCCAAGGTCATCTGTATTGTAACAACCGAGGGAGACTATGCCATATACCATATGATTTGATTATCTCCAATGCGCTCAACCAATCGCAACGTTTTATGATATAGTGGGCGAAATATTATAATTTGAGATAACGCAATGTAGACTTCTTCCAAATTTGGCACCTAGTACCTCACAGCAAGATGCCAAAAAGCGAACCGCAAGACTCAGTGAACTACCAAATATGTTATACAAGAGCTGCTGAAGTTTTCACTGAATTGCCCCTCGGTTTACCGTTTTTCGGTTCTAAAAACGAACATTTTCTTCAACCACCGATCCCAAAATCATTTAGTTTAATATGAGTCGACCGGTCAACATAGCAACCCACCCTTCCAATAACAATAAACATTAAATTTTCTGCCATATTCAGCTCTAACTGGAGGGATCCTTCTGAGGCCCACCCCAGAGCGGTTTACAAACCTCTCTAAACGCATCAAAACATTCTCAAAATTTTCACACAAACCCCGGATGAACCGAGTACCCGTCGCACGCAGCTGGCGGCCGCGCGTGTTCAATTGTCCTTTTTCGGGAATTAATTACCCTCTCATTTCGGGTTGCTTTGTAATCGATATCCTCGGCATATTGTTTGTTGTTCCAGTTCGTTCGCTTTCCGCATTTCTTTCGGTCCAGTTCTGCATTCGCTATGAGCCACTTAATAAAAATTTGTTTCGCCCTTGTGGGTTCCAAACCATTCGGTTCGATTTTCGATTTCGTCACCCAACACCCTTGGGTTCCCGTATGTGTAAACAACCGTTCCCTTCGTGTGGAATTTAGGGATTTGAGGGAAATATTAACCACCAGGCACCACCCGTTAGAGCGTTTGCTCTAATTGGGCATCCGATTGCCTTCTGGTGGAAATGTTTTGACTGGTTATTTTCTGTTTGGTAATGCGATTCTCTGTTGATTATGCGGCTAAACAGTTGAAATCTCGAAAATCAACTTCTATACCGAAAATAACTCACTATAATGCAATGTTTGGTAACCGGGTTTTCCCGTTTTCAGCTGGAACTCCAATACGCAACGGAGTGAATGGCTTGCACTGCTTTTTTTCACCAAAGTGTTGACTAACGAAGCAAACACGCAGGCATCGATGGACGAATGGGGTGAATGATGGATAGAATGTCGGAGATTAGGGTGGCCCAAAATTGGTTTCTGAGAGTCTACTTCGATTTGGAAAAAGATATTCTTCAAAATTGTATTCAATATTTAATATTTTGAAAGTTGTGCTCTAAAAATAAGGGGTTTTTTTTTGTGTGAAAAGGTAATGCATCTGTCGATAGATGTAATGCGTCTTGTCCGCATATTCAACATGTTCAAAACTTAAATTTCCTCATAAAACTATAAAAAAATTTCAGAAACATGCGAATCCCAATCGGTAATTTGATGTTTGTTCTAATTTTCAATAATTTTAATAATTAATATTTTTTCCAAAGGTAGGTTCAGGATTGAACGATCGAGAAGCGTAAATTTTTAATAATTACCCTTGACGTATACGAATGAATAGGAAAATGTTTTGTTTATTGCAAACGACACCTAAGAGGAACCAATAGACTACAAGAACAAATCTTACCATACCCTCTCGATGCTCTTCAGTAATTGCACTTAATCTTGAAGCTAACAGAGGAAGCAGCGCTGCAAGCTTATATTCGTTGTCGTTTTTTAGTGTTCAATTCAATTGTAATCTGATCGAAAAAATCGAAAATTGTGAATTAAAACAAAATGAGTTTTGAGATATTTTTTTTAACCGGAACAAACTCACCAAGTTCTATCATTAGAAAGAATTCAACTGCTTCGCTTTCTGTTAGAACATACAATGGGCACTTTCGATAACGAACCAAGATAATCAATCTGGCCAAAAGGAACTTCACATTCGAGATTGGACCACCCACACCTCACACATGACAAACATTTGACGATGAAGGTGGACATCATTTATACTATTTTATTTTTATTTCAAAAACAAAATGAACATGCTCGGTTGATCGTACTTTGACGAAGAGGAATAAAGTGTGATTCGATACTGTCACTGTCAAACTTACGTTACTTTTTTATACTTGATCGAAATTAACGAAACTTTACCCAGTTTCCTCGAGCGTATTGTTAACATCCGCTCAATTGTGCAGTTGTTAGTAGGATTCAGGTCGATAGGAGAAAATCAGCAAACCGCAAAAAAATATTTTGCACCCCCACAAAAAAACCAAGGTTTCCCCCGCCGTAAAAAAAAATACATTATTTGACCATCCCGAGGGTCCTCCAAAGGTTCTTGGAATGGATGACAATGAACAACACCAGAAGCTGGGCGAAAACCGGGAACAACGCGTAAAAACCGAGCGAGCGCTGATTGGTCATTTCAAGCGAAATCCGAACATTTCGACGCGGGACTCTGCCAAAACACTTGCTGTTTCGCAAAGTTTCATCCAGAGGGCCAAGGAAACGTACAAGATGCAGAACTTCCCAAATCGGGACGAACGCCAGCAGAGTGTTGTCGAAACGCGTACCCGGAAACTCTACACGAAGCTGCTAACGAAATCCCGGTGCTACGTCATTGATGATGAGACCTGCATCAAAGTGGATTTCAAGCAGTTGCCGGAACAGGAATATTTCACGGCTAAGGACAAGTTTGCTGTTGATGGCAGAAGAAGCTATTCAAACGGAAGAAGCTGTCGAAATTCACTTCGAAGTACCTGAACCAAAGGCATAAACGATGAGATTTACAAACGGATGTAACGAGGTTACAAAAACAGAAAAATAAGATCTAAATCAAATTAAAAATTCACCCTAGCATATTTTTCATATTGATTTTGCTTAAGCGACTTGTGTTCCTAATCTCTGCATCTTGTCTAATAAGAATATCGAAAGGGGGAGTTCAACTGACATACGCTATGCAAAGTTTACACCAGCGGAAAGATCCTCCCCAATGCTCATACTCACGAACTCTAATGAGGTAGACTTCGGGTATTAATCGGGTCATGAAGAAAAGACTCGCCAAATGGATTCTCATTAGATCAACCACCTTGACGTCGAAAGGTCGAATTCTAGTTAGTAGTGATAGAACAAAGACCAAATCCGGACCAAACGATAACCTCTAGTCACGTTCACGGATGCGTCACCCGAGTGTCACCTGCCTGTCGATCGATACCTGTTGGGGTGAAGAATGGGAAAGAGTTTGCACTACACAGACCAGAAACCCAAACAACAGCAGCGTGGTGTATTCCGCTGCCGTTCATGCCAAGGCTCTAGATGACTCGATTACCCTAAGACGCACGCCATGTGGAGTAATCGTGCAGCGACGACTTTCGCAGCTAGTGGGAATAAAGACGACATTCTACAGAGCCCCGCAGAACCACCACTTCACACGTTTCCAGCACCAATACCTATCAGGTCAGAAAGTATAGGTTAAGAACCCCACCAATTGTATACACACACCCTACTAACCCCTACTGAGTCAGAAGCAAACAATCGCCAATTCATTTGTGAACTATTGATCCTAGGGTTCGCGTATCATGTTGGTTCCCGGGTAGGCAAGTAGAGGCAAACCAACATAGGAATCCTCTATTGTTGATGTATTGATACATTTTCCTCTTTTATTAAGTTTAGCTTCTCGAAGTTCGATACCGCTTTGCCGCCTTTTGAGTTCGGATGGAAATCGTCCTGAAACCTCTAAGACGGGACGGGTCCATTTGAGAATCGCGCTCTCTTCACGGTAGTCTCATCTACCTGGCTCTTAAGTGAAGCCAGTAACCAATGTCAAATTCAAAACATTACAGTTGTTTTGGCCCGATTTGGTTTCATGCCATTCGAAAACCAGCTAATTCTGTGGATTTTGTACCGAAAAACATGAACCAAACTTACTTGAGCTCTGTCCGATCGAAACCTATCGGGCCATGATGAAGCCGCGATCTTCGAATAACCAAACGAGAGGCGTAAAAGGAAATGATTAGATAGTAGAAAAAAAAAACTGAGAAAAACGAACCGGAAACGACAGTATAAACATCAATAGCAAAATCGGGTATCTTACTAAAACTCAACCTAAAATTTAAACGACGAATGAAATTTATAATACAAATACTGAACTACTGTAAAAATGGCTTTCTATCGGTAACTGTAGCTGAATTATCAGTCAATCTAAAGTGTCTAAAGAGGCTCACGAGAAGACAATGTTAGCCTTCCACCATGAATTCAGATCGACGGGTGGACGAAATCGATGTGGTGGACGATTTCGTGTATCTGGGCTCATTGATGACCGCCGATAACGACACCAGTTGAGAAATACAAAGGCGCATGATGGCTGGCCATCGTGCCTACTTTGGACTCAGAAGGACGCTTAAATCGAACAAAGTTTACCGAACTACAGAGTTGATCATCTACAAGACATTAATTAGACCGGTAGTCCTCTACAGCCGCGAAACATGGACATTGCTAGTGGAGGATCAACGCGCCATTGGTGTCTTTGAACGGAAGGTGTAGCGTACGATCTACGAAGGTTGGAAGACGGAGATGGAGGAGACGAATGAACCACGAATTGCATCAGCTGATGGGAGAACCTTTCATCGCATACACTGCTAAAATCGGTCGATTACGATGGGCTGGGCATGTCGTAAGAATGTCGGATGACAAACCAGTTAAAATTATTCTCGAAAACGAACCGATGGGCACAAGAAGAAGAGGCGTGCAACGAGCAAGGTGGGACGATCAAGCAGAAGACGACCTGCGGACGCTTCGCAGACTGCGACGCTGGCGAGGTGCGGCCATGGGCCGACAGCTCGGCCTTGGTCAGATTGGTAAGGTAAGTTTCCGTCATATTAAGAAAGAGTTAGTCATATAGCGGACCAGCAACATGTGGTGAGATCGTTCCGATTCTATTAACTTATATATACAAAATATACGCACCACGACTCATTATTTTTTAAACCTGGAAGTGTGATTGCATATCCGTTACCTATATGAGAACCACAATGTTTACATGTGAAGCTAATTGTTTGTGAGAGCAATTTTGAAATGGGCGTGACTCTCCAGAAATTCTGAAATGAGTTACTGGATCTTCAATAGAGCTAACTCCCGTTTCAATGGCTCACAATCGTCATTAAATGGAATGATGCAACAGATTTTTATATCAGTCGAGAATATATTTCTAGCATTTTGTTGTATTAGTCTAACCTATTGGCATTGAGCAATAGAAAAAGTGGTGGGTTATTTCAGGGATATAACCGCAAGTTTCACGTAGGACCGCGTTGGTTTATAGTAATAATGGTATCATCTAATTTATACGTTTCGTTAAACATATGGTTGGTTGAAATGCTTATAAAATAATTCTATAATTTTGCTAACGACCCATCCCCTTTTTAAAATTTTGCTTCGTACTGTATTTTCGTGCCTCTCTTCATTCAGGGCTATGATATCAACGCTAGTATATAGCACGCAAGACGAACCGAAATGATTTCATAAGGGACGAATGGCCAGTTTTCAATGGCTTGAAATTTTGTCATTGTATTTGGTAGACATGGAAACCGGTAACTGTCCGATTAGCCGGTCTTGCATGACTCTGTCTCTTATACCATAACCGGGCGGACTATGGCGGGTGGCAATCCAAAATCCCAGTGATTTCTCGTGGAAGTGCAGTGGACTCCGCGGCTTCCAACAAAGCGAGTATCATGTCAACATATTCCTACCTTTTCCTTATTGACTTGCATTCGGACGAGGCCGGCGCCGGTATTACCTTAGCTTGGGATCTCCAGCTTTTACACATTGAAGATGTATGTCAGTTCCAAACATCATCTGTTGGTTCTCTGTGTAATTGCAGCTGATCTGGTAATAACGGAGTAGCAATCTCGGGCGGTCAATCATGCTCATGCTCAATCAATTTCTATCACTGATAGGATAATGCCGTAATTGCATAAAGTGTCACGTTCTGGTGACAAATCAATAAGCTCCACGATAATCTCAAAAATGTTGGAAAATATTAGTAACATTCCATCGGTTCCATCTTTCATAAAGCTCATCTGTTAACCAGTGTGATCGCCCACTCACCCAACCGTAGCATCCTACAAGTGAGCTCGTCCTTCAAGATAAAGTACATCGTTAAAAAAACTCGCCTTTCCCTCAATGCCATGCATCTTTCCACGGAAGCATAAACATAAATTACCCCCCATGCTCCAATGCCCGCCCTGCAGCACCAGCAGTGTCGCGGTGGGCTGTTCTAATTCTGTCCATCACCCTCGGGAAGTACATATCAAGCGAAGCACGATCACCTGACTGGTTTCGTATTACATTGTGCTACTAGGATCATCTCCCCAGTGCCAACGGTCGACAACGGACGTTAGCCAACTCAATCAACTGGGAGCCCTGCGGGTGTGCACAGAGAAAGAGCGAGGAATATTCTTGGAAATCCCCTTCCGGCTGCAGGACCGTCGTTCCTTTTCTCATCACGATATAGCGCACAAAAATGCGATCGATCCAACAACAAGCGAACCCCAATTTGAATTGCACGGTGCCATACGATTGCCACACTGCACTCTGCTCACTCGACACGACGGATTTTTCTCGTATCCCCTCGAGCAAATTGGAGTCTGTGTCCCGAACGTCATCGATGGTGAAGAAAATATTTTATCGATTTTCGTAACCAGCAAGCTCTCAAGACGACTGGGTGGGTATCTGTATCGCCACTACTCCACAACGAGCAACAAACAAAGCCCGTTTGCTCATACATACACACGTGTGGCGCAGCCATTTCTCCGGTTCCTCCGGTTCACGAAAAAAAAATCGGCTACAAGTCTCGTGCGGATCAGCTTACTAGCTAGCAAGCAGCGGAGGAAAAAACATGCTGTCAAATAACTCTACAAAAGCTATGGAAAGATTGCACCAGGGCTCACTTTCCACACACTCAACTCTTGACATTTTTGACCCCGCAGCGTTGTAGGTATGTTGGGGTATGGAGAATAAGCAGAAAGGGCGGCAAAGGTCGTGCACCATTAAATGGTTTTTGCAGCTTTTTACTTCACCCCCGTGTTTTCCCGGGTGTAATGCTGTTTGTTGATCGAGACAAATATGTGCGGTTTGATGCGTCATAAAGGTGCAGTTAGAGTAGAGTTGCGGAACTAGCAGGGTTGGAAGTGTGTGGTTCTCAAAAATGACAGGAAGGATGTAGGTGGATTTGATTAGAACTGTTTGCGTTCTATTCGGTAGCAAACTAAGTCCATGCACACAACGAAGTCACATTAATTATGGATTACTCATAGAATAGAAAAAGAAATGGTGATAGAAATTTTGCAATGAGATGAATTGATATTTGCAAAATGGAAGGATTTTGTAGAAGAAGCACTTACTTTTAAAGCCATCGTAAGAAATGAATTTTCCTTTGCGTTGCGAATTATCAGTACAGGTTTGTTCTGAAGCTTCCGAGATTAATTGCTCGCTACTAGTAATTTCTACTATAAAATACACATCCACCTTCTTCCGGTAGTAGTTCTGGATCTGAGTATAGTGTGTCTTCGGCATCTATACAGGTATTGCCTTTCATTTCTAGCTGCTTGCCTTTCATTTTCTCGAGAACCAATTGAGCTGAAATTTTGGCTGTGGTCAAGAGGTAGCCTAAATTCTCATCTGCATTAAATCCATCATTTTTCATTCACCACTTTAAAAGTTACAGACACCGCATACGACAAAACAATAAGACCACTTTTTGATTTCCATAAAGGATGTTCGAATTTGAGGATTTGAATTTTGATTATTGATGCACGGGTCATTTTAATATCAGTATAATATAGATTGTAATTCACACTCATCAACATGGCCTAAACTATGGATATCATAAGGAAGTCTTATTGTTTTGTCGTAGGTGGTGTCTGTAGTTTCTGAAGTGGTGAATGAAAAATTATGAATTTATTAAAGATGAAAATTCAGGTTATTTCTAGGCTATTGCCAAAATTTCACTTCAATTACTTCACGGGAAAGTGAAAGACAAGCCTCCAAACATGACCATTTTGTATGAAAATCGGGCTTTGGTCTTATTGTATTGTCCGTCACTGTATGTACACAATACTTGGCTCTTCCAATGCCGATTTCTTAGAAATTACAGATCGATTCCTCAAACACAAATTATCAAGATGTAAAGGAACGTTTCTTCTGTCTGATAATGCTGTTTTCCGTGACAATTAACTATTTTTAGAGAAAAAGGCTTAGGGTCGTGTTCGAAGAACTTAGCGTCGTGTATATGCCCACTTTTGATTAATTATCTCCTGTAGTGGCGTTTTCTGAGTTCTAAATCTGACTATTGACACTGCGTTTCTTATTTTTTCTTTTGAAATTATATTTTTATTTTTCCCCAATTTTCCGGTAGTTTTTTTTGAAATTGTTTTGTGTGGGGGGGGGGATTTTCCGGGTTTGGGGATTTTTGGGGAATTTGGGGGGAGGAAGGGGAAAAAAAAAAAAAAGAAAAGGGTGGGGAGGGAATTGGGGGGGAGGGAAAAAAAGGGGGGGGGTGTCGGGGTTTTTCAGGGCTGGTAGCGGATGTATGGATAAATAATAGTGACTTTAGTGACTAAAATAATAAAAATAGTGACCAAATAGTGACTTCCAAATTTTAGTATTTTTTAAATCTTTTATACATTTGTTGTATAAGTACAGTAAAAATGAACTAAGTGATCACCCCCGTTTGAAAAAATGAATACTACTGCGGCGCAGTATCGCTTTTTGGGTTTTTTTTTTGTAAAGAAGCCTGTAATCAAGTGACTTTTTTTCTCAACGACCTCCTGCCTTGGTCCGCAGCTCGTTTTTGCGAAGACGGGTCTATACGTACGGTTGAAACGCCTTTCACCATGGCCTGTGCTAGAATTACTTCTGACTTCACTACCTTAATCACCTGAGGGTATTTAGGCTCACCTACAGCCGTTTTCTTAGTAAACAACTGGTTCCAATGCTCCTCAATTTTGTACTCTGTACTCAAGGTCAGCACCTAGCATTTTAACAAGTTCCATTCGTCAATAAGAAGATCATAGTTGACCTGAATCAACTGAAGTAACTTGGCGATTTTCACAATATACTTGGAGCTTTCACTGGATGCAACGGCTGGTGGGTTGAGGCATTGGCAATATTTTATAAACGAGTTCTGCAAACCAGACTTTTGACGTAGGACTACGTCTTCGTTATCTATACTGGGGTACAATTCATCAAAAAAACGCATTGCGACCGTCACGAAACGTGGTCGGGTTTTGAGTATCTCAGCCATTTCTCAAAAGATTTTCAAAAAATTTACACCAAGCGATAGGAAGTATTTCTATGCATTAATTTCAATACAGAACATTGTTGATTTCGGGCCACATACTTTCATAAATGTCAAAGCTTGCCTTAAAAAGTATATTAACTCCTTCAGGCCCAAGTGGTCATATATGACCCCAAAAGGATAATGGCCGTATACAATCACAAAGACTGAATAAAAGTGTACACTGTCTTCGGCAAATTTATTTTCCATCACTTTCTCAATCTGGAAAATATTAAAAAAAAAAAAAAAAAAAAAACATATGAGTTTAAGGCCAATTGATGACCTAGAACATCCTGAATATGAAGAAGTTCAGGAAGAAAAAAATAAATGCCTTATTAATAGTGTACACGTATTCTTAAATTCTCGTTGATAAACGTTAAATAATTTTGTATCTTTCTGGGAAGTTCTAGGTCATCCAAAATGTACTTGAGTTCAAAACTTCATATCTACAGTTGTAACAGTAGCTTTTAGGGCTATTCAGGTTACGATATGTATTCAAACATATTGAATGAACCTTTCGGAAGGTCAACAGTCATTATTTATGATGTTATGATGTTCTAGGTCATCCAAATTGACCTTGAGTTCAGAACTTAAAATCTACAGAGGTAACTAAAGCTCTTTGGGCTAAACAAAGTTACGCTACGTATTCAACCATATTCAGTAAATATTTTCGAACGTAAAAAAACACTATGACATAAACGGAGATGATCTAGGTCATCCCAACTGTCCTTGAGTTTAGAACATAAGATCTACAATAACAGTAGGTGTTTGGAATGTACAAAGGGACGATATGTATTTAACCATATTGATTGAATAGTGTGGAAGGCCAACATACATAATGCGACAATCTTGGGATATTCTAGGTACTTCAAGCTGTCCTTAAGTTCAAAACATAATATCTACAGTTGTAACAGTAGTTCTTTGAGCTATCTATGGTGACCACATGTATTCAAATATATTAAATGAATCTTTTGGAAGGTCAACAGTCTTTATTTTATAACTTTGAGATCCTCTAGGTAATCCAAACCATCCTGGAATTCAGAACTTGAAATTTGCGGTAGTAACAGTAGGTTTTTGGGCTATTCAAAGTTACGTCACGTATTCCAGTATATTCAGTGAATATTTTCGAACGTAAAAATACACAAGAAGATAATCTTGGGATAGTCTAGGTCATCCTGGAATTTCAAACCTAAAAACTACAGCTGAAGATTTTAAGTCTTGAATTGTAGCTAAAAATCTACAACTGTTTGCACTAAACAAAGTAACAATATGTATTTGACTGAATTAAAGGTTTTGAAAGGTCAACCGATATAACGAGATATCTTGGGATGTTATAGGTCATCAAAACTGCCCTTGAGTTCAGAATTTAGGATCTATAATCGTAAAGTTAGCTTTATAATCTATGAAAGGTGACGATATGCATTCAAACACATTCAGTGAAGCTTCTTTAAGCTCACCAGTTATTATCAGATTATCTCGGGATGTCCAGGTTCATAAAAACTGGCCTTGAGTTCCGAACTTAAGACATACGGTAGTAACCGTAGCCTTTTGGGCTTTGCAAAGCTACGATAAATATTCAAACATATTCAATGAATTTTCTGAAACGTCCACATACACCATAGGATAACCTTGTTAGTTTCAGGTCATTTAAACTGTCCTTCAAAACTTAAGGTCAACAATTGTAACAATAGCTTTATGGGCTATACAAAGTTAAGTTAGTTTGTTTGACATAGAATATCCCAATATTATCTCATAATGTCAGGTCTTCCAGGACATGCACTGAATATGTTTGAATGTACATATCATAACAATGAATAGCGGATAAAGCTACTGTTACAACTGTAGATCTTAAGTTCTGAACTCTTGGGCAGTTTGGACGACCCAGCACATCTCAAAAATATATTTCCTACTTTTTTCAATAATTTAATGTTATTGAGCACCAAATCAATCAGAATTCACCAAATGGCTTGTATAAATTAGGCCTGAAAAGGTCTATTCAAAGAACATTGCATTGTACCATCTAAATAACTTACATTTGGTATCGTAGTTCTACGTCATCATTTCGAACAACGTAATGGGACTGTACTTTGTAGTTTTTGATTACGTGCTTACCAGCAGCAACATTATGCTTATTTGCATTGTTGAAAAAGAGGAGTTTGTCGATCTCCTTTAATTTGACCAGCTCTGCCATTGCTTCCTCCCCAACATAAACTTTTTTCGCTGGTAGCAAGTTCTAAATATTGGCGAAAATGTCCTTTGGAAGTGAAGTATTCGTGGGCCAAACATTGGGCTTACAAACTCGACCGACGATGGTTCGCACCTACCCTTTCAGATCAGCGTACATTAGATGTATGAGTGGTACTTCCCTCTAGAAGAATCCCTAGAACATAGCATTGAAATAGATCGGTATGCTTATCAATAGCTCATAAACTTTATCAAAAAATTAAGATCAAATTCTACCAAACAAGTTTTACAACTTTGCCAAGAAACATTCGTTTTAACAGCAGTCAATCAAAGTCAGAAAAAACTTAAATAATTGATGAATTATGATTTTTTTTTTTTTTTTTGAATCTACTGTATCATAAACTAAGGATATTTGTCTCAGAAATTTCATTAAAAAAATATTAAATTTCAATACACGAGTTTTAATGGAACTTGGAAATCATGACGCTTTTATAAACTGGTCGAATTGCACTGTATCCCGATTTCACTTATGATCGAATTGAGTTCACTTGACTGTCAGGATACGAACAATCAAATCTAGATTCAGAATTACTAAGCGAGTAACCGAAAATAAGGCCTTTATCTGATTTACAATTCTTCCCCACTTTTCTCGACATTTTGGATACCAAACGAGTAGTCCGCTTTTGAAAAAACTGAATCTAACAAAATATTTTTGAAAAAAAGTGAGTGTAAATCAAAAATGACTTAATTCTTTTGGATAAACATATTGCATATTGAATAAACGTTTTAAGTTTTTTACTCCTATCCCGTTCGATTCGTCGTGGGGTTCACTGGGTTTATATGTATAGAAATATGAAAAAATATTATGAAATACCTGGAAAATAGAAAAATAATGAAAGATGATGTAATATGAGACGACGTGCGTCGCATTCAAGCTAATATAGAGTGCTGTGACCGACCAGCGCTCTGCATTTGACAAGTTCAATTGAGGTAGAGGCGGGACAGCGTTCGCCAGGGCATCTAGTTTTTTGGTGTATATTTTGCGACTTTTATGTAGTGTAACCAGAACACTTGATTTGGTTGACTATTGAACAATAGGTACAAGTGATTTTTTAAATTTATTACAATCGGCGGTGCGAAAATAGTGACTTTAGTGACCATTTTCCTGAAAATAGTGACTTTAGTGACTTTTGGATGCAAATAGTGACTTTTTAGTGACTTGACTCAAAATAGTGACTAAGTCACTAAAAAGTGACCCGCTACCAGCCCTGCGTAGCAGAACATTGCAACGTAGGTACTGTTCTAATGGGACGTTGGGTTAGCATAAGTAAGTGAGTAAGTATGTAGAACATTCTATGATTCGCTATTTAGAAATTATTTCGCAGCCGTGGAAATGGATGTTTGGATTGAATGTTGGTATGATGAAAGGGCAACGGTTGTGCTGGCTGTGGTGATGGTGTTGATTACAGATTATCGAGTTACAGATTGTTCAGGATCTGTTTGAGAATTCAAAGTTAAAAATTAATGATATTTTTGTAAGCTGACAGTCGTGAAAACCTCCAACTGATTGAAGCAATAATCTCGAAAATCTATCGAGAATGTTTATGTTTCAGTTATTTTCTAATTTTCATTTGACCCCTGCCCTTGCCGTCTGATCAAAATAGTGAGGGTGTGGTCCTAATAGATCGTTAGATCAGCTGTTTGTTAGAAAATTCTATTGCACACTCTTAAGAAAGCTTTAAATGATGATACGGACTCGAGTTGATGGTTCTACTCCAGCGCCCCAACCAGTAGTTGGTAACGCATTACTTCTGGCTGCTTTCAGTTTCGCCCGATAATCACAAGCTCGCTCGACATCGGTACATGGTCGTTTCGGAGGATTTTCCGTATGTTCGATCTTAACGCGCTTCCGAAATTTGCGCATACGGTAGGCATCAAAATTAGGCATCATACTTATTCTCACTTTCACAGTTTCTCAAAACTTATTTTTTCCTTGAAGTAAAACTCTATCCAAGGTGAATCGTTAACACAACAGAATAACTATTCATAACAGTACTCATTGAAATGTGCAGCAAATGTTGCTTCGGAATATCACGTTCGAGAAAGAAAACGTTGTCCGTGATAGGAAATTTCTTGATATTTGCTGGAACGCAACATTCTTTAAAATTTTGTAAAACCGATTGATGAATATGTCCGCCAATCATTTTCATGTTTTATTTGTAAAATTTTAAATACTTGAATAAATAAAATGGCAATCGTGAAAACCTCTATTAGTTAGCAGCGAAACTCTCAAAAATAAATCAATCAAGAAATGATCGAATTATTAGCGTCCGCTGTTTCAATTTTTCGTGACGGCAGCCATAAAGGACGGATTTGAAATGGTCCGCATTTGAATTCAAACCGACTCGGTCTTTTGAAGAAGCAGGTTATTTCAGCCGTTGCACGTAGCGCCTTACCAAAAGATGGCAACCAACCAGATCACCCCCCACACACACACACCTTATTTTGCTCCTCGTGGTTGAACCCACCGGCTACAAATAAATCACTGGCAACCGACTGCTTTGCCGACCACTGCATAATTATTAGCTGCCTAACAACGGTTGCCTAGCCAACGGCTTGCTAGCAACAGGCTGCAGCGCAATCAGCTACCTGACCAAATTGTTGGTCGGTAGTGCACCTGTAAAAGTTTACCGAATTCTCACAGCTGAACGTTCGGTAATCGATTTAACGGATTTCAGTGAAATTTGCGATATCTGTAAAAGAATGAATATGGTACACTACCCCACTGATTTTTGTGTGAAATACATCATTTAATAGTTATTGGAATTTTATCGAAATTTGGGGACCGTGGTGCTAAACACAGTTGGTTCTACTCCGAAAAATACCGTTCTGCCTTTAAAGACATTTTGATTGCGAATTTTTAACACTCAACGTTGCGTCATATCTATATCATCTACATATATATATATATTGATATCATCTTCAAATATATAAATATCATCACCATATACATCTACATATTTATATATCTACATATATATATATATCTATATTTCTATATATATATATATATATACATCTATATTTTCTACATATATTTCTATATCATCTACATATATATGTACATCACATCATGATATGGCTACCAACTGGTTCATACATGTTTCCCTCCAAATTTGCCACGATCTTGGCATAGCACACGACTGCATTAAACATGGCTGTCCAGCCAGCCACTCGCCAGCGACAGCCACTAACCCATCATTCTCTCTGGTTGCTTGTCCGCGTACCCTCCTGCAGGGTACATGCAAACGCCAGCTGCCAGGGCAATACTGGCCATTGCGGCTCTGCATGGCTCCGTGGCTACCGAGCGAATGAAGGAAATTTCAAGGTGTCTCCCTTGTAAATCGTGCACTGACACGTATGAGACGTTCATTACTTAAATTTGAAGTCTGTGAAAGGAAAGTACTGTGCATTTAGGAAATTTAGCCTGCAAAACAAAATTATAAGACATCACCTATTATTTTGGTTATTTTCAATAGTTTAAAATTGTTAACGGATAATATTTGATAGTTGAGTTGATACGCGGGAAAATTTACAACCGATTGATGTGTACATCTTGAAAATCTATCGAGTATTTTTATGTTATTAGCGTTTAATTTGTAACGATGTTTCGTGACGGTCGCTTATTTTTAGATTTTCAATTGTCACCCTACCCTTGATGTAAGACGTAGTCTACGTCAAAAAGGTTTTTTGTTGTGAAGGTCTGTGAGCAAATTGTGAGTCAGTTCAAAGTAGAAGATAGGCACAGGGAGATTCATCTTTCGTAACGAAGATGTGTTGCATTTATTTGCGCTGGTAAGAGGAGTATTTCGTCGAATGCCTGCTGAAAGCTGCCATGAGATTTACTTTATCAAGCTTATTCCGATTGCTTATGGAAAGCTATTTGTGAAGTAACAGCTTTCAGTCTTTTGTTTGACATGTAGTTCAAAACGTGCATGACAGCTCTTAAGCAAATGTTTTGGCAAACATGTGTCGCAATTGCGGTCTTAAAGGAACGTGCGTTCAGTACAAGTAAGTTTCTAAAAACAAAGCAAAATCTTCTTAGACCAACGCGATCCTTCTTTTACAGCGATATTTTAGCTACAGGGCTAAAGCAATGGTCATGTCACAAAATATATATGATCAAAATTCAAGAAAATAGTGGCCAAAATTGAAAAAAAATCAGACATAATTTATGGATCATACTTATTTTAAGTGCAAAAAGTTGGTTCGCTATAAATCATTTTGAGGTTTATGGTTTAAAATTCAACCTATTAT
The DNA here is from genome assembly GCA_024533555.2 of Aedes koreicus. Classification (NCBI taxonomy): domain Eukaryota; kingdom Metazoa; phylum Arthropoda; class Insecta; order Diptera; family Culicidae; genus Aedes; species Aedes koreicus. Next base: position 384,736 of record JAHHFK020006007.1, read on the forward strand.
GGATCATTGGCAATTTATTTATGGAACAATTTCAATAATATATGGATCATATAAATATTTTAGTACACGAGGGTTACATTTTCTGGATCAATTTTTGTTTTGTTTTGGAACCTTTTGTGGATCATTTGTTTATGAGTAATCCGTACAGTTTTATCCATCACTAGCTGAACTCGATGCGAGCGCTGCTACGCTTGTAACTAAATGAATGAAAATTTAATGGAACTGGCACGTTCATGGTTGTTTTTATGAATGAGTTGTTTTTTTCTTGACTAAGAAGGGGTTAAAACTTCTATCAGAACAGGCTTCTTGCCCGAAAAATACACATTTTGTGTTTAAGTTACCTGGATAATTCTAATGTTCGGTTGAAATTTGTGTTTCATTTTTATGAGAGCCCCCCTTATATAGAGGATATGGGTCTTAAACCATCATAAGAACCTTCCTTAGCCCCAAAAACGCCGACAAACAAATTTTCACGCCGATCGGTTCTGTAGTTTCCGAGTCTATAATGGTCATACAGACAGACAGACAGACAGACAGACAGACAGACAGACAAAAATTCATCTTTATAAACACCGTGTCCAATATATTCTCATACACTTTTTCCTTGCATTGGTGTCGTGCAACTACTCAACATGCTTCAGGTATGTGTTAGTGTAGTTTTGCACTATGTTTATACAAACGCTTTTAGGCTATGTCCGATTGTTTTCATTCGGTGTTTATCTTTTACCAGCGATGAAGGAGTTACGTGCTGTGGTGATAAAACAGTTTTTGAAAGGTGAGCGCCCGGGCGCTATTTTCAGAAATTTGAAAACCCCCGGAGTAAAGCGGGATTTTGTGTACCGAACCATCCGAAGGTACCGTGACACCTGCTCGTTGGATGACCGGAAGAGATCCGGTCGTACTCGTACGGTGCGGACTGCACGAGTTGTTTAAGTGGTCAGGGAACGGATTAGACGAAAATCACAGCGCTCTGTACGTAAAATGGCCGCAGATCTGAATGTTCAAGAAACGTAAGGTTCCGACGAAAAGTTATTCGTCTTGCAACAATCCCACAATGTCCAGAACGACAGATTGTGGGCTCTCTCTTCAAGAACTGTTCCAGAGAGTGATAGGAATATTCCACGGTTCCGAAGTGCTGCGTAAGTGATGGTTTGGGGAGGAATTTGCAAGCGAGGCAAATTACCACTGGTTTTCATCGAAAAATGCGTTAAAGTGAATGCCGTATATTATAAAACGGAAGTTTTGGAGAAAGTTGTCAAGCCATATGTACAAGAGGTGTTTGGAGATGATCACTTTGTGTTTCAGCAGGACGGAGCGCCATCGCATACTTCAAATCTCGTTCAGGGCTGGTGCCGAGAAAATTTGACCGACTTTTTGGACAAGAATGAATGGCCTCCCAGTTCACCAGATCTGAATCCCTTGGATTATTTCGTATGGTCATACATGCTGGCGAAGGTAAATGACCACAGGGCGTCTAATATGAACCAATTCAAAACCGTAATCAAACGAATTTGGGACGAAATGCCGATGGAAGTCGTGCGTGCCGCCTGTGACGGTTTCGAAAAACGTCTGGAGCTGGTCAAGAAGGTTAAAGGCGGTGTTATTCCAAAACATATGCTGTAGCTGATCAGTATTATATTGCAATATAATGGGTAAAGTTATCCATAAAATCTGGATTATCGATTTGAAAAAAATGGAGTTTTATTTTGATGAGAATATATTGGACACGTTGTAGTCTTTATCTACGAACGTTTCTAGACACAGCCCCAGACGCGTTTTAGCTATGTCCGTGAAGTGAGTTATAACACCAGGGTTAATGCAGATGACATAACGCGTTAAAGGGTACGTTTACGGAGATTTGTTGAGTAGCTTTTTCAAAAAATCACAGTAAAAAGACCGACAGTCGTTGCGAAATGCCAAAACGTCTTAGTCGGAAATTTTTACAAATTCTCTCTTTCTTGATTGTCGATTTAGAGGCAAAACCTATTTCCACATTATGGGCTGGCAGAAGATTGCTCTCCGTCAATTCTATTTCAATAAACGAGTTTGCTTAGACTGTCAGACGCTCGGGCTTAACCATTTTCTCCGCTATAACTAATCCCGTGGAATCGTCAAATAGAAACGAAGCCTTAGGAGATTCGGTCTGAGAAAAAAAAAAGCTCGGTTTGAAATTCGGACGACTTTCTTTTAGCTTTCTTTCTTCCTGCTTCCTGACTTCGTCCACAAATCTTCTCAAATGGGGCAATATTTGTAGGGCTCTTCTAGCAACCATGACCGTTGGACGTTACCATCCGTACAAAACATTCTGAAGATCCATACAAAAAACGTGACAAGGGGAGGGCAGTCTAAAAAGTCACTTTTCTGTGTGACATAATTAATGGATGTTTCCTTAGAAGTTCCAATCAAGTTAAATAAAAACAAAAATAAGTGTGCGAAACCTCACCTGTCCCAGCCGTGTAGCCAGATCTTCTAACCGGTACGTTTTTGAACAGGCTGAACAAATCCAGCAGAAAATGATCCACATGCCAATCTGTTTGTTTTAGCTCATCTTTGTAAGCAATGTGTACGAAGGGCAAGCCCGAGCTAAAGGTTGTGGGGTTCTAAAAACCAGGTGGCGCCTCTCAGCCCTCTTTTCGCCAGTCAATGCTTTGAACGCCTTCCAGTTGACAACCGGGCCATCCATAAGCACTAGTATCTTCTTCAGCAATGCTGGATTTCCAGAAAAACACTGTTTCATTCCGTTAATGAGATCGTTGGACTGAGTAGATGACACAAAAGCTACTCAAATCATATGAAGAAGGTGTGAGTATGGCTCCTTCCATATGACAAAAATTCCCGATGGATTTTGAAATTCCCAACTTTTTCCCGCATATTTCCCGATGATTTTGGATTCCCGCATTTTTCCCGCATTTCCCGAGTCTGTGGCCACCCTGAGATATGAATCAGATTGATGTTGTTGAATTGTTTATTTGTCGATCTCATCCAAACTTAGTTAAATTCGAGTAACTTCTTTTTCAACGGAATTGAGTCATAAGCAACTCAATGTTGAGACAAATAGAGCGAACGTGTAGAAGGGATTCATCAAATTTGAGAGTCATTACAGGTAGTTAACACCCTGAATATGTTACACACAGCTTTGAAAGTCTTGATTATTGTGTATTATAGCAAGTGCGTTTAATATAGCAAACTACCCACAGCATGACGTATAACGTGTAGAATGAGAGTACTTTTTTCAGATTTAAACTGTAACGAAAGTACCTGTTATGTGACCCACTCTTATCACAATCAATTGTACAAATGAGCATGCATGTCAAAAAAGTTAACTCATAAACTGCTTAAGCATTCAACTCACGGAGCAGGTGATTAATATTCTAAAAGTAGCCCCGAGCACAGGTTTAAGGAAGTGCACCTGTGTGCTGGACTTTCAACCAAAAACCACTTCCTATTGTGTTCCATTTTTGTACATCAGATCTTGATTTTCTATGCCAAAGAATTCTTTTCTAAAAGCATCACGATATGTTTGTCATCCATTCAGAATAAGTAAGAAGCATGTGACGGCGACGAAGCGGCCTAGGCATATGATGTAATGAGCAAAACAGTTCTCATATTGAACCTAACCGACCGACCATAGCGTGTGACTGGAGTGTGATGTCATCCAACCGACGGACGAGACATGTGGCCCAAGGTTTCCGCTTCTTTTCGCAGCATTTCAGCATACGTTTAATTCTTTTATTCCGTTGAATACATCAAATGATGTCACACTACCCTTCTGTCACCCTGCTTCTCTGCGATGAGGAAATATGTCTTTCAATAGATATTTTTATGATTACCAAGCACTAAATTTCAACAAAACAAATATACCTCCTCGTTCTGAACAGCGGGGTGGATTGCATCACAATAACCTCCTCACAATTGTTACTCGTGAACCGAACAACTGGGGGAAGAATTTTTACGACCAACAATATCGAATTCCTAATGGCTCCCCTATATCAATTGAGCCGACTTCCTTCGCGGAAAATTTCTTTCCAAAACGAATCCACCTTCGACGATAACATCGCAGCCGGGACCAGCGAGCTAAAATCCTATCATTATCGGGATCTTAACTACCAGAGGCACATTGTTAATAAATTATCGCAATTGTTTAGGATTTCGCAGTAAACTTTCTACCTTTCCCTTCGGTGGAAAATAGGTCAAACCCCCGGAAATTACGGTTTGTCCAGCGTCTTCCATTGAAGATTCGGTCAATGTTTTAAGCGGCGGGTTCCTTTATTGCACACACCTCCGGATCCGATTACTTTGCCGGCCGCTTCACCACGGTTCAATAATTCAGCAACGGATCGCAGTAATCGGCCCATGTTACGTATTTTTATTAGCCTTTGACTTTTAAGAAGGTAAGCCATGAAAATCGAGACCCGGTAGAGACCGAAAATTACGGCGGCGACGGTTGTCAGAATTCGATTTGTCTGCTGATATGGAGGGGTGATGACAGTGAGGGAGAGGGTGCTACGCCGTCCACTGGAAATCAGCAAGCAGAAGAATAGAGGAATGGTTTTTTTTTCCTGGAAGAACAGGTGCGTGATAAAGGATTAAGTTATCCCTGCTGGAGGCTTTGTTAGTTTTGCGAAACAAACGAAATGCTGTTAGCGTTGTATTCGCTAACAGGAACTCAATCGTTTAAGTCAACATTAGCAAGGTATTAGGGGCTTGCGTTTCTCGTTGATGTTGATGATGATTTGCTAGATTTATTATTGGCATGCTAAAAATGTACGATGGAAGCGATAAAAATCGATTTCGAAACATTGACTGCTTCCTGGGTTTCAGTTTTGGACTAGAGTTGATCCATAGCGTCTCGCACAAGTAACACTTGTTTTTCATTCCGTCATTCAATACTTTCCTTATGGACAAACCGAGCGCAAAATGTCAAGCTATACAAATCACCAACAAATCCGACATTCGTCTCTAAGATCTTTGCTAGACAAAATATTGAAAATGCGTAGGTCGATTTTACTTATTGACAGTCTTTTTTAAATGCTAGTGGGGCTTTCTAATGTGAAAAATCTTAGAGAGACCCGTTGGTTTCTGGCGGGGATAATTAACGAAGGTATCAACATCACTTTATAAATCTTTGCTAGTTACAGGGTGCGGCAGAAACTAATGCGAAAATGTCCAAACATAAGTATTGGGTTAATTCGTGTAGCTAGTGACTAATTTCTGTCGAAAGTGTATTTGTTTATGTTTACTTGCAAGTGCTGCATCCAAACATTCTATTTGTTTTATTGCAAATTCGTCAAAATGTTCGCGAAAGAAGTGATCACCAGTTTGTTGCTCGCCCAGAAGAAGCCGAAAGAGATTGCCAAGGTGGTAGGGTGCCATTTGACAACAGTTTACCGCATAAAAAAGTCCCTGCAGGATGGTCCTAAGCAGCGGAAGCCGGGAAGCGGACGTCCGCGCTTTGCACGCACGCCGAACGTGATCAAATCGGTCCGTGCAAAAATTGCTCGCCACCCGGTGCGTTCTATAAGAAAACTTGCAAAGGAAGCCAATATTTCGGAGAAATCCATGCGGAGGATCATCAAAGAAGACCTGCATGCATCTTCCAAAGCCAGAGTGAAACGCCACTTGATTACGGACCAGGTCAAGGAACTACGAGTAACTCGCTCCAAGAGATTGCTTTCCTTGTTGAAGAAGGAAAAAATGATAATCCTGTTCTCCGACGAAAAGCTTTTCAGCATCGATGCTATGGCCAACAGCCGCACATTTCACCGCAGAAAATGGAGAACGTTCCGGAAAAAGTCAGCTGGTGTCATGATGTTTGGCTTAGTGGCGTCCAACGGTTTGAAAATGCCGCCTGTTTTCAGTGATGCTGGAGTTAAAATCAATACCGAAGTCTATATCGGTATTTTAAAGGACCAAGTGCTTCCCTGGGTGAAGGCCAACTTCTCCGAAGACCAAAACGTTGTCCTACAACAGGATGGAGCAACGTGTCACACGTCCAATCGAACACAACAATGGTAGAACGATAACATGAAGTTTTGGCCGAAGGATTTGTGGCCCCCTAGCAGTCCAGATCTTAATCCGTTGGATTATTCGATTTGGGCATATGTTGAAGCACGAGCCTGCAAAACATCACACCCTATTGTGAAAACCCTGAAGTCAACCATAACACGCACATGGCAGTCAATGTCGGAGGACTACGTCCGAAAGGCATGCTCTGGCTTCCGGCGTCGGCTCGAGGATGTTATTAATAAAAATGGAAGACACATTGAATAAATTTGTTTAAAAGGACTTCATAAAGATAATCGCACTCGAAAATGTTGATATTATTGCTGGAATGAGTTGAAAATGGGATTTGAAAGAAATAGAACAAATTTTCGCATTATTTTCTGCCGCACCCTGTAGTTTCAAGATACATTCTCGTATTTTCACTGATCCCCGAAGCTAATAAATCAAGCGATAGTAGAAGCTGATATTCTTGCTTTCTATTCAATTTTAGCAGAGCAATCTACACGGAAACAAATCCGTTTCGGTTTTCATGAATAAGAAATCATGAAACGAACTCGTATCTTATTATATGAATTCAGGACATTTTTTAATGATTTCGTTATTAAACTGACAGATGCGAATCAAGAAGCTTGGAAGTGTTATTTTGCCTCTAATCTAAAGTTGTATACTCAGTCACATAGTTCAAGAGTCTATTCAAGAATAGCGTTAACGTAGTAAGTTCATTCACCAGGTACTTTAGCAGCTCTTCACATCAGTACTTGGTTCGAATCCAAGCCGAACTCGACGATGGATTGTTTGTTGACATTTAGAGTCATTTAGACATTTAGAGTGTATATTTGCCAGATTCATGAATCAAGTTTTCTTTTTCAGGAATTCAGCTCAAGTTATTAACCCAATTGATTCATGGCTTCATGCGTTTTCATTGCGACTGAAAAATAGTTATTTTTTTAAATTTTTTTAAATTTTGATAATGGTGTATATTCATGGTATCATGGTGTATATTCTAGCCTCACTAAACAAGTTGAACGAGACTTCGCTGGTTATTAAGGAGTGTATCGAATATAAGCTATCCACATAAATTTGCGTTGTACGCATGTATTTGTGATGGTTGTTTATTCTCTGAACACTGCATGCTGTGCGTTTGACTGTCAGCTTTCTTTTGTTTACTTGTTTGTGCGGTTCAAATTCTGCGTTTTCAAAATGTCGCGGAAGTGAAAATTAAGGTTCTGGACACATGGCTAAGTGAGAAGGGTATTACTATGCGAAAATTGGCGAAGCGGTTTGGAATTCATCATGCGAGTGTTAAAACCATCATTAATAAGTTTGGGGAACACTATTCTTTGGATGAGCTACCAGGAAGAGGCAGAAAACCCGGTTCTTCCAACCCGAAACTGGAGCAGAAAGTGGTATCTCTAATCATGAAGAACAAATCAATGTCAATACGTGATTTGGCCAAAAAAGCAGGAACGAGTGTCGGAATGATCCAGCGTATCAAGAGGCGAAACCACCTGAAGACCTACAAGAAGCAGAAAATCTCGAAACAAAGTGCAGAACAGAAGAAGCGAGCAGCAACAAGGGCCCGGAAATTGTATTCGCGTCTTTTGCAGCGTCCGGATGCATGCGTTTTGATGGACGATGAGACCTATGTAAAGGAGGACTCAAAACCCTTCCAGGTCCACAATACTTTACTGCCGTCGTTGGGGAGGATGTGAGCGATGCGGACAGGTCGATTCAAGTGGAGAAATTCGGTCGAAAGGTACTGGTATGGCAAGCAATATGTTCCTGTGGTTTGAAGTCAACCATTTTTTACACTACCGGAACTATAAATGCGGAAATCTATCGATTTGAGTGTCTCCAGAAGAGATTGTTGCCTTTATATAAGAAGCATAGTACACCTCCACTGTTTTGGCCAGATTTAGCGTCGGCTCACTATGCCAAAACCACTCTCAATTGGCTTGCGGAAAAGGGTATAGATTTCGTTGAGAAAAATATCAATCCACCAAATTGCCCTCAGCTTCGACCCATCGAACGTTACTGGGCAATCGTGAAGAGGGTCTTCAAGAAGACTGGTAAGGCAGCTGGGAACATGCAGGAGTTCAAAAAAATTTGGGCTCAAGCGTCCAAAAAATGCGATGCAACACTTGTCCGGAACTTGATGAAGAGCATTCGATCCAAAGTTCGAAAATTCGTGAAGGAATAACTTAAATTTCATCCGGTCTTCATTATGTTCAAGTTTAACCTTGTACAATAAAGGATCAATTTTTTGTATGAATAAAATATCGGTTTTCAACATAATTTGAAAGAAAGTTTGTGGATAGCTTATTTTCAATACACTCCTTAGAACAAACTGTATCCCGATGTTTCTGGGATAAACATCCAATTCGGTTTTCTAATTTGCTTTGAATTAATTTTGAATAGATTTTCGACTGAAAAATGCGATTCAAGGTAGAAGGTGAGAACCTGCCATCATCAACGTCGATACAACGGTATTACTGGTTTAAGTTTTTTTTTCATTCTTCGTTCTTTTTCCACTCTACGGAACCACCGAGCCATTGACTTCTGTCAAAGTAGGCCGTAAAAGTTTTACCCTTTAATGTGATTTATTTGACTGCATACGTTGCTATATTTTTAGATGGTTTGATTTCTCGTGCCCACCAACCTAATAACATACTTCCTAGAAGGCCTTTCAAACGTGATGGAGAAATTAACGTTCAGTGATTGAATAACATATTACACATCAGAACTGCCTAGCCTGCCCGAATAATTGCAATTCATAGTGATTCAGCAACGAGCAATCTGAAAACTTTATCCTTCTATTCACAGAAGCGTTAGTCATCTCTGCATTCTGCACATCCAAACGGCACCAACTCCCAACCACCAAACCCATCCCGGGGGGTTCGAGCATTTTTCCCGGAAGCCAATCTGCCAAAGGCGAGCAAACCCCGTCTGGTCTGGTCTGGTCTGCGGAAATAATGGAAAATAGTTTTCCCAGTGTTTTCCCCCGTCCTTCTACTGATGACGATGATGATGATGGTGATCATAGCATTGATGGTGACTGGCGAAAATCTGCCTCCATGTCAACCCAACCGAACCAAACCATCGAAAATATGCAGACAGACAGTTCGTCTATGTTGATTTTTTTCCCATTTTCATTTCGATTGTACTCTGCCGACACCAGCACTTTTGTTGAACGGAGACAGACCGACAGACAGTGCAAATCGATTTCCCGCAACCACAGTCAGTAGGACGATGAAAAGGATTGCAAAGTTGAGTGGAATTCGAACTGTTTTTGAAATTTGTTTGCCGTCAAAGATTTTACGAGTTAATTTGAACGTTACCCCTGGAATATCCCCCAACCAGGTCTGCGGAAAAACCAACATCTCTCCCAGGAGACCACAACTCCTATATTACACAATGTTGTTAACCACTGCTTGAACAATTCATAATCCCTCATAAAAACCTCTCCCCTGAAATGAATTCAGTGGCAAATCTCCCTCCTGTTGCCTCCGCATTGGAGATGCGTAAAATTGTAAACATCGTCATTGCTGCATCGTCCGTCGTCGTCGTCGTTGGAATCCCATTTTAATTAAATTAAAATTCGATCATCTTCCGGCTCCTCACTGCCGCCACCACCATGTGCTAGGTGTATCATAATCGGAAAACCCACCAAAAACCACCGGGATCTGTGGGAGTGAAATTGAATTTGTCCTCACACCACCCGATGGACTCGGCTACTGGGAAAAGTACTTGGCAGCAATTCATTGTAAGAAGTCAAAGGTTCCAAGCTGCTGGCTTCGAATTTAATTATCACCCGGAGTGGAAGACGCCGACGCTCGGACCGGCTTTTGAGACGGTTCACTGCTGCAAGAAGAATCCTGATATCCGCATCGGTACTTACTTCGGTGATGGTTCGCCTTCCGCTTCGCACTCTATGATGAAGGGCTTATCGTTTTCACCTGGCTGTGCCACCTGGAACAGCATCTCATCGGTAGGCGGTTGCTTGATGATGCGGGGCGGCGAATGGACTGTGGGAGAGAAAATTAGGAGGAAATAGAGATTGCATTAGTGTGGGTGGTTGCACTGACAGACGGCTGGCCGGTGTGAGATGCAGATCGATATGGGAATTCGGGGCTTGCGTCAATATGAAGTGATTTGATTGATGATTGAAGCAGTGCAGATGGTTCGGTGGAAATTTTGATTTCGTTCGGTATCTGCATTGGGCATAAATCATTCGCGGGTCAGCCGATTTGTGAATTGTAGCTTTAGGGTGGTAACGGGATTTACCAAGTAAATACTTCAGTTCTAGCACAAACAAATAGAAGTTCTGTCGACCATGCTTTCAATGGTTAGTTTGAATTTTGTTAGCTGTGATTGTCACAACCAACCGGTTCGCCATTTTTCTAGATGACGTATGACACTTCCGCTTTTGCTGATTAAGTTGCAGGATGCTGAATTTCGTGAGATGTTCTAATCAGATAGAGTAGTGTAAGTTGGATATGAAATTTTAAGATTAATATTCCTGAAGTAAGGTCTGCTTGTCAGTGGTTTGAGAATAAAACATGCAGAATATCACGTTAACTAATGTTTTACGAAATGCTTTCCATTGTAGATTATGTCAATAATGGAAAGCATTTCGAAAAACATTTGTTTTGTAGCGCTAACATGTGTTACATAAGTCCTGGGAATACTTTCAGGCGTTTATTTGACAGCATTAACAAACACACAGATGTCAACCAATGTTCTTGTCACGTTCATCTGTGTTCCTACTGAACTGTCAAACTCAAATTGCGCAGTAGTTTCCATTAAAAATGTGGAAAGGGGTTAGAGGGGCAACCTTTTTGGACGGGTTAGTACAAGTGAAATTTTGGGGGGGAAAGGGCCAATCAAAAAAAAAATACGGGGTTTGGAAAATGGGGGGGGGAAAGGGAAAAAAAAAAAAAAGGGGGGCCAAAAATGGGGGGAAGAAAAAAAGTTGGAAGGGGGAGATTGAGGGGTTAAGGGAAAGGAAAAGGGTGGGGGTGAGGAATTTTTTTTTTTTTTTTTGGGGGGGGGTTTAGGGGAGGGTGTGTGGGGGGTTGTTTGTTTTTTTGTTATTCGATTTGAAAAATGATGATCACAGCCGATCGAATCAGTATCATCAAACACGCCCGGTATTTTTGACACAATTTGGAGGTGTTTACGACTCACTTTCGTCAAAAGTGGAGTCAGTCAAGATAAGGCAAATCTTGTTGGAATAGAGAAGACGGCAAGTCAAAAAAATCGGTATGAAGCATTTGTCAGTCGACTTGTCTATCTCAATAATATTTACTGAAATATTAGTAACTACATTTTGACGAAAATGATTTGAAAACGACTAAAAATTTAGTCAAATGGAGCTGGCGTGTTCTAGAGCGGGCGTTTTGCTGAGTGCTAAGATCTTCAACATTCAATGCACCGAAACTTGTCTCTATCAGATGCCAAACATAGGTTATGATTGTTTTTCTAAATTATTAGAGCCTTATCGAATGTTGATTTCTCTGGTTAAGGCAGAGAGGAACAAATATTTCTCAACGGTATTTGGAAGAATTTTTGCCAATTGATAAATAATTCAAAAATTGGAAACAGGTTCATTTTTTTAAGTTTAGTAAAACACATTTCAAAAGGGTGTATCTAATTAACAGAGTCGGTGATAAGTCACGAAGAAGACTGTAAGTTGTAGACGAAATAGGCCTATCTGTTATAAGATAAGCTTTTTCTAGGGGAATATAAGCAAATTTGCTAGCGTTTACTAGTGGTAAAGCTCGATTCAAAGTAAATCTGGACGCACGGTTTAATACACCACCGCGTTCCTGGTGATTGGAACAAAAAACGTTTGACAGGCATTTGTTGATGTTTCATTGACGAAGAAATTGGTTTTTCTCGTTTGATCGACGCATCTCGAATTTACGGATAATGGAACTTGACAAAAGAAAATTAATTGTGCACAAACATCTAGAGAATCCTTCGTGGTCTGCCACAAAAATAGCAAAAGTGTTAAAATTCCCAAAGTCAACGGTGTGTCTTGTAATCAAACGTTACAAGGGTACTCTGAGTGTGGATAGAGCACAGCGCATCTATCATAAAAGTGGCACTAGGGACAAAGAGCTGAAGAGAAAGGTGTTGAGGTACGTTTAAGGCAACCCAGGTGTCTCCATACGTGATTTGGCAAAGAAATACGATTCCAACTTTTCCACCGTGCGTAACATCCTTTCAAGAGAAGAATATAAGTCTTTTTGTGCCAGTAAACATCCGAATCGCTACCTGAAACAAAATTTAGTGGCCAAAAAGCGAGCACGATTACTATACGAACGAATTTTGACGAAATTTGATGGCTGTCTTTTAATGGAACAAATCCCCAGACGAAAATTTTACCTGGCAACTGGTCGTGGGGATGTCCCTTCCAGGTATAAATTTGTTTTTGCTGATAAGTTTCCTCGGAAACTAATGATTTGGCAAGGAATCTGAAGTTGTGGCCTTACAACCAAGGTTTTCATCATATCTCACACAATGACATCGAAGGTTTACACTAAAGAGTGTCTGAAAAAGCGGATTTTACACTTCATTCGGCAACACAAGGCCAACGTTATGTTTTGGCCGGATCTAGCCAGCTGCCACTACTCTAAGGGAGTACTAGAATGGTATGCTGCCGACAATGTTAATTTCGTCGCCAAAGAGATTAATCCTCAGAATTGCCCTGAGTTCAGAACGATCGAAAAATATTGGGCAATTGTCAAGCGAAAACTTCGAGAATGCGGTAAAGAAGTGACAAATGCACAACAAATGTGTTTAAAGTAGAATAAGTTGACCGGTACAGTGTCACCAGCGACTGTGCAGATCCTGATGGCATCGATCACAAGTAAAGTGCGACAGTTCGTTCGAAACGGAGAAATGTAATAACTTGTTATATATCGTTTGAGCTGAATAAATACCCTTTTGTGTGACGTTTTGATCAACCGTGTATGTTGTTTAATTCTTGAGTTGTGATCACTTGAATGCGTCAAAATTTACTTTGAATCAGGCTTTAGTTTTTTATTCTTTATTTTTAAAAAACGAACAGTTCCATGTTATTTAAAATTTTCTTAGTTTTCTAATAACAATTGTTTTGCTAATACACTCGTAAAAGTCTTTTTTTCAGTGAAGTCCCTATAAAAATCAGCAATTTTACTGTAAATTTGTTATTTCAAATTTCTCAGAATAGAAGCTTTCCTATTATTTCTTGAACCCTTAGAAAACGAAACTTTCATAAGCTGCAGTAATTGCTATTTTTGGCAAACAAATGTTATTATTATCATTTTTCTAAAACAAATGCGCTTTTTTCTAGCGGTATTTGTCTAACGCTAATTTAATTTGTTTCCTAAATAACCCATCCTAAAGATAGAATACATTTTTTTTTTTAAGTCTATTGAGAACCATTGCCTTAAGCAAATCATCTGCAAAGGGCATGTTTAATTGAGAAAAGCAACAATAACTTTTGAAAAGCTCAGTACACAACAAGTTGTAAATTTGGGTACTCTCAAAGCCATTTGTTTAGAAATTGTTGAGACCTTGTAGAGCTAACCAAATATTGTTTGTTAACAAACTAGGAAAAATTAACACTCCATTTGATCACTTTTAAAAAGAGTTTTTAAAACAGTGTTTATTGGTATCCCCTAACAAAACTACTTAAAAATTGCTCTGATTCGGTAATTTAAGAAGCTACAGCAAAATTTTCAGAGACAAAGTTGCTTGAAATTCAGTAGCCTACAACTTTTTTAGAAAATGTTTACTTTTGTTTCTGCAAAAATGTAAAAAAAAATACATTTGTTATTTATATGTAAATAAGGATCACCCTAATTTGCATTGATACAAGAAAAAAGGACCTCATTTTTAGGGACAAATTTGTGGAGGACAGCTTTGTTCTAAAATTTTAAACTTAGACTGAATGTATCCCAAGTAGCACACTATGATCATAATTAGTTGTAGTTACTTGATTAAGACTTAGCAAGTCATATTTATGTTATCTCAACCGATTGACAACAAGTGTGCTACTAGGGATCCACCCGTCCACATTCGTCTTCTTGGATTGTGGGGGTGTGTAAAAAAAAAAAAAGGGAGTTTTTTTTTTTTTTTTTTTTTTTTGTGAATTGTGTTTTGGAGAAGTTTTATAAGATGAAACTTATTATTGAGTAGAGTGTAGGAAAAAAAAAAAAAATTTTTTTTATTTTATTAATTTTTTTTTTAATTATAATATATAGTTATTGAGCGACATAAAAAAAAAACGTGTCCGTGAGAAAAATATTCTTGTCATGTATTATAATAAAATTTTTGTTTTATTATTATTATATGAAAGAAGAAAGAAGAAAAGGGGAGGGTTGGTGGTGGCCGTGTTTTTTTTTTTTTTTGTTATTTTAATAATTTTTTTATTGAAATGTGGCATCCCAAGTAACATTGCCAAACCCACCTTGTTTTATTAAGTTTTATTAAGGTTTTATGAAAGCCACTAGAAATCAATTGGGTTTTATTATGGCACAAAGACGTGCCAATAGGTTTCATATTTTAGTCAGGTTTATGAGAACCTACACAGCTTGTTTAAAACGATCTTAAAACCTCGTTTTCTCAAATTCCTTTTACTCCTATCAAAGGTTTTATTTCGACTTTATGAACTCATAAAATGCTGTTTTGAAATGCCGTTTTAGGACTCATTCACATTATCTTATTATGGTCAGTTGAAAAAGCATTTTAAAACCATTTTGCCTCCAGTAAATGCATTAGACGGTAAATTGGCATTGACGGAAGCCACCAAATAACCAAATAGTTTTAAAGTAGTCAGTGCGAAGATAACTTGGCTTTATGGCAGAATTGTGATTTTTTCCAATCGTCATATTGAAATATAACAAATAATTGAAATGTGGAAAAATAAATGCACCAAATTTAAAATGTAATGCAAATTAAATATAGATCGGAGACCAATTTCTGCATTTTTTTAGATAACCTTTATGAATTCCATCAATTTTCAAGAAATGCATGATTAATTTATCGAATATATTTATTTTAATTTTATGTTTGCTGTTGTAAACTCGCATAATTTCCGAGGCGCTTTAATTTTCGGGTCTTATCGTGCCAATATTCACCACAAAATTAAATGCGTATATGATTTGGAGCATGATACGGAGTAAAAAACTCAATTTGTTTTGGATATTTTGCTATCAAACAAAATTTCCCGCAACACCAGACCTTATTTCTCAGATATTATTTACTTCTAAATCAATCAGAAGAGCAGAGAATCGAACAAAGCAGTACAACAAAAACCAACCACGATATCACAGTTAAGTTTGACAGCTGTGGCCATTTGGCCGTATGCTGGTTTTCATGGCAGCCAATAGGTTTTATGAAGGTTCTCAAGTGGTCATAGCATCTATCACTAGAACATTTTCAAAATCTTTATGGTCTTATAAAGGTTTTATTAAATTGTTTTCACAACCGTCTATAGAGTGGGCCACTTTGTACAAATTTCGGCTTTGAAGAAGCATAGAGGAGGTGTTGGTAGACAAAACAGTTTTGAATGTAGTTTTATCAACAAAGCCGGGAGGAGTGCTATACGGCTGGAATAAAACTTAAATTGTTACTTGGGCGTTGCTTTCTAGTTGCGCCTTTGCCGACTGAGCTTAGGGAAGCCCAACCACCAGTCATCGAAACCAGTCGACTAAAGTAAACTAATAATGTTCTACTTCCTGGTCAAGTCGGATAACAGAAGAGCCCTTTCAACTATGGGAGCAATTTAAAAAATGTAGGAGATAAAAAGAAAGTGCCAAGTTACTTTTTGATTTTAACAAGGTTCTGTTACATATGACATTGGCAATATTCGATTCTTTTTAATTGTCTTTCGAGAAGATATATGAACACCAATTTTTGAAGAAGTCCAGGGACCCTTTGTTAGGTTAGTGCAAATTTTGAAATTTTCGCTCCACTATGCTTTAATGATTTCAAATTAGGTCCTGATGAACCTCCTAAAATTTAAACTCATTTAGTTTGAAACTGACCGTGCCAACATTGAAATTTATATGGGAATTACTGTGGAAATCATCGAATATGTGGTTGCATCGATCTAAAAACTTGCAAAATCAATCTGCTTCACCTGATCAAGAAGAAAATTTCCTTAGCTGTAGATTTGGTGCACATCATTTTTCGAATAAATGTAATGAATGAAAGCGGTAAGTCATTGAAGCTCTGTTAACTATCTCATAATAAGGCTTAACCCTTGAATGCGCAATGTTGCTTTAAAACAACATATCGGAAAACGCTTGAATATAAATTAATTCTATTCCTTTTGGGGAAATAATCCAGTGAAATTGTTATATAGACTTCGATGAAGCAGTCGTGCAAACTGGGGGCACTGTATCGAAGCATTTTGTTAGTTTAACAGCAGTAAACGTGTTTAAAAAGAAATTTATTTTTTATGATAATCCTTTAGTATCGTGCACATATTATCGAAATATTTAACGAAAGCAAAATAAAATTTCCTCTAAAAAAATTGTATTTATCTTGATTTTTAATCGTGCTTATAATTTATGTGACACCTTACAATAGTGACATCGATACTAAATCTTTTTCTTGTTTAAAATAGCGAGGTGAACGGATTTACTGTAAATATTCACTCTATGACTCCTGCTGTGGAGTTATGCTTCGAATTTGGTAGAACTTTTGGTATAAATCTGAAAATAATGTCATCCATTTTCAATATAAGTTTAATAATGTTGCATCATAATAGCTATCTATGGAAGCACATAGATAAAAAGTAGTTCTACGTCAACATTTCGTACAACGCCAGCTCTCCCTTTCTGGTTTTGGTTACACAAAACTGTTCTGTTCGAACCCCGAATAGAAAGAACTGAACAAAAACAAAAACGATTAGCTACTAAATGCTAAAAAACCATTCACGAGAAATTTAAAAAGAAACTTTACAGATCTTTCATTGAAAAAAGAGACTTTTCAGAGACTAGCATTGAAAAAGTGATCAAGTCTCTAAAAAGAGACCTGCTACCAGCCCTGTGAAGGGAGTAGGGTTTTTTTCTGCACTCAAATTTTCAAATTTAGTTTCGATTTTGCGTATTCCGGGTACCATGAGATGCGCGAAAATAACCTATGTATTAGAACACTTGAATTTCAACGAATGGAATAACATGGTGAGACCAGTCCTATTATAAATATATATGGTCTAACTTTTTTCAGTTAACAATTTTCAAACTTTTCTGTCTGGTAAACTATAATTCAGTCGATTTTTTATTGTTTTCTCTTCCTATTTTCAATCGTTATATTGTATGCAAAAGATAACGGGAATGACTATAGATAAACATAAATACTGTTCGCAAAAAATATAGGTTGTGTCCGGTTGGTTCTTAACTTTAGGCGAATTGTAATGTTGGAAATACATTTGCTCGGCTTTGATTAAATATATAACCTGTTCAGTAAACAGGTTTAACATAGACTGGAAGATGTTTACTTAATAACGTCAATATTCTGATTTAGGCAAAACAAACATAAATTTCATAGAATTAGATGCGATAATCTTTACGAACCGTTTGGCTATACTTCTTCTAAAAACTTTTAGGCGATTTGTGCTTTCATGTATTAGGCGCGCAACTAAGTTCTCGCTGTTTTTTGGTGAAAAAGGAACTTTATTTTGAAAACAAAGGTTACAAACGAATTATTCAAAGTATTGCCCATCACTAGCTACGATTTTTTCCCATCTTTCTGGTAGAATGTGAATACCATTTCGATAGAACTGTTCGTCTTTTGATGCTATCCAAGAATCAAGCCATTTTGAGATGTCACATATGAGTGGAATTGCTGACCAGTGAGACCATGTGCCATCGAACGGAACAAGTAATAATCGGACGGTGCAATATCAAGAGAATATGGCGGGTGGGGTAGGACTTCCCATTTGAGCGTTTCCAAGTAGGTTTTCACGGGTTTCGCAACGTGAGGTCGAGCGTTGTCATTCTGAAGAATCACTTGTTCGTGTCTGTGCTCGTATTGTGGCCGTTTTTCGTGCAGTGCTCGGCTTAATCGCATCAATTGAGTTCGACACCGTTCCCCGGTAATGGTTTCGTTTGGTTTCAACAGCTGATAATAAATAACACCAACTTGGTCCCACCAAATACACAGCATAACCTTCGCAGCGTGAATATTCTGCCTAGGCGACGATGTTGAAGCATGCCCGGGCAGTCCCCATGAATGTTTCCGATTTGGGTAACTGTAATGAATCCATTTTTCGTTACCCGTCACAATGCGATGTAGAAAACTCTTCCTTTTTTGCCGCTGGAGCAGTTGTTCACAGACGAAAAAACGACGCTCAACATCTCTTGGCTTCAAATCGTAAGGAACCCAAGTTCCTTGCTTTTGAATCATTCCCAACGCATGCAATCGCTTAGAAACGGCTTGGCGGGAAACTCCTAATCCTGAACCAAGCTCTTCTTGCGTTTGACACGGATCCTCATCGAGCAATGCCTCCAATTCAGAGTCTTCGAAGTTTTTTGGCCTTCCTTCACGCGGACGATCATCAACACTGAAATCACCGTTTTTGAAGCGACGAAACCAATCACGACACGTTGTTTCACTCAGAGCAGCATCACCGTAAACTTTTTGGAGCTCTCGATGTGCTTCAGCCGCCGTTTTCTTCGAATGAAAGAAGAAAATCAACACTTCCCGCAAATGACGATTATTTGGCACGAAATCAGACATCTTCAAACAACCAAAATATATAACACTAAACCAAAATCACTGATTTGGCAAAGCGGTTTGTTTACCATATGTCTGAGCTTGGTTTATGACGCTTGAGATGTACAACAGTCGCCCAGCACTTACTACTGGCGCCATCTATTGCTAAACAGCGGGAACTTAGTTGCGCACCTAATAACTATCGTTGAGAATGATAGAACTGAGTTTTCTGGAAAAAAAATTCTAGCCAAAGTATGACCTATCATGCAATGCCCTTGTTCAATCATCTCTAATTGAATGCCAACAGGTTTCATTCGGAAAACAAATATTCCTGCTGAACCACAGTTGATTTGAATTTTGAAGTCTTAGAAATTTACACAACTCAACAACAAAATTTTGTAGTTCCAATTCCCTCCAATCCCCCGTGAAGTGACTTAACACGATATGATACTTACTCAAACTCTGCACGGCGAGCACATTGACGGCGGCAACCAACAGTAGCAGGACGAACCCGCCGTCCCGGCTACTGAATGTCCACATGACTTTTGGCCTAAAATATACGTCTTCACAACTTAATTCACCACCAGCAGCAACACTCGCTGTCAACTCTCGTTGCACTAGTTCACTCTGGACTCCCTCTTCTCGTCCCAAGAGCCCGTCGAAATCCTTCCCAAAACACCGCACCTCGGCGGCGGAACAACGGTGGCGACAGTCGTCACGCTGAAAATAGAAGAATAAAGAAAACGGAATCAGTTAGTAGTCGTTCGGGATGGCACCGCAGCAGATGGGTATAAAAATAAATTGGCATTGTTTGAATAAATAGGATGATATGCGCGCAAGTATCGCGTGGACCGAACGAACGGAGCTGAGATTGGAAGCGGTTAAGTATCTATAGCAATGAACTTGACGACGACGACGACGCCGAGATTCGCTTCTATGGATCGAGACAGTCCAACGAAAACGACCACTAACACAATCAAAATTTGTTGTTATGCAAATCTGGTTCTTGCTGTCGTTGAAGGAGATACTTTCTAGGGCTTTCGTGGATATGGAAACAATGTTTTATGAGCCATATGATGGGTGCAAGCGGAAATCTCCATTCAATGTCATAACAACAGTCATCATAACTTTGAGAACATAACGTCATCCCGTCAGTCAACCTCCAAATATCCGTAAGGAAGTATGAGATCATCAAATTCAGAGGACTATTTATTTGTCTTGACTTTTTTTTTATATTTATCTCCCCTTCGAATTGGTATTTGTTTACTACATATGACCGGAGCGAAGACACCAAACCAGACCTTCAAAGCGTCCGGGGAAAGAATTTGCTCGATCAGTCGTCGTCACAGCGAATAATCGTTCTATTGGCCGTTGGCGATCGATGATGAAACTTCAATTTTTCGACAAACAGATGTCGAGCAACTGTTTACGTATTCAACGGCCGGTGTGTGTGGTCATTCATCGAGGCAGGGGCAGGCGTTACGGTTCGCGTTTGATAGGTAACGGTCATTTTTTAAACACTCACACAAAGACAAGCGGCTGCATGCGGTCTTACGGATATAATATGCACGGTTGGCTTGTGTAGGTCGTTTAAGATGCGTTGCGAGACGTTGAGTCAAAAAACTGAAAGGTGACGTGCTGCCAGGTAGAAGAAGCCAAAAGACGTGAACCATGTTAGATCATTCGCTTTGATGACTATGATCGTGAGTCAACGCTCCTTCATTGGAGATGTTGCAGGTAATGCTTTTTGATGATCTATTGAGATGTAAGGTTCTGGGGAGATGGAATGCCGAGTGACATTAGAAGTTTTATCATGGTTTTACTCCGTTCTTACTCTGCACTAAAATTGAATTCTAGTCAGTACAAGATGATTTAACAGATGTGTTTTTTTTCGTTCAATAATTGTCTTGCTTTTGATTTTATTTGGGCCAACAACAAACATCTAAAAAAAAGAAGAAACCATGCGGAAGTGAAATCAGGTGAGCTAAATCGTACTTACGGACACCATTGCATTTTTATTTGCATACAGCCGTACCATGAAAAAAGAATATCCCAACTCTCAGAATTTGCTCCTTTTCGGAAAATGTTTGACCCCTTTTTCGTGTCTTATGGTTCGACAGGGTGGTCTAAAAACAAAATGTTTAACTTTTTTTTTCATATCATCAATACTTTTGAACCACTGACCGATTGTTTATTAATGGAAGATAATCTGTATTTAAAAAATAAAACATATTTTTAGAGGGCCAAATTTCACTACAAAACATTAAAAAAGGCGTCCATTTAGAAGGGTTTCTACACCCAAAAGTTGAAAAGGTGGCAAAAAACGGAATTGCAGTTTTTGCAATAATATCTTGAGAAATCTGCAAGATTCAGAAAAGGCACTTTTGCCCATCATGATCCACAAGGGGTTTTATGGTATAAACGAAGTCATGCAAGTGCGTGCAGCTGTTGGCAACACACAGATTCCTCGAAACAAATTTAGCGCTGTGTGTTCAGTGCCTCGACAGTCGAAGCAACCGTTGGTTCAATATGGGTTAGACAATACCACAAAATGCCGCAACGCTATTGGCCACTGTTGTAATTCCGCAATCAAGTGTTCTATTTTTATTTTCACTCGTCATCGCACTCCCATCTCCCTCTCATGAAGTGTGCCCTTCTTGATCACTACGCGAAGCCATGCAAGTGTGTGCGAGCGACATTTGCTTTGTTCCTGTACCACTGAGTGTCTCGACAATCGAAGCAACTGTAGGGCTTTTATTCCATTCACTTCAACTTGTTAAAGTGGCTAAATGGTTACTATCTAGAGCCGCGACGCTAAGGGTCACGGTTCGAATCTGGGTAGCGTCTCGGATTTTTGTTTTTTGTCAGCCCGGACTCCAATTTTAGACTCAACAACTAATACACTGCAAAACCCACGCACACATCGAATTTTTCAAAGCGAATTGATATGATGCTTTTTTGCCCACGACCAACGTTGCATTTTTTCTCCAAGTTACGATCCATTACGAGAAATGAAACAAAATCTTTCGAAATTGCATTACAATCTTGCTTTTTTATTTTGGGTGTACAAGAAAAGATCTGTCTTTCGGTGTTGCAAATTTTGGTCTATTTTCTGATTTTTATGGGCCAAACTGAATTTGTGATTTGTCGATAATGGCTCGATTAAGTGAGTTTGTTCCACTTAAGTCATGTACGCATTTTATTTTTAATTTTATTTTTTTTGTGCCATGTTGGAAGAGCTTGTTTATGAAGGCTTTAAGTCAAGCGAGTATTTTTTTAACAGCGCTACGGACCGGACTAGCCTATGTTGGCAGTTTGAACATTGTGTTGTTTGTATTGTTGTGTATTAACGAGAAAAAAAAAATATATTCCCTAAATAATCCAACCTACACAGTAAATTTGTATAAGTTTAAATATGTAAACTCCAATGATTTGAAACACCAATTAATGATTATCACTTAGAGAGTATTACCAAGGTAAATATGATATCTTATGTTGGAAAGCCGATTTATTTTAGTAACCTTTCAAGCCGAGTAGATGCAAAATATTCGATTAAAAATAACCGTGGAACAACTGGAAAATGTTAGTTTTTTAAGCTAACGGATTATTTTTAAATAACTTCAAGTTCAATGATTCATTGGTGATTAATAGTTCAGAATATTCTCACTACGCGGCGCTAGTGCACAAGTGAGTTTGTTGAACATGATATGCAATTTGGGAGGTTCCTGTCTTCGACAAAGTTGTTCAATAGTACAGCGCCATGAGTTTTCGATGGAAAGAACCCCAAAATTTTCTCACTACGCGACGCAATCACCTACTGTACAACTTTGCCGAAAACAGAAACTTTCTTCACTAAAAGATTCAAGTATGCAGCGTTATTATGGTGGCCACTCAATTTTCATTTTCAAATTCCCGGTTTTCTCGGACCAAAATTTTCCCGGTTTAAGACTGGTTTACAGGTCGGGAAAAGCGTAACTGGATTTGTGCGCTTGTGTGTTTTAAATGGAACCCGGGATTTAAATTCCCGTGGCAGTAAATAAGTCTACACAAAAATTACAGTTTTCTTGAAGTGTAAACCCAATTTTACTCTAGGAAATAAAATTCATCTCTACCCACTTTTTCTTCGGCGAGAACAAAACATTTCGCTTTATCCAGTTTGAATTCGAATGGAAAAAAAAAAATGTCAAAAGGAGAGCCGAGTTCCGAAACAGTTTTTTTTTCGATATAGATCATTACACGGAATACATTAACCTCACTTTTTTGACAGTTCAGGAAGCTTATTTTCCAGGTGTTAGAATTTGAACCGCTCAAACGAAATTTTTCATTGACTTTTTTCTGAATGATTAGATTCAGGACATTATTTAGTAATAAGCACTGGTTTCTGTTTTCCGGCTGTTTTACTTTAATCGTAATCAATTAAGATCCCAAAATCTCAAACCGATCTTACCGAAAATATCCTAGGTCCACGTAAACAAGCTCCCTGAACTGTCAAAACTGCATTGATGACGCCATCGTGCAATGATCTATTGATGTGCTCGAATATTTGATGGTTTTGACAGTCAGTATGAACAGCTAACAGAGGAAGAAAAATTGAACGAAAAAAAATCAGACCTGCCAAAAAAAAAATGAAACGCGTAGCCAAAACGACAAAACGGGATAAGGAGATTTCGAAACATCCTTGCTTGTACCAAATAACAATAAAGGAGAATTCCGACAAGATAGCTAAATATTTGATTTAAAGCCGTTTTCGGTTATTGTTTCGCTTCTTATAATTACAAAAAAAAACGGCTGTCGAAATACGATGAGTGTTAATTCGCAAATAAAATTGTTGGAACTGGGCGACGAATATGACCTCAGTATCACCAACAAAGCGAAAAAGTGAACGAGAGAGATTAATTATTAGGTTATTAGCTTTTCTTATGTCTAATCCCCTTTCTTTCAAACGCATAGGACGAATGTAAATTATTTTGATAGGGAAACGTTTGCCTGGCAGCAAGTCCTATAGTTTCTATGCGCTTGAAAGAGAAAACAGATTAGACGTCAGAACACACGTTGCGACACACTTCGAGAATGAGCCAAGATATTCATAAAGGGCGAACACGAAATTATTGCGACACATTCAACAGGCCATAACTTGTTTACCATTGGGTAAAAATTAACCAAATTTTGCACACTTTCTCAGTGATGTGTATTGTTTACATGCTGTCAAACTCGAAGTCGTGTTTTTCGATTCAACAAAAATGGAGGTGAACCAACGCGAGTCGAGAGAACAAATTCTTTCCAAACACCTGGAATTTCCTGACCTGTCGCACCGGCAGTTGGGAAAAATGTTGAACATTCACCATTCAACCGTCTCCAGAGTGTTGAAGCTGTTCCAGGAGCGGTTGACGTTGGACCACGGCAAAGGAGCTGGAAGAAAACCGGGACCGGGGAACAAAAAGACGGAGGGAAAGGTGAAGCGGATGATTAAAGCAAATCCCAACGTCTCAAGCCGTGATTTGGCTAAAAAGATCGGCATGTCGCAGAGCTACGTCCAGAATGCAAAGAAGAGAGCTGGACTACATACATACAAGGTACAGAACTTCCCAAACCGCGATGAGCGGCAACAATCGACGGCTAAAACTCGGGCACGGAAGTTCTACGAGAAGATGCTGACAAAATATGGCTGCTGTGTGATGGACGACGAAACGTATATAAAAGCCGATTTTAAGCAAATTCCGGGGTTGGAGTTTTTCACCGGCAAGAGCAACTTCTATGTGGACGACAAATTTAAGAAGAAGAAAATGTCGAAGTTCGCCTCCAAATATCTCATTTGGCAGGCCATCTGCTCTTGCGGACTGAGGAGTGAGCTTTTCGTGACAAAGGGCACAGTAAATGGCGAGATCTACAAATCTGAGTGCCTCGAGAAGCGCCTTTTGCCGTTCTTGCAGCAGCACGACGAAGCTCCGCTATTTTGGCCAGATTTGGCATCATGCCACTATTCTAAAAGTGTCCTGGAGTGGTATGAGGCCAATTATGTCCATTTTGTTCCAAAGGACATGAATCCGCCAAACTGTCCGGAGCTGCGCCCGGTGGAGCAGTACTGGGCAATGATGAAGCGGGAACTTCGAAAGAGCAAGAAGACAGTCAAAGACGAGAAGGACATGTTAAGAAAATGGAAAAAAAAAACTGAGAAACCGGTACCGGATGACACTGTAAAGATTTTTTTTCTTTTGATTTTTGAAGTAAATATATGTATAAAACTACCCTAAAATTTTGGTTTGATTCTAAACATTATAGGAAAATTGGCATGACATTTTCGGTGTCGCAATAATTTCGTGTTCGCCCTTTATGCTTTGCTATGGGTGCGAACAGAATTATGAAAATAGAGTAAAATTACAGCGTAAGGAAAGAGAGAAAGATTGAGAAGTACCTATTCTGATGCAGACTAGAATAAATTTTCTGTGCATATATTCAGTATCCCAAGATCCCAATTCCTGAAAATAATTAGCACACTAGCGCCGCGTAGTGAAAGAATCATAAACTGTTCGCCAATGCAAAGGCCTTGACTTACTGGATAACTTTGAGGATAACTTCAAGACAGTAACATTTTATGTGATCCGTATCACGAGATATTCCGGGACGGAATGTGTTGTACAAAGTACAACGCGCGAGTGCTCGTGTTACAAAAGTTGGCGCGAGTGCTGAAAGGTTAAAGAGAATACCACAGACAAGTCTAACATGACCTCTTCTTAATAAGATTAATGGAGCTGCAAGTTCATCTTATTATTTTGCCACACTTGTCATGCCAATTTTCTGATATTGTTCTTTTAGTCACCTACATTTCGATCGGAGGGCTGAAGCGTCAAGCGTCGAGAAAATATACCATTCGACTCATCTTGAAGAGTTTACAAAATGTTTGTATGTGTGTATATGTGTGACGTTACTATGTGGTCCGTGTTTTTCAGGAACTATTGAACCAAATTGAATGAAACAAATACTATTAAATGTAGTTGGAATCACGTATCGGTTACCGAGATATGTTCCTGAACTGAAAAAAGGATCCTAAGTCTATAATTACCCTCAATTACGCTGAACCTAGCAGGCGATCATATAAGAATTCAACAAGATGAATAATGGTGATCATATTCCAGCAACCACGATCAAAAGTACCAAACCTAGGCATGTCCTGCGCACCCCAAGGAAAGTAGCCAATTTTCTATTTGAATCCGTGCAGGTTCCAGATACCCCATGGGAAGGGATCAGTTTCGGATTTGTACCAGAACCTAT
Organism: Aedes koreicus; assembly: GCA_024533555.2. Taxonomy (NCBI): domain Eukaryota; kingdom Metazoa; phylum Arthropoda; class Insecta; order Diptera; family Culicidae; genus Aedes; species Aedes koreicus. Next base: position 410,722 of record JAHHFK020006007.1, read on the forward strand.
CATAAGACACTATGAACCATATCATAATTAAAGGTCGCTTGGCTATGACAGTATGTCATACAGGACTAGAAAGTGGGTAAACATTGAAATTAGGTGAAATAATCCAGTTTTATTTTTAAATCTATTTTCAAGAGGATTGCTGTGATAAAACGGGTTCGATGTTTGCTTACTGGTAGGATAAATTGTGTCCCAAACTTTATAAACATCCACTCCATTTCCATCCACTCCACTTCCTCATCAGGAAATTATAAAACTTCAAAAAGGCGGAGAAATCTAAATTCAAACCTAAAAATCAGTGATCTCTCTTTACATCTACCAACATAGCGTCACTTGAATTGAAGGTATGGAAAGGATGGAATCGAGCAATACATTTTTCATTCTTCTGAGGAGCCATTTGAGAATCATTTGATTACATGCATTGCGACAATCTATAAAATCATGAACCCGACAACAAAGCCGGACATGAAGTCAAAATTTACTCGACGTTGGGCAACTATCGATTCCTAATTGGTCTGAAATTGATTCGACATGTCTGCGCAGGTACTTTTTGTAAGCTTTTATCATAGCCCTATGCCGCATAGCCCTATGCCGCATATTGATAGCGAATGTGACTTTGAGATTATGAAGTTCATTTATGAGGGACCTGTAAAAGCGGAGTATGCATAAATGACGATGCGTAGACTTGATTGAATGGTAAAACTGGGTTATTTATAAGTTTTGCAGAACTGATTTTGGGTTTGTAACACATATAAGACTTCAAGTCAAAATCAGTTGAAACTCTACTCTGAGATTGAAATCCTTTGACTACTGGCAAATATAGTGTCGAGCTTTTCTTTAAATCCTCCTATATAATTTGTCATTATCAGTATACGGATTTCGCCATTTCTTGAAATGTCTTCTAAACCTTTCGAAGTATTCAGTTACAAATCTATGTTCAGATCACTCTTTAAATTCAAACGTTGCTCATCACTCTTTTAAAACGGTTTGTTCTCAGAGTAAAAACATATTTTCAATCTTTCGTCTCTTTTTAGAAAGCGAGTAATGACGCTATAACCATAGGCCATATGGAGCGAGGGCTATAGTTAATACATAAGCCCCAACCGTTTGAAGAGAAATGAAGCGTCGCTTAACTCTCTTAGACTAGGTGCTCCCAACGATCATTTTTGAATATTTTTTTGTTCTGTACCCAAACAGGGCATTCTGTTTAACTATTCTCTCTATTACTTCCCCTTTCCTTTGATATCTACTGAAGACTGCCTGAGTTCCCTGCGTCTTTTTGAAGCAGATACCAAATCATCCCTATCTCCAACGTCTGCATGGCCCTGGCCAGGTGAGCAATCGCGGAGTGTCTTCGTGGAGATTGTTGCGTGAAGAAACGTATCAGTAACTGGTTCCGTTTCATGGTGACATACAACGTCTTCAACGAATTATTCCTGATCGTAGCTTCACCTACGAGGTGCGCAAATGAGTCTCGTGTCGAACGAAATATACAGATAAGGGACGAGATAGTAATGAGTAAAGTTGAGATTTAATAGTTTATCGAACATTTGATAAAAATCTTGTTCCAAAAATAGCTCCACAGCACAGCTAAGAATTTTAAATATCTTAAATGTCTCGTCATTTTCTTAATATATTGTTGAAAGTTTAAGAACTGTCACTGTTCCCAAATATATAGAATCTTTTATGAAAACTGTTGAAAATTCTTATGTCTAGTAAGATTTGAACACTTTTCGGTACTAAGTTTTTTTTTTGCTGATCAGTTAGATCGAGTACAGCTGTTCATGACACCACAGTGGTTTAAAGTCATTTGCACTATTTTTTTCGACAATAGTACAGAGCAACAAAAATGCGTGAATTCCACGACAACCATTAATTCAACTCGGAAGAAGAAAATATCACCCCTGCTATGAAAACCTGTACGCCCAAAGATGTTTATTCCTGAAAATTCTGGCCCGGAACGGGTCAAATAAGGCCATTTTCATCAACTTACATCATTCAATATGTTTCTCTAAACTAATATAACCTTGTAACAATCAATCAAAACAAAAACACCACCAAAAATACCAACGACCGAGCTTTGATTTATATTCCGCAGCTTTGAAAACACCACCTTACGACAAGTACCTCTCATGAACGAGAACCGGCTTGATCAGAAACGATTCAGAAAGTAAGCCATCATTGAATGAATTACAAGCGAACCACATTCCCGGCTAATGACACACACACGCCTCAAGTCCACTCGTACAATGTATCTTCGTGTGATTGAGAGGCTATATGTCTAAATCTACGTGCCCTCCACTCGTTAGGCGACATAACACACTCGACTGTTAACAATAACAACACACTGTTTGAAAAACGGTTCTCTCGGTAGGATCTGTGCTGCTATCCAACGTGGTTGAACTCGATTGAATGCCTCCGGTTGTTGATTGACTCAATCGATGCTGGTCGTTAAAATGTTTACATTTCACTTCGATTTGACATTCGTTACGTTCAAGCAAAATCACGTTCTGTCTTGAGGTCTTCTTTCTCGGAAAAGAAAAGAGACTATATTTACGATTCACATTTATTTCTCTGAATTGCATTTCCGACCAACAAATGGCAACTACGTGACTGCTTCTGCTCTCCGGACATATTTAGCTGTAATAACTCGCTAGTCATGCAGACAATTTCCTGACTTCAACTATAGGTTCTTTCGTTCGAAGATTAAATCCAATGAGCTCTCAACTCCATGCTCCCATATTCAATCGCACGGCAGAACAATGATGACTAATGCTTTGCAGCAGGTTGGAATCACTCCTGGAAGTGCAGTAATTCAGTTCATACTCCGCCCCAACCAACCAACTCATTGCTATGCTTTTTGCCCCTATGCACACACACACACACATACACAAACACCCATAAATTAAACCCACAAAGTGCTGCTTGTCACTCCTTTTATCCAACCTCTTCTGCTCAGTGCCAACCACCCGCACAATTTATCACCCCTCGTTAAAATAAAGTTGTCACACCTCCCCCTCTCGTGACCCTTCCATGCTTCAGTACAAAATATTCATGACTGTTTTATGCTGAGCCAACACTTTTCCCCAAACACCCCCCTCTATCGCAAAGTCCTCTTCGGTCCTTCCGGAAAATATTGTCGAAAAGGTTTCATCTTGGTCTGTCGTGTGAAATGAGCACGTGCGAAGTGTCCACCAATTCCGAACCGCCCTTGACCAGTATTTGACTCACCCGTTGAGTCGAGCTGCGCTGCGTTGGCTGATGACAGCATCATCTCGGTGTTCTATAAATACCTGCTTCCACAAGTCAACACACCGGCGGCGACGTGCCGCAGCACTGTCTCATTGCACGCTCGCAACGGGGTTTTTCGGTTGTTGTTTTTCCGCGCCAACCGTCAAGCTCAAGTTCAGCATTGCCTTGTTTTCATGCTGTCGTGTTTTGAAGGACTCGGTGCTTCCTTTCGGAAGATCGGTTACGACCTGCCAATGATTAACGATCGTACCACGCCCAGATCGGCGATCGCATGTACCCATAATGTATCTGAACAGATCACAGGCGTCAATGTGATGAAATCACCACCACCATCATCACCATCATCATCATCATCATCGTTGGAAACTGTAATAGCTCGGGCAGTATATCAATCCAAGAGCCAAGACACTCAGTTTTCAACGACTCTGTCATGGTTTATTTTCGAAACACGAAGTGAGTGTCTTTTGCTGTGTTTTGTTTTTGTTTTTGTTGTTGTTGTTTCGGTGAGCGATGACTGAGGTGATTAGTTTCCGTTCGAATTTTCACTTTCCGTTGTTCGGTTTGATGATCTAGTGTGAATGATTTATTGGAACGCTGCACAGGCGGGAGTCTTGTTCTCTAGTGCTTGAACGAGTACATATTTTTTTAGATTTTGGGATTCTTCTGCCATTTGTTCTACGATTTTAATTGTGGCGAAAGGGGAAGAGACCAAGATATCGTGTCCAATATGATCCTAGATTTATAATAAAGGGTGTCCACGATTGCTTCATACGCAAATTGCTTTAACTTTTGACCAAAAGCTCAAAGAGTTTCATTGATTTAGATTGTTAACGAAAAAATCAATATGGAGAATATTGGTGGGCTGTTGGTGTGATTCATAATCCTCAGTATCCTTACTGTTGTTTTAAACCGGTTCAAATCGGAAATCGGTACTATTATTTGAATACTTTACTAGACTTCGCGTGAATTCATGCGAATCGTGTACCAAAACGTCCCTCATGCTTTGGATGCTTGAGTTGATCGCTTTTGAATTTCTTTGATCGCATAATGCAAACCACCATTACATTTTTTGAGTGGCCCTAATAGCACCGTAACTGTTAGTTTAAATCGGTATGCAAATTTAAATATTTTGAATACTGTGCGTATCTAAACAAACGGCTGAATAGAGAATGAACCGAAAACCAAACTTTTAATTCTTTGGTCCGTTTGATATCGGGCATTGGGCCTTATGTATTGTTCGGTGGCGCAAATGATTTAATGAGAGTGAAAAAAGAACAGTTGTGTTCCATTCGACTTCCCGCGCGAATCGAAACGAATCGAGTCACACGTGCTATTCCCGTTTCCGAATAGAGTGACAGTTGTCGATGTGGGTGAACGTCGATAAACTCTCACTGCATTCTGATTGACGATCTATGTAGACAAATGTGTAAATCTTTTTAAATCTTCATACCTCAAAATCCTCGAAATCGAAATCCTCACGATCCTCCACAGAGAGAAATCCTCACAATATACCCTTCAGCGAAGTTAAACAACAGAGCGAAACTTTTAATCTAAACTTGAAATAGTTCGCATTTCAACCGCTAGGTGGTGCCAATTGAGATATTAAAATCGGGGTATTTTAAATATCTCAGCATCCTGACTATTTAAATGGATGTTGTCTTTGCAAAATTGTTCAGCTCACCAAGCCCTTTTTTCTGGAAACCAGAGAGGTTCGAAATTCTTCCATTAGGTGGCGCTAGTGATCAAATAAAGTTTATCTTACTGAGGTCAACGCAAATATTCAGGATTCTCATTATTTAGAAGGATGCTGTCTTCGGCAATGTTGCTCAGTACACCAAGCAGTTCGAATTTTTCCAGCAAGGAACGCTAATATATCAGGACTCTGATTAGTTAGAAAGATGGTGTCTTCTACAAAGTTATTCATTAGGCCATGGACTCTGTGGCAATAAACCGACTGATGCGAAACTCGTTCACTAATTGTTGTTGGGAGCATGCTATTTTTTGAACTTGGCAGTCTCAAGTGCTGTACTATTTACATATATCGTGTCTTCGGCAAAGTTTATTGAGGTGGTCATGGAAAACCGACCAATAGTCTCATTTTTATTTTTCGCGGACAAACTATGAATTAATTGCTACGAACACAACTTCATTCTTAATCTAAACTTAACTTAGACATATTAAAACGAACTAATTTAAAAAAACAGGCGATGTGGATCCTGCCGCGTGTCTTGATGGCAAGTGGATATAATACTGGTCGTTGGTGAGTCTAATCCTGCGCAGCAGACCTTCGGAGATCCGAGGCGATATTATCCGGCGTTAGCTCTCGTGGATCTCGCCACTTTTGTCAGCAGCCATTAGGCCTTCCTTATCGCTCCTGTGCGACTGGATGCTGCACTGATCCTAATGACGATGATGATGACGATCGTGAGATGATGAGGATCCTCGGAGTTCCTGGTTTCGGCTGGCTGCGGGGGGGAGGGGGGAGTCGATCGCCTTTTTTTTGTGGGCTCTGGGTTGGGGGAGAATTGGTTGGTTGGGGGGTTTCCTTCTTTTTTTAAACAGTGGTCATTAGCCTCTTGTCAAGTAACTCCTATCCCTTCCTCCCCGTGGTGCCGACTGGGGAACAAGTAACGATAGGAAAAATCGGGTAACCAATCCCGGTGGAACCTTGGTCGTATGCTGACCTTGGAGGGCTGCACCACTGTCCGAGCGTTTGTTCGCCATGTTAGGGGCGGCTCAAACAGCGTATGTTCTCTAATCAGTGTTGTACACGATGGTCCTCCGATGAGACAGGAGGTTGGTGTAGGCCCTACAAGCCAGCCGTAAAACGAATGAGTACAGGAAACACACGATGTTAATAAGGACCGGAACAATCTGCATAGACCCTGGCGATGAATACGGACTAACGATTGGAAACTCGGAACATGGAACTGTAAGTATATCTATTTCATAGGAAGTACCCGTATTCTTTCCGGCTTATTATCCGCAAGTTCGAAATTGTAGCGCTGCAGGATGATAGGGATGGTTATACCATCTACCAGAGCTGCGGCAATACACACGAGGTGGGTAGAGCTTTTATCGTGATGCGAGAAATGCAGGTGCGCGTGATTGGCTGGTGGCTAACCGACAACAAATTGAATTGCAAAGGCCGTTTCTTCAATGTCAGCATAATCAACGTGCATAGCCCTCACCATGGAAGTGACGACGTCGATAAGCACGCTTTTAACGCGCAGCTGGAACGAGAATACGACATGTGTCCATGCCATTACGCCGAATTCGTTATCGGAGATCTTAATAGGTCAGGTCGGTCAGGAGGAGGAATTCAAACCAGCTATAGGAAAGATCAGCGCACACCAGCATACGAACGAAAACAATTTCACCGCCTCCAAGAATATGGCCATACCTAGACCTACTTCCAGCACAGCCTCCCATATCGGTACACCTGGAGATCACCACAACAGACCGAATCACAAATCGACCACGTTTTAATTGATGGAAGGCACTTCTCGGATATTATCGACGTCAGGACCTATCGCGGCGCAAACATCGATTCGGACCACTACCTGGTTATGGTCAAAATGCGCCAAAGACTTTCCGTTGTAAACAACATTCGGTACCGACGCCCGCCACGGTACAATCTGGAACGACTGAAGCTACCCGAAGTCGCAACTGATTACGCGCAAAGCCTAGAAGCAGCGTTGCCGGATGAGGGAGAGCTGATCGAAGCCCCTCTTGAGGACTGCTGGAGTAGTGTCAAAGCAGCCATTAACAACGCAGCAGAAGGTGCCATTGGGTTTGTGGATAGAAATCGACGGAACGACTGGTTCGACGAGGAGTGTCAGACGGTTTTAGACGAGAAGAATGCAGCGCGGGCGATGATGCTGCAGCAAGGAACCCGTCAAAATGTGGAGCGATACAAACAGAAGCGAAGACAGCAAACTCATCTTTTCCGGGATAAGAAGCGCCGCCTGGAGGAGTTGGAGTGCGAAGAAATGGAGCAGCTGTATCGTTCTCAAGAAACGCGAAAGTTCTACAAGAAACTCAACGCATCCCGCAAAGGCTTTGTGCCGCGAGCCGAAATGTGTCGGGATAAGGTTGGAGGTATCTTGACGGATGAACGTGGGTGATCCGAGGGTGCGACCGCGGACACGGGGGGCGAGGGGGGAAACACATCGCGACGGAGGGACGGGGGGGTGGCAAGTACCGGAGGGGGTGCGCAAAAACCACAAGGGGGCCGGGACGAGCTGTCCGGGGACCAAGGGTGCCGGATCTCAGCAGCACAAAGCCAGCAAGGGGGGGTGTGGGAGGGTACACCGGGGTTGTAGACGGGGGGGCGACAGACAAAACATGGGGGGAACCAAAAAGTAGCGGTAGGCGCACTACCATCATGATTAAGGCCGATACGATACTATAGATGTGAAGAATCTGAAGATTGGGGGAGTTTCCCAGGGGGGGGGAAAAGAAAATAGGGAGGGAAACTGCCTAGACTGATCGAGGCAACGATGGATGGTGTACAGAGTAGTGTGAAGATATCTGATGCCTTATCGGACTCGTTTGAAACACGCAAAGGACTTCGACAAGGAGATGGTCTTTCCTGCCTTCTGTTCAACATTGCGCTTGAAGGTGTTATGAAACGTGCGGGGCACGATTTTCAATAAATCCAGTCAATTAATTTGCTTCGCTGACGACGTGGACGTTGTCGAAAAACAGTACAGGCAGTAACTGAGCAGTACACCAAGCTGAAACCTGAAGCAGAAAAGGCTGGATTAAGGCTGAATTCGTCGAAGACTATGTATCTGCTGGCAGAAGTGTGATTATCGACGGAGATGAGTTCGAGATGGTAGATGAGTTTGTGTACCTCGGATCGTTAATGACGACGGATAACAACTGCAGCAGAGAAATTCGGAGATGCATAATAGCCGGATGTCGTGCTTACTTTGGACTCTTCTTATAAACTCTAATCCGGTACTAAGTGTACAAGACACTGGTAAGCCCGGTAGTTCTCTACCGACACGAAACGTGGACAATGCTCGAAGAGGACCTTCAAGTGCTTGGAGTTTTCGAACGACGTGTACTTAGGGCCATCTTTGGCGGTGTATGTGAAAACGGCGTATGGATGAGATGAACGAACCACGAGCTGGCGCAACTCTATGGCGAACCCAGTATCCAGAAAGTCGCTAAATTTGGAAGGATGGCCGGTGCAATACGCAGGGGAGCGCAGCAAGGTGGTTAGACCAAGTGGAGCAAGACCTAGGAAGTGTAGGACGCCTGGATAAGAAAATTGGACATCGTAGGGCGGTTTTTAAACATTGTTTTTCGCGGAAAAATATTGCGGAAAATCTGTTCTTAGAGACGGCGATCGAACAAAAAAACAAAAAAAAAAAATTTTTTTCTGAAGTTGGCGCAGTCTTTTTAAAAATGGCCCCTTTCAACTGTGTAAAAAATCGATTATGACGCTCCTGAATCAAAAATATTTGATCAAGTACATAGAAATCGAATATTCTATTTTCACTAAAAAAAAATGGCTCCGTTATACGTAGCTGATGAAAATAAAAAAGATTCCCGTGAAGCATCTATAAGGGGAACCAGCCCGGATTGTAAACTTTTTGGTATTGAAGAATTTTGCTATAGAGTAGAATATGTACTCAATTATCATTTAATAACACTTCGAAAGCTGAATTAATTTGACCTGGAAAACTGTTTGAAAGTGCACTCATAAAATGAAAGCAATTTACGAACAATCAAATATCAAAATTAAAATGCATGAAAATTTTACTAGACTCCAAATACGTGAAGTTAAAGCTCAGTTTGTTCTGATAAAGTGGAACGGATTCACTCTAGGACGTAAGTAATCAAGTGCAATTAGACCCTTTGTCACCTTCTAACGAAACCGAGCACCGATTGCCTTCATCCAACCGACGGCCGACCCACCCAGTCTAGTGATGGAACCTTTTCCCGGAATATTTGATTGACAACCCAAGCCACACCTTCCATTTCGCAGTCTCTATTTCTAGGACCTTGTCAGTAAACTCCCTCATCATTCTCGTCTACAACTTCTGGCCAGGTTTACCAACCATCCTAAACAGCCCCAGCCGCAGCAGGATTATGACTCACTTTGGTTGGTTTTTTTTTTGCTGCCATAACCTCGCATTCGTCATCCGTCCTTCTACGACGTACACCAATTGCATACCCTGCGGGCGCAATTTGATTCAGAACACTCCCCCGCTGCAGCCGAAAAAAAGAAAACGCAAAATTTGATATTAGCTCCATTGACGGCGGCAGCGGGAATTCGGCTGGCATCCAGAAGGGAGCAGAACCGTCAACGGAAACCTAACGTAGAGACTAGACGTTTTTTTTGCGTCTTCTTCGTCGTCGTCGTCATCGCTGCAGACAGAAACAACGCAAGCAGGAAGCGAGACCGGCAGAAAGATCCTTGGGGAGTGAGTTGAGTTAACGGAAAATGGATTTTCATACCTCCCCGAATCTTTCCCGTCCGTAATGGAATATTCATTAAATCTACTAAACAAACTCGCAGCTCTCGCGGCGGGGCGCGCGATTCGTTGCTGCACTACTGACGACTGCGAAGAAGGATAACGTAGCACAAGCTCAGTTCAAAACTGGGACAACAAAAGGAAATTTGAAATGGAACGACGAACGGACGGAACCTGGTCGGGTTCGGTTGTTCCGAGTGAATTATTTATTTCTGCAAGGTGGGGGCAAAGTTTCGTCTTGCTCGTTTCTGGATGGAGGGGGGGGGGGGGGGGGGGGTATATAAAAGTAAGTGGGAGTAATGTTTGCCAACGCTTTTTAAAGCTCCCCAAATTGGATTGAAATCGAGCCGAGGAAATGGTCCTTTTGATGCCTAATGGCTCTGCCGAACCTGGCTGGTGTTTCTTCCGAGGGGGTACAAGCCTGTTGCGAGTGGCTGCGTTTCGTGGGGAAGCTCGCACTGTTGCGTGTAGTTTCGTTCTATATGAGGCTTGTAATTCATTCTAATGCGATTTTAAGTACCCAGGCGTACCGAATCAATGCGTACTTCATAAATATTACACAAAATTTCACAGTGTGTGTTCACTCCATAGGCATTATTTTTAATAAGTTTGAATAATTTCAGTTATTTCCAAATCAGATCTGTAGCAACCATTTCGTCCAACCTTCACTCAGCCACTCAACAAGGAAATGTTAATTACCTCGACCTCTGGCGTTCCTATTAACATTTGAATTAATTTAGCATCTCAAACAAACCACACAGAACCTAAATACACAAACGTCGCTGATGACTACCATCCGTCCCAATCGAGAAAGAGACGGAAAGTTTCCAACGTCTCACGATGTAGGTGTAGTAAGGTATGTTCACAAATTGCAGTTTTATGACCGCCGTCGCCCTTCTTAGGGTTCCCCATTAGTTTGTTGTTTTCAGTGGTGTCTGTGTGCGTTCATTGGACACGACAAATCGTCATAAAGCGTTATGAATGTGACAAGAAATTGTTGCGTGCTGCACAGTCGATCCGGTAGGTAATATCTACGAACGAGCATTGCGAGCTCTAACATAATAACACATGGGAATGCATTAATGGGCGTCGGCTCGTCGTTGACTCTACAGCATGACAAATCACGTGGCAGTACACAAATACAGTTGCTTATGAGTGATATTTTCCTAAGCTTGTGATATGCAAATAGGTCGAAAGAAAGGCTCGCGCTAACGCGCACTGAGCCATCCAATTATGCTAATTGATAGCGGTAATTAATACATTGCAGTACGCTACTAGGTTCGATGAACTTCAACTTCACAGTTCATCTGTTACAATTGAATACTCCGGGCTCATGGGATTTCAGCAGTGAAATATTCAGCCACTGTCAACATCCGACAGGTTAGAGCCAGCAGAAACAATTACCTCCCGCCTAGATGGGAAGACTGCCTGAAAATCCTTTATCTCTATGGTGGGATCAGAAACCACATACACACGTACGAACGCCCAACTTTATGGCTGCTACCAACACATCGAAAGCGGGTAATTAAGATTTATGTCTCCAGCCGGTCGTCCGACGCGTCTGAGGTTGGTCGTTCATTTTTCATACTTCAATGTGCACACATTCGATTGCTTGACGCTCTGGCCGACACACGCCCTCGCATCTAGTTCCTAGGACTCACACCACTGGACGACAAACGAGCAGCCAAGTAGGGTTAACTGGCATAGTTCAATAAGATGCTTGACGAACGTGTCGTGTTGGACAGAGCACGACAAGGGAAGTTCAGTCTATTAAATTGGAAAATGTGGCTTTTCTCAGTTTCTCTATCTGCCCAATTTGCTGACGGTCACGACACAAATCCATGTCCAATTTTCACGACTGTGATTTGCGCTTTAATCGCCTCACTGTCAACCCACTTATAGGTTGCTTTCACTCGCTTGATTGAAGATCAATTTGAAAACATGCGCGGCTTCGGAGGCAAACGGTGTCACCGCTCTGAATTCCTTCGCCATTTCGTCAGTCGCCGAGCCAAAACCAACCTGCTGCCGCAATGAGCATCGGTGTTTCATCTTTGAATCTCTCTAGGTCACCGGTTGCTAGAACGACCACGGCTGAGTAGGAGTAAACACCACCCAACGCAGCTCCAATGGGTGTGCGTGAATGTTATTGCTCGAAACCAACGGCTGCTAGTGATCGTCTCTGTTGCCCAATTTATTAATAGACGTAGTAATCCGCTTAGGTTGTCACTGCTGCGTGTACAATTGCGGGCATATCTTCTGATCCGTTGTGCTTTCTCGTATTTGCGCTGCATCGAAAAACGACGCGGACAGCTGGGAAGATGAAAGAGTAGTACGATCATCTCCCTATGAATGGTACCGCCGAATGTGGAAATGAGAAACATCTGCCGGGTAGGTTTCGTTGTACCGTTACAAACACGAGCGGCCCAAATGGATGCGACCTTGGTGCAAGATTGCGGCCAGCACAGTTTATGGGGATTCAGCGAACATGGGAGTTTTGTGACGCGATCCAGCTGAACAGATGGTTGGCTTTCATGGGGCTGTGTAAGGGATACATACTCTGAACGACATCCAAAAATACGTACCTGCAACAAAGAGAGATGACAAAAATAAATAATTAGTATTTTTCTAGAAGTTATTAAATAAATCTGAGTCATTTTTTCTAAGATTCTCAACGCCAAAACGTCAATACGCATTAAATGGCGTCTAGTCTAGAGTTTGATATCCCGACTATCTACCATTTCTGATATTATAAAAGTTTTGTAGACGTTTATTGGATGATTCAAAGACATCTTCAAAACCTCAATAAAACTAGAATTACTTTGTACATAGTTATTAATTTTGTGAATTTTATGATTTCTAATGCTCATGCGAATTCTGCTGATAATGACATGTCTAAGCATGAGGTGTGCTTCTACTTTCATTCAAGAAAATAAAATCTACACCGACGCATCTAACTCTAAATCCTTGAACATTTAAAAATCTTACGCCAACTATAGTCTGTTTTTGCACCTATTCGCATCGTCACTTCATAGTTTTTCCAGATAATCATCAAAATGTGCATTAATCTTTTTTCTGCCACACTCTTTTCGGACTCCAACCTCATGCAAATGTAGTAACAAATGTGTAACAAAGAATAACTCGAGTATGATTTACATCCCATAGTTGCTTCCTGGTTATTGGCAGATCGCCTGTCATTTCGCAGGGACACTCAACAGAGGCGATTATTGATTGAGGCGAACCTTAACTTCTGATGGTCCAAAGTCCCATTAGGACCGCAAGTGCTGGCCTCCAGTTCCTCGAGTGTCCCACACATATAAGGCATTGCTCTGAGGTTAGCTATCATCTATATATATCTATCTATCTATCTATCTGTATATATGTCTGTCTGTCTGTCTGTCTGTCTGTCTGTCTGTCTGTCTGTCTGTCTGTCTGAACCTTATTGATTCGAAAACTACTGAACCGATCGGCGTGAAATTTTGTATGCTAGAGTTCTTGGGGCCGGGGAAGGTTCTTATGATAGTTAGAGACCCCTCCCATCTCTGGAAAGGGGGGCTCTCCTACAAATGAGGCACAAATTTCTGCATAATTCGAGAACTAATAAATCAAAGGAAACCAAAATTAGCATGTGGGAGTTTTCGGAGGCAAACACTGTTTCTATGGTGGTTTGAGACCCCTCCCCTCTCTTATAATGGGGGCTATCTTACAAATGAAACTGAGATTCCTGCAAAACTCTGGAACTAAGAAAGCAAATGGAACCAAATTTGGCATGTGGGGATTTTGAAGGCAAGAAATGTTTCTATGGTGGTTTTAGACCCCTCCCCTAGCAAGAAAGGATGGCTCCTATTTAAATGAAACAGATTTTTTTTTTGCATAACTCGAGAACAAATCAAGAAAATGGAACCAAATTTGGCATATGGAAGTTATTGTAGGCGCCAAATGTTTCTATGGTGATTTGAGACCCCTCCTCCCACTGGTAGGAGGGGCTCTCATACAAATGAAACACACATTTAAACAAAACATGAGAATTGTCCCTACTGTTATGAAAATTTGTATGCAGGAGTTTTTGGGGCCGGAGAAGGTTCTTATGATGGTTCGAGACTCCTTCCCCGTCAAGAAGGAGGGGGGGGGGGATCCTATACAAATGAAACACAAATTTCTGCATAACTCGAGGACTAATCAAGCAAATGGAACCAGATTTGGCATGTGGGAGTTTTTGGAGGCAGATTTTTTTCTATGGTGGTTCGAGACCCAATCAAAAAGAAATTTTAACCAAACATGAGAATTATCCAGGCAACTCAAACACAAAATGTGTATTTCTCGGGTAGGCAGCATGTTCTGATAGAAGTTTGAACCCCTTCTTAGTCAATAATGCGGGATGTTTGAGTTACTCTCAGTGCTACATTATGCACAAAAAGTTAATCTAATGTTATGCAAGAGAAAATTACGTTCAAACTGACAGGATACGGCGTAGTCTGAAGATAAATGTTTTGTCTATGAAATCCTTCTACACAGAAAGAAAAACCATGGTATAAACTAACAATCCGAGGGTTAAATTAAAACACACACGCCTACGTTTTATTTTGCAGAAATTACACCCATTAGCAAACGGAAATATTTTAACAAAACTCATTCCTAAAAAAACCATAAAAGCGCCAGTTCTATTAAATTGTCTTTCATTTAGCTGCAAGCGTAGCAATGCTCGCACCGGGTTCAGCTTGTCTTCAATATACCGTGATACGAGTTTACAGAATGCAGAGACAGGAGATCAAAATTACGATGCTCTACTCAGTAAGCAAAAATGGGCGCTTCAAAGCCGGCAAACTCCTGCTATTAAATTGCGCCACGAACGGACGCTTTGTCTTAATAACCAATTAGATCCACCGATGGAAAAGCTGAAAGTCGTTTTCCAGAAGTGTCTCATGATCAAACGTTCAACCTGTTCATTGAGTTCAATCTTCAAAAAAATTTGCTTAGTTAAAAGATATAATTATTTTATATCAGAACAGAAGTCAATAATGGCCTACAAAATCACTGACAAATCAAAAATGTGTTCTAAACCGGCAAGCAGCAAAAGACTCTTTTTTTCAAAACCTAAAGATATATTGAAACTGGCGCGCCCACATTTCAACTGAGTTAACAATGTTTTAAATTAGGATTTCCAAAAGCAATGAGAAAAGGTTAAATTTCATTAAATTGTAGATCTTTGTGAGTCCATTCCAATTGTTTTTTTTTTAGAAGCGGGTCAGGGCCGTCCCTTTTAATACCAGTAGTCGTGGGAGTTGACATTACAGCATATTTACTAGCAGGTTAAATAAGTGCTGAACAGTAACTCAGGATTTTCGAAAGCAAACGGAAAAATATTCATTTCATTGAAATGTAGAACTTTGTGAGTACGTTCCATTTTTTTTCATGGAGGGTGGTCAAGGGCCAGGTCCACTATACCAGAAATCAGGGGGATTGACGTCATAGCACATTTACCCGGAATATCTCGTGATACGGATCACATAGAATGTTACTGTGTTCAGCAAAGTTATTCAGTATGTCAAGGCCATTTCATTGGCGAACAGTTTAGGATACTCACACTACGCGGCGCTAGTGTGCTAATTATATTCAGGAATATGCTATATCTTAGTATCCTGACCACGTTTCTGTCTTCGACAATGTTGTTCAGTGGAACAAAACCGTTGGATTGATGACCAGCAGTTCACAATCTTTCCGCTACGCGGCGTTAGCGTGCCGATGTAAATCCTGAAGGGGCAATATCTTGGGATCCTGACCAGATAAAGTGTTTCTGTCTTCGACAATATTGTTCAGTGGAACAAAACCGTATGATCGATGACCAGCAGTTCACAATGTTTCCGCTAGGCGGCGCTAGCATACCAATGTATTTCTTGAAGGTGCCATATCTTGGGATCTGACCATTCCTGACCATTTGGAAAGATGTTGTCTTCGGATAAGTTTATCAGTGGAACAAAACCTTTTGAATGATGACCAGCACCGACTCAACCAGAAGTCGTATAGCAGTGTTTAGATAGTATCGTATATTCATTTATCCATCGTTATGCGTCACAAACTAAATCGAAATTACATTGTTAGGCTTTAAATCAAATTTGTTGTTATTACAAATTAAATCGCATGCGTATACGCAGAAAATTTATTCTATTCTGCATCACCATACTTTTCAACCCAAGTAACATTTCCAAAACCATCCAGCTTTATTAAGTTTCATTAGAGTTTTATAAGCCACTAGAAATCAATTATGGCACCAAGAGGTACCAATAGGTTTTACATTTTAGTCAGGTTTATGAGAACCACCGCAGCTTGTTTACAACGATCTTAAAACCTTGTTTTCTCAAATTCCTTTTACTCCTATCAAAGGTTTTATTTCGGCTTTATGAACTCGTAAAATGCTGTTTTGAAATGTCGTTTTAGGACTTATCATAATATCTTATTATGGTCAGTTGAAAAAGCATTTTAAAACCTTTTTGCCTCCAGTAAATGCATTAAGCGGCATATTAGCATTGAGGGAATTTTGTTGAAGTTTTTTTCTGTACGTTCCGCTTGAAAGTACCAGAAGCTGTTATTTTTTTTTCTAATGGTAAAGACTGTATTCGATGAAATTTGGACACACGCAATTATTCGTAACTTTTTAGCGTGTGGGTAAAAATTATTGAAATTTTAACTGAATGTATTTCATTGTGTTGTGTCAATTGTGTAATGAGTTTCGTGAAAATCGGTCGAGTGATTTCAGTGATGGCTTCGAATGAAGAAATAGCGCGCCAACAAATTTTGGGCACTCACTTCGAAAACCCAAACGTTTCTCATCGATGGATCGGAAAACAGCTCGGAATCGCACATTCAACCGTGATCAAAACGTTCAAGGACCGTAAGACAACAAGCGGAAAAACGGTAGTGGCAAAAAACGTGGCACATCAAACCCGGAGAAGGCCAGGATGGTATTGAACCAATTTAAGCGTTATCCCAACATTTCGATCAGGGATGTTGCGAAAAGGGCGAATGTTTCAGTTTGTTTTGTGCAGAAAACAATGAAACGTTCTGGATTACATGTGTGCAAGGTCCAGAAGGCACCGAACCGGAGCGATAAACAGAACTCGGTGGCCAAAACTCGTGCAAGAAAACTGTACAGGGAGTGGCTCACAAAACCGTTCTGCATTGTGATGGACGATGAGACCTACATTAAAGCCGACACCAAACAAATGCCAGGACAGGATGTGGCAAAATGAGTCAGCCCTTCATCACCTCTGGGACCGTCAACGGACAAATCTACAAGGACGAATGCCTCCAAAAACGACTTCTGCCCTTCTTGAGATCTCACGATGGCCCGACACTGTTTTGGCCGGATTTGGCATCTTGCCCGGCCCGTCTTAGACTGGTACAAAGATAATAATGTAGTTTTTGTACCAAAAGACGTCAACCCTCCAAACACTCCGGAACTTCGCCCAATTGAAAAATTTTGGGCAATCATGAAGGCAAAGCTCGTTAAAACTCCAAAACTGATAGAAAATGAACTTGAACTAAAGAAAGTGTGGTTAAAAGTAAGTAAGCAAGTCGGTCCTATCATTGTCCAAAATTTGATGAGAGGGGTCAAGGCAAAGGTGCGGGCATTTGGGTTGGGAGAAGAGGTTCAATAAACCAATGATGTCAAAACTTAACCATTTAGTAGTACTTTATTTCCAGAAAGTTTGAAAAGAATCGGGCTCAAGGAAAATGTTTGGTGACCTATTTTGTGTGTCCAAATTTCATCGAATACAGTCTTTACATCGTGTAAACAATTTTAATGATAATTTCACCACAAAAATTTAATGTTGTTCACCACGCTGTTTTTAATATTATTTATGCATAGCCATGTTGTCATTGACTGCCACAAAAATGAGTGATAGCGGCTTTTATCAGACAGTTTCCGATTATAGCAAATAAATATAAAATTCTGATATAACCTATACGCGAGCCCTCTTTTTTTGGACATGTAAAGACATGTATTGACAATCAGCAATACTTTTTCTAACAAATTGTTTTAAGTTTATCTTAGGTGTAAAAACAGTAGATACATATTCTTCATAAATATAAGCATTACTAATAAATGGTACAACTACGGTAGCTATTCACTGTGAATGCACTGTCACCTAGTTTTTAAAGTTGGAATCATTGATTGTTCTTGTTTGCGGCAGGTGCTCTAAACTAAACGCCATCTGTGGGAAACAAATAAAATAGTTTTATAGTAGTGAATTTTAAATGTATTGCTAATGAACTGAAGATCGGAGACCATTTTCGGCATTCTTTTAGATAACCTTATTGAATTCCATCAATTTTCAGGATATTCATGATTGATTTATCGAATATATTTGTTTTTGTTGTTGTAAACTCGCCATAAATTAAATGCGCATACGATGTGGAGCATAATTCGCTGTAAAAACGCAATTGGTTTTGGATATTTTGCTATCAAACAAAACTTCCCGGAACACTAGAACTTTTTTCTTAGATAATATTTATCGCTAAACGAAGCAGAAGAGCAGATAATCGTACGTAGTGGACAACAAAAACCAACCACGATATCACAGTGAAAGTGACAGCTGTGGCCATTTAGCCGTATGTTGGTTTTTATGGCAGCCAATAGGTTTTAAGAAGGTTCTCAAGAGGTCATAACATCTTTCACCCGAACATTTTCAAAATCTTTATGCTCTTATAAAGGTTTTATTAACATGTTTTCACAACCGTCTATGGAGTGGGCCACTTTGTACAAATTTCGGCTCAAGAGAAACATAGAGGAGGTAGAGGTAGACACAACTGATTTAAATGTAATTTTATCAACAAAGCCGGGAGGAGTGCTATACGGCAGGAATAAAACTAAAACTGTTACTTGGGAATCTTCCTCGCTTTCCTTATGCTGTAAATTTTACTCTATTTTAATATCTCTGTTCCCACCCATAACAACGCATACTCGCTTTTTATACTATAAAAAGTATAAATATCACAGAAGAAGAAAAGTGATGGAGATAAAAAGTATACTAACGCTGCATACTTGTATTTTTCAGTGAGAGAGGTTTCTGTAGGTTAAGGCGTCGCGTAGTGAGAAAATTTTGCACCATTAATCACCAATGAAAAGGCCCACTGAACAATTATATTGAAGAAAGGAACGTTCTATATGGCCAGGGTCCCAAGATATAGCATATTCGGGAGATTCACTTGCACACTAGCGCCACATATTACAATTATGAACTTTTGTTCATTGATCAAAAGAACTTGACCTGCTGAGCAACTTTGTCGAAGACTGAAACCATCCATTTGGTCAGAATCTAAAGATGAAGCATTTTTAAGAAATTTACTTGCAAACTAGCGCCGCGTAGTGATAAAATTCTAAACTAATAGTCACCAAAGGCCTTGATCCACTGGACCCCTTTGTCGAAGACAGAAGCCGTCGAGATGGTCGAGTTACGAGGTATACCAAGTTGGAACCAGTTATATGTATCAAATTTAATACCGTTTCTGGAAACCGCGGGACAACTATGGTAAATTTGCTGCAATAGGTCAAGCAGAATTCGTCATTGTTATTGCTCAAGGGGGTCAAGGCTTGACCCAAGTGAGTAAGTTTCTTTCTTAACAATACTAAAAGGTGTATTCGATTAAAAATGGCACACTAGCATAGCATTAGCATTAGCATTGACGTTTGCACACCTCGTGGGTGGAGCTACGATCAGGAATAATTCGTTGAAGACATTGCATGTCACCATGAAACGGAACCAGTTACTGATACGTTTCTTCACACAATAATCTCCACGAAGACACTCCTCGATCGCTCACCTGGCCACGTCCATGCAACCGTTGGAGATAGGGAGGATTTGGTATCTACCTTAAGAAGACACTGGGAACCCATGTAGCCTTCAGTAGATATCAAAGGAAAAGGAAATGAATAGTTAAACAGAATGCCCTGTTTGGTGTACAGAACAAAAAATATTTAAAACGGTCGTTGGGAGCATCTAGTCTAAGAAGATTAAGTGATGCTCCATGTCTCTTCAAGCGGTTGAGACTCAAGCATTAACTATAGTCCTAGCCCCATATGGCTTATGGTTATAGCGCCATTACTCGCTCTCTGAAACGAGAAGAATGTCTGATAATATAAGACCGGGTGGTGAAAGAAAACTTATCGCATTCTCTGATGTGATCTTCATATGACTTTCATCGCAAACAATGATTTGTTTTTTCTATGTCGTTTACAAAAACTGTAACCTAATCTTATAAACCCACGATTTTTTATTATGAAGCAAACAAGTAAAGTTTGGGCTACAAACCTACTTATGGCACAAAACGATCTACAACCAATAACTCTGAATAATTTAAAGCTGAATAAATAGTTCACCCTGCCTGTAATCAGTACTATACAGTTTTTTTTAACGTTTTTGAGTTATAATGTGCAATGATCATATTTTCATAATAGTTTACAAATCTGTAAACCAAGATAGAAAAACACGAAAGAATAAAACCCTGTAAACTATGATGAAAATTAAAAGGAAAGAAGTATCAGGTGAAAACCATAATTGCATTGAAATAATGTATCGCCTCTTGTTCCCAAATAAGTAATTGATATGCCTTTTCTTTGGAAACTTCACCAAAATAAATCTTGATGAGCTCTTTAGGCCGTTACAATTGCGCAAAGAACTGTAAAATTTTCGCAATACAATTTCGTTCTACAACTTACAACTAAAAGATGTCCGTTGAGACCAGTCGAACGTGCATGAGAAAATTATGCCGCAAAGAATTCAACAAGCAGAGTGGCACTCGACACTGAAGGAGCCTGTAAGTCGTAGACAAAATAGGCCTATCTGTCAAAAGATAAGCTTTTTTTCTAGTGGAATTTAAAAAAATTGCAGCGTTTACTAGTATTTAATATACAGATGGAAAAAGTAAACAAGTGAAGCGATCGATTAAACTTTACTAGTTTTTTTTTAACAGAATGGGGCTGATATGCAGCAATATGTGCTCGAGCTTGACAGACACATTAAATTGTTAAAAATGGTTTAGAAAATTATGCATATTACACGATAAAAATGGCAAACACATATTTATTCACCAAAATTAATGCGATTATCGGATTTTCTTGAAATTTTCAGGGAATGAAAAACTAGTAAGTAAAGGGTGATACGGTCAAAATTTGGTCAAGGGAAAACGCGTGTAAATCGGTGAAATCGTTTATTTAAAAAATCAAATTAAATTTCTTTTTCAAGTTCAATTAGTATAAAATTCAGGAAAAATATTCAGTTAGGCTTCCGCTTTTCCAAATCCGAATTGCCGGGCCTTACGCTTGACCCCTGCCATCAGATTTTGTACAGCCACCTTGTCCACCTTCTTCGCCGCAGAAAGCCAGTTTGCCTTGAACTGCTGCTCGTCCTTAGCAGTTTTTTTGGTCTTCTTTAGGTTCCGCTTGACAATAGCCCAGTATTTCTCAATTGGGCGGAGCTCTGGCGTGTTGGGAGGGTTCTTGTCCTTGGGAACCACCTGCACGTTGTTGGCGGCGTACCACTCCATGGCCTTTTTACCGTAACGGCAAGATGCCAAATCCGGCCAAAACAGTACGGAACAACCGTGTTTCTTCAGGAAAGGCAGCAAACGTTTATTCAAACACTCTTTCACGTAAATTTCTTGGTTGACAGTCCCGGAAGCTATGAAAATGCTGCTTTTCAAGCCACAGGTACAGATGGCTTGCCAAACCAGATATTTCTTTGCGAACTTTGACAGTTTCGTGTGCTTGAAAATATCTGCTACCTTTCCCCTTCCTTTTGCCGTATAAAACTCCTGTCCCGGAAGCTGCTTGTAGTCGGCTTTGACGTAGGTTTCGTCGTCCTGTACCACGCAGTCAAACTTCGTCAGCATCGTCGTGTACAGCCTCCGGGATCGCGCTTTGGCCGTCGTATTTTGTTTATCATCGCGATTTGGAGTCACTACCTTCTTGTAAGTCGATAGTCCGGCTCGTTTTTTGGCTCGATGCACGGTTGTAGACGATACACCCAGCTTAATTGCGGTATCTCGGAGAGATAGGTTAGGGTTTCGCTTGAAACTACCGACAACTCTCTTTGTCGTCTCAGCGGTTCCGGTTTTCGATTTCCCCCCGATCCAGGCTTCCTGGCTGTCGACAAACGTTCCCCAAACACTTTAATTACATTTGTAACGGTTGATTTGGCAACTTTTAGCGATTTTGCCAACTTTGCGTGCGAGTAGCTCGGATTTCCGCGATGCGCGAGCAAAATTTTGATACGCTGCTCTTCTTGCTTGGACGGCATTTTGACAACTGAAGAGTGAATTCCAAAATCAAAATAAGAGCAACATTCTACACACACACACCTTCAAAATGAGGGGTGTTCAGGTTTTTTAAATGCAAAATTGAAAGAAATACGTCAAGTTGATATTGACCAAATTTTGACCGTATCGCCCTTTACTAATAATGATGAATGAGTAATGATCTCCCATCCCGAATTCCGGACCTTCCTTTTCACTCCACATATCAAATTTTGTACAACCGATTTTCCCAGTATTTTTGTTGTTTTTACCCAAATTTTCTTCATCTCCAGCTCTGTTTCAACAGTTTTGGGATGTTTTGCGAAGTTCCGTCTTCATAATTGTCCCGAATTTTAAAATTGTGCGAAGTTCCGGTGAATTTGGTGGGTTCAAATCTTTTGGCACAAAATTGACTCCGCTGGCTCGGAACCACTCCACCACGTTTCGAGCGTAGTGGCAGGATGCTAGATCAGGCCGAAACAGCTTTGATCCTTTGGGCTTCCTTATGAATGGCAAGAGCCGATTCTTAAGGAACTCTACCGTGTAAATCGCACCATTGATTGTTCCGGAAGTGAAGAAGGGAGCGCTTATTTCACCACATCCGCAAATCGCCTGCCCGATTAGGAACTTCTTTGCAAAAGTCGATAGTTTCTTCTTTCGAACGACCTCCGGAACATCGACCTTACACTTGGCAACGAAATATTCTTTCCCAGCAAGTTGAGGGAAGTCAGCCTTGACGTAAGTTTCGTCATCCATCACGATGCAATACGATTTGGTGAGCAACTTCGTGATGTTTTGCTTTTCAATCCGGTTTGGGGCTTTTTGTAAATATGTAACCCAGCATGCTTCATGGACTGACACCTTGGGCTACGCAAGTAATACACTACGATCATAATTAGTTGTAGTAACTTGATTATGACTTAGCAAGTCATATTTATGTTATTTCAACTGAATGGCAACAAGTGTGCTACTAGGGTATTTAGCGACATCTCGAATTGACATGTTTGGACGGATCTCTAACTGTTGCACCACTTTTACTCTCCATTGGACCACTATTACGACCCTTGAAGGTTGAAGGTTCTTATCTCATGAGACATAGTTGTATTTGCAATTCGAAGCACTTTAGCGATCCATCGGTGGGACGCCTTTGGATTTTGATTGTAAGTGCACAACAAATTTTCACGGACAATTTCTTGTTTCGACGACTTCACTGGAACTACTGTATGAAACTTGGCAGATGTAAACAATAAACTTGGAATAAGATTTGCTCAAATTTTCAGGTTTTTAACTCATACGGTTCAAAAGTTACAGAAGATTTTCGGTGTGCCATTTTTATCGAATGCACACTTTATCATTCGAGAAGCTGTGTTGGAAAAGAACTGGTTTGGAAGCCAAACCTATTGCGACCATTGTATTTCACCTGAGAAGACCGATGGTGGCACCCATCTGGAACCTGAATATATTTGTCGGAAGGCGATTTTTGACATCCTGGAAGAGATGCTCGCTACGACCTTTGGAAAATTTCAGTGGTTGTGATCTACCATTCGGGTGAGCTCTTTCCATTATGTCATCGTGTTGAGCAAATTCAATTTGTCGCAGAAAACTCAAGAACGATACATAAAACGAACCAAAAGAGAGAAAAAAACACGAAGTTTTAGGAAAGGAGAATCGAAAACAGGAGATGAACATAATATCTGGAGGAGTGTGCCACATGTAGTCAAGCTGCAACTGAACGCATCTGCAGATTTCGGTGAGATCATTCCTGTTATCAATTTGTCACATAAATACATAATACAAAGAAGAAGAAGATTCGCCTAAAGTTAGCCTACAAACATGAACCATCCGGATGAAATGTCTAGTTTTTACAGTACTAGCACCGAAAACGAACTTGTTGCGCAACGAAATAAGCTTGAAAGTGTTTTCTGTATCTGGAATGAACTCACCAAGTTCTAATTAGTGATGCAATTCTACTTTTTTTTTTAGATATATATTACCTTTTTAACCAAAAATTTGTGAAACACCTTTGAGATGAGGTTCGAATATTCAATGTGAATGCTTTTAGATGATTTAGGAAAATCGGCGGGTAAAATTTATGCTCCTCGTCTAATTATTTCCTTAACTAATGTTATCTTTTCTAATCTCTAGCAAATCACAAGTAATCGCTCTAGCTGTAGTGGACATAGCATTCAGTTTTTTGGGTTTTTCAAAACTATAAAATGTTTTCTGGTACTGGCCGTCAACCGTATTTTTGAGTTATCATTAACTCTGTGGACCAATTTTGGCTTTTGGCCGAAGATTTAAAAATAAGGTTATTACGTCCATTGACTTATCCAAACGCAATCTTCTAGCAAATAACATTACTTTCGATCACGAGACGCTTCTGTGTTCAAGCGTCTCGGCATCTAACAATGCCAAAATTGGATTGACCCCCTGCTCCTCCTGCGCATGCATGATGCTTGGAGGAAATCATTTGGTCAAAGACAAAATCTATCAGTGCATGCGAGGGTGAAAGTTCGATTGCGCATTTTTCCGATCGGGTGCATTTATCTTCATTTCACCCTTCGTTCAATGTGCGATTGGTGGATCGTGAAAATACAATTTCATGTAATCACAGTATAAATGTTGTTCGGCAGGCGCTTTCATCTTTCTCTGCCCTCTGTGCCATATGCTGCAGGCAGCAGAAGGAAGTGTGAATTCCGATGTAAGAGAATACCTGCATTTATCAATTGATTGCCTCCTCCTTCCAACCATAAACTACTGACGAGGTCATCACACATGCCACCCCTCTGAAACTTTTTTACGTCTTAGGGATTTCCCCCGATCCACCCAACCTAAACGCATCCGAAAGAAATGAAAAACACTGAATTATTTTACAATCGAAAATTCCAAAACTATGTTCAGCGTAGTCCTACCCGAGATAACAAAGACCTAACCTCACTCCGTTCGGTTATGCAGAAAAGCGAAACAAATGGCTGCTACCTTCTCCAAGCCGCCACCGGAAGTAATTAAAAATGTATTTCATCGCGTCGTGTTCGTCTTGGTCGCTGCCGGTCAACCGAGACCGGTGAACCTTCTCCTACCTCTCGTTCAACATTCACGTCCCGAGAGATGGTAGGAAAACATACGGAGAAATTGCTTTATTACCTTTCATCCGTTTGTCACCCCTCGTTTTCTCCCTTGGACTGAGCGTCTTATCGTCGGCAACTGTCAATTGAATGGTTTTGTCACACAGCGCCGTATCGGAGACGTTTCGGGTTGTAATTAAAGCACCAGGGCGGAATGGTGCATTGTTTGGATGTTACAATTTCAACGCACGCACTCACACAGAAGCACAGACACGTGTACGTCAGTGCTACAAATTACGTGGATCCATACGAATGTGGTGGTCGTTGATGATGATGACGGTGGTGTTACCTGAACCGTAACCGCTGCGTCGCTCTCTACAGAACTTTCCGACTGATCCACTACTGGAAGGTGCGCTGTAATTGGACGCATAAAACTTAATTGCAACAGTATAAACCTTCAAACATGTTGCAAGCTTACCGACGAAAGCGCTGGAAGGTAAAGTATACACAACATCGGACATATTCTGGCTTAGAGAACGGTTAGAAGTACATTTTCTATTCTTCGCATTAAAGACACATTGCATGTTAAAATTAGTTTATTGCCGGCTCTTCTAGATGCACTTCCACATTTGTGGCTTCTGATCAACATGTGCACCTGGTGCACTGCACGACATACCTCCACTTGAACTAATGCAATAATCGAAGCTGTTTTCATCGGCCGTAGGTTCTCAAAAACTGGTTCATCGTCCACCATTTCTAATACCCAAATACGCCCTCGTGTAAGACAAGAATTTCATTTCCGGGCAAGAATATTTTTTAACTGGAACAAACTCACCAAAAAAAATGGAATTTGAATAGAGTTGATTTCAATGCCCTTTAGAGGCAATTCGCCAAACGTTAACAGGATTTCGAGAATTTTTTTAGAGAACGCAACATCAGAGAGGATTCTGACAAGTATTGGTAAAGGTATCGATGAATTCTGAAGAGGGGCTCTGGGAAACTTCGTAGAAGTCACTAGGAAATCTCTGTGAATCTTGGACGGGATCTAGGCATATCTAGAAGAGGTTTCTGGTAAGTCTCGCAGTAAATTCTGACGAATCACGGAAGGAATTCCTGCAAATCTAAAGGATTTAGGAAAATTTAGTAGGGGCTTCTGGTAAAGTTCAGTTAGGATCACGGTGAATTCCAATTTCTTTGGTGAGGATTTTGGCAAATCAAGATGACGATCTCGGTGGCTTCAGTAGAGGATGTCGGTAAATTCTGCAGAGTCCTTTTAACGAATTCTTGACCAGATTCAGGCGAAATACGGTATGGATACAGGAAAAAATAGAGATTCCTGGAGAGAATTCTGTAGAACTCCGTAAGAGCATTCCGCCAAAACTCTGTAGATAACTCTTGTGCATCTCGGGCAGAATGAAGGTAAATTTTAATGATCGCTTCAAAGACTTCTGAAAAAGGTTCTGACAAATCTCGATGAGAACGTGGCAATAAAGTCGGAGAAGATTCTAGCAAGGTTTGGTGAGAGTTTAAAAAAAACCACACAAGGTCTTGGATAATCTCAATAAGTCCTGTACGGGGGATGACAGATTCAATTCTGGCAAACCCGGGAGAATACCTGATAGCATTCTTGTAATTCTTGAATAGAATTTTAGCGAACAAAGAGCATTCTGGCAAATTTAGTAGTTTCTGGCGTACCCTGGAGAGTTTTCTGATAAAGCTCAGTGAAGATTCTGATGACTTTTGAGTCCTCTGGCAAATACCTAGAAATGTTTTGTAAAATCTCGATAAAAATTTAGGTGAACTCAATCCTGGAGATACTTTCAACGTATCCTGCTGCAGATTCAGATGAATTACGGAGAGAATCCTGGAATATTAAGCCCTGTTTAATCCCGACGAGAACTAGGTCAAATTGCGTAGAATTTCGATGTATTTTGAAGAGAGTCCTGACCAGACTCGGTCGAGATTCGTTCCCATCGGAATTTGTCGTAATTATTGATAGACGTTTTCAGTTCATGTCAGAATCTGTCGAAGTTCGGGATGGACAATTTCACATTGGGTTTTTTTTTTGTTTGCTTGTAGAAGTTGTTTCGGAAGGTGACCCGATTTCGACTTCATTGATGTCCTGAAGATTGTCATTGGCAGCAACATTCAAATGCAAGCTTTCTCCGCTCCTTAAAACTGGAGTGGATTGAAGTGGACGACATCAGACTTAAGGCTGAAGCTGGTAGGATTGGGCTTGTGATTAATGCGTTGAAAACTAAATACATGAAGGCTCACGGGAAGACAATGTTAGCCTCCTAGCACAAGTTCAGATTGACGCTGATGAAATCGAGGTAGTAGACAAATTCGTGTATCTGGGCTCATTGGTGACCGCCGATAACTTTACTAGCAGAGAAATACAAAGGCGCATTATGGCTGGCAATCGTGCCTACTTCGGACTCCGAAGAACGCTAAGATCGAACAAAGTCCGCCGAACCACAAAGTTGACCATCTACAAAACATTAATCAGACCGGTAGTTCTCTACGGCCACGAAACATGGACATTGCCAACGCGCCCTTGGAGTCTTTGAACGGAAGGTGCTGCGTACGATCTACGGTGGAGTGCAGATGGAAGACGGAACGTAGAGGAGGCGAATGAACCACGAATTGCACCAGTTGCTGGGGGAACCTCCCATCGTATGCATTGCAAAAATCGGTCGACTACGATGGGTTGGGCATGTCGTAATAATGTCGGACGACAGCCCTGTGAAAATGGTTCTCGAAAACGAACCGACAGGTACAAGAAGAAGAGGCGCGCAACGAGCAAGGTGGATCGATCAAGTAGAAGGCGACCTGCGGACCCTCCGCTGGCGAGGTACAGCCATGGACCGATTACAATAGATACAACTTCTGTGTACAGCAGAGGCCACACCGGCCTTAGTCTGATTGGTAAGGTAAGTGAAGTGAACGATGTTAAAAAGGTTTTTTTCTTGCACTCTACTCACTTCTACGATTTGTAGAACTTTGAGCAAAAAAAAAAAACAAGTGGCAACACAGTGTATGAGCCAAATCACATTGTTGGGCACACATTTGAATGCATGAATCAGCTTAAGCTTAAAGATATAATCACAGCACAAAAGTGCACAGTACCCTTTGCAATTCACGAGACGCTACTTCGTAGCTATCGGTTCGGCTTTTCACTGCTAAACCATAACCAGAGGTTTCTGCACGTCAAATAACGATTTCCAAGCTCCACAGGAAATTTTTAAGAATGGCTGCTATTCATCACAAGCTACGAGAACTGCACTCGAATCTACGGTTACAGCGACGAAAAAAATCTAAAAGGGAAGAGTCCTGGAGCCAGTTATTCATCAACGAAGTTACACTGCTGGAGTTAACGAAGAGAGTGATACCTCCTGGAAGGCTCAGTAAGGGTTAATTTGTCTGACTTTGGAGGCTGGCTGGGGTAGTTGGTCACGGCGTCGAAGATACCAGATCGGAAGGAACGATAACTACAATGACCCAAGTATTATGGTATAGTAAAAATAAATTATGGCTGTGAATATATTATTCGGAGCCATGCAAATAATAAATGATACCTGTAAGTTACTAAATTTTGATCAGAATCAGAATAGCTGAAAGACCGACCTATAATACTGGAATGACTGTATCATTGAACTGTTGTCAAGGAGCAGAAACTGTGAAGAGGTTGTCTACGAAAACATTTCGAAGCCTGCAGTGTCAAAACTCCATACGGAAAGGGCGGTCGTTCGTATAGGTGGCATAGCAAAATTTTGCTTTCAAAAGCCTGCAGTTTCCGAACCGACGACATCTACGAGCACATGCCCATTCGAATACGGCCGGGAAAGTTCTCTTCCAGCGAATGCCTTCCCCTTTTTTGACGAAGGATAGTCGACCATCTTTATGGAGCACAGCCTGGTGAAGGTACTGGATTTCATAAGACCTGGAAGGGAGATAAGCTAAGGGAGGAAAATGAATCGCTCAAACTATCGATCTTACGTTTATTAAGCCTTGTACAATAATGCTTCGACGCCATTCTGAACGGACCTACGGCAGTTGACCGGAACCTTAGCCATGGTCGATGAAAAGATGTCGGCATTTTCTTCAGCTCTTTCGTGGCCTTGGTGATCCGCTGCTCCCCCGGTTTGGCCACGAAATTATTGGAGTAGGTCCTTAGTTTGAAATTCGTCCAAAAATTTAGTATCGGCGGCAGGTGGGTGGTCTTTAATAAAACGTTTATCTTCAGCCGGTCTATCTCCTTCAGTAATCTCTCGGCATACTGGGCAAGGCCAGGTCCGACCAAAACACATCCTCCGTCGCGTGATACTTCGTGACGAAAGCGGCAACTTACCGCAGGCATTTGAACTGTATATCTCCAAGTTCACCAAGTTTTGGGTCCTCTCTTAGCTCAGTTGGTAAAGGAGCAGCTACAAAACAACACCATGCTGGAGGTGGCTGGGTTCGATTCCCGGTCTGGTCTAGGAATTTTTCGTAAAGGAAAATTTCTCGACTCCCTGGGCATAGGGTATGATAGTACTTGCCACACAATCATACTAATGCAAAAATGGTATTTGGCATCGAAAGCTCTCAATTAATAACTGTGGAAGTGCATCTAGAGCACTAAGTTGAGAGCAAGCAATAAGCTTATTGTGAAAGCAACAAGCTTGAAATGCTGAAGAAGAAGAAGATCTCCAAGTTCACCACAAGCCTCGGAGGACAGCGGCTTGGACATTCTCGCTGATCGTCAGCCAGGGGGGGCCCCTCTGGGGGGTTGTGGTGGGGGATTTTTTTGGGGGGGCGGCTTTCCTCCTTCGTGGGGGGGGTGTTAGGCCCCCTCCCCCTGTGGGGGGTGCGGGGGGGGGGGGGGGGGGGGCTCTTTTTCGTTGGTGGCGCGGCGGGGGCCTGCCGGGGGGGGTTTTTTTTGCTGGGTGGTGGTTTTTTGCGCGGGGGGGGCGCCCGGGGGCGGCCCCCCCTCAAAAAAGTTCCGTTCGACGCTCTCGCTTTTCTACAGAAGAGAGAGGATGTTGTAAATGCCGAATCGGCTATATCCGGCGGACACGAAGTTCCTCATGATGTCCAACTTCTTCGCTCCGTTGGGGAGCTGACAGTGCGAACAAACCATCGAGCGTCGTTGCTTGACTGTGTTCGCCAAGGCTGCTGCAAATCAACTGATAACGCTGTCAAAACAGGGTTGCTACGATTGGCAATACATAGGTAGATGCACCACCAGGTGGCAGGGTAATCATATGAAAAATCGCAAAAATCAGTTCATTTTGTTTTTAAATGTATACGTTATTTCTCATTTAAGGGGGTGGTAAATAGGTGGGAAAAAGGGGGGGGGGGGGTTGGGGGGGAAAACCGAGGGGGGCGATAAGGGGGGGGGGGGGGGTGGGTTTTGGGGGGGGGGGGGGGGGGGGGGGGGGGGGGTTGTGGGGGGGGGGGGGGGATGGGGGGGTTTGTTTTTTTGGTTTTTTTTTTTTTTTTTTTTGGTGGGGTCGCACAGTGATCGGAAAAGCCTTTTTTCACGGCGAAATTAATAACTCCTAAGGGTTACGTTTCCGAATCATGGTGTCTCCTACAAGGTTGTACTGAAAAATGTTGTCCATCTTGTGGTTATCTTTTAGTAGTTCCAAACTCTACCGCTAGGGCGGCGCTGTTGCTAACTTTTTAACAAAGCACAATAGAAGGATGATGTCAAAGACAAGTTTGTAGGGAATATAATTTGCTCAAGACACCATTTTTCTAGCTCTTTGTTTGACCATGATAGAGCTATTTTTCTGCTTTAAATCAGGGTGTCTCTAAAAAATGAGTTTTATAATTCTAACTTTATTGTTTCTCATTTTGAGAAAAAAAAACCCCAAACAAAATATAGAAAACATTATAGCGCACATTTTTGCTGAACAACATTTTTAAAAACAACTTATCATTCAAAAGTTAGGTATAATTTTAACTAAAAATATGCGTTTTTTTTTTCGACCTTATGATTGTTTAGGCGAGAATTGGCTAAAACACATAATGCTACATAAATAAACCCGGGTACTCCTGGGGCACGCGAGCAGAAAAATAGTTCTATCATGGTCAAAAAAGAGCTAGAAAAATGGTGTCGTGGGAAATGTTGTTTGATTTTATTTTCCCTAAAAAATATAGACACAAAAAAAACCCGCCACCGGGCCGGGATCCAAAACGAAAATTTTCCATTCGATTTGACAGTTGTTTTGGATACATCAACTGTGCCAGATTCACGTTGGCCGGTCTATTACTTGAGTGTCTATACTACAAACTTGTCTTTGACATCATCCTTCTATTGTGCTTTGCTAAAAAGTTAGCAACAGCTAGTTTGGAACTACGAAAAGATAACCACAAGATGGACAACATTTTTCAGTACAACCTTGTAGGAGACACCATGATTCGGAAACGTAACCCTTAGGAGTTATTAATTTCGCCATGAAAAAAGGCTTTTCCGATCACTGTGCGTTGGCTTCATTGGTTATAGTGCCTTTGTACCAACAGACGATGAATCAGCGGTGAGAACATGATTTGCTTTGAGATTTGGAGTTGCGTTCATAGTAGATTGGAAGGACTGACTGGCTGACGAGTACGTGTTGCCTGAGATAGCAAGTTGGGAACCCCCTTCGCAGTTCTCGGTGGTGACACGTTCATTGATGGTGTCCCATCGTCCATTAGTGGTATTTTCGCAGGCCCCCGAAAATTCCGCGAAGACTGAAGATGCTCGAACTCCCTAAAGTAGATCCCTTTTGGCCAGATTGATGGATCCAATGCAGTTTCCTTCAAGTTCTTGTTAAATCCAACTTTGAATGAAATGAAAGCAAAATACTCTAGGTCGGCATCTATACGCACAAGTTTCCTAACATCAACAGTTAATTCAGTTTGCAGACAATTTTTTAACAGTTCAGAGATATCATCCTCTGTGACGTGGCGCGCAATCCGAGATAAAAAAAATAACCATTAAATTTTATTGGCTTGGTCAGATTTAAGTTCATAGCTTCTTCATTTTTAATCCTGAAACGATTACCTCGTGCATTTGATTGTCATTTAATATCTGTATTCTAATGTCCGTGTTAGTATTTTTCGTTTCTTTCGTCTGACGTTTACACTGATGTCTGTCTTAGCAAAGCAAAGCACAAATATCAAACGTGTACAAGTATAGAACACTAAAACTAAATTTCAACTCGACAAACCAATTCCCTTGGGCTTCCATCGAATTCAAGCATCCCAACCCCGCGAAGAGAACCCAACCATGTGCGTGTTTACTGCCGATGAAACAAAAAAAGGTTATACATTTTTCTACTTTGTCCCGTTTGTCCTTCCCGGACTCGTCTCCCACCTGGTCACCACTTTAATCCGCTCCACCTGGCACCGCTAAAAGACGACGGTGAACATTTTCGCCCTTGCCATACTGTGTTACCAAGCCGTGGAGTGTTCGATCACGACATCGGGCCGTCACAACGATTCCCGGTACCACTAAGCCACCCGCCGGGACCCGCTCCCCCTTCGACCAGACAACCCAAACGCAAAAGGAAAAATCGATTTTCTCCAAACAGAGAAAAGGAGCATGCAATATTTTCCATCCAGAACCCTGACTACAAGGCTACTTACTTATTAGATTTTACACGACTAGCCAGCTTCCGGACTTTCCAGACTCCCCGGAACGATTCACACACCTTTCGGCCTACAAATTAACGAAAAATGCACACACTTTTGCCTCTTCTGCTGCTGCTTCTATCTTCTTTTCTTCGGATGTTTGTTTCCCCCACATTCACCGCACACAACAAGAAACGCGATCGCTTCTCTTCGAGTGCTTCTTCGCCTACAACTCGCTCACTCGCTCCACTCGCGTTTTCTTCCTCTGCGGACACACAATTTTATACGGGCGGGGGTCAAAATGATGTCATCACACTAAAATTAACACTGTGAAGAAAAATAATAACAATGAAAGAGACTCGAAATATAACTGATTTCACTCAAAGCGAATGAAAACCAACACTGTTTGCGCTAGAGAAAAAAAATCAAAACAAATTTAGAAACACTGGAAAATGGAAAATCTTGACACAATTATGACGATGGTTCAGTGGAAGTTCTCGCGATTTTTTCCGGGTGGTCAACGGCGAGAACCATCGAACTGAATTCCAGTTTTCACTCAACGTTTTTTTTTTTCTCTATCAGCCGGAATAACGGGTCTTCTCCGTCGTGGGGCCTCGAAATTCCGCCGATGTTACTTCGTTGGGCTCCAATCCACCACCGCGCGCACACACATTCACACAACTAGCCAGCAGTCACACAACCAGTCCGACGGAGTCCCTTTGGGTGCGGCGCTTCCGATTGGAATCGACGGAAAAATCTACTTTCTCTCCACTTCACCGGTCCGCTTTCGACACAGTTCACAAATTCCTATCGCCGGTTACACGAGTTTTCAGTTTTCCGTGCAGAATTTTCACCATGCAGTGAAGAATTTTAAGGTTTTTTTTTCAAGACTAACCCGTTTTGCGACTTTGTTCACGACGTTCGTTCGGCCATACTTTTCACTAGCGAATGAATGGACACGACCAAGCAAGACGAGAACCGAGCTCGCAAAGTAGTGGGAAAAAACCGAGAGCTGATGGATTTGGGGATAGAAGTGTGCGTACGTGTACGGATGAGGATAGTTTATGTTCCGTTATGAACATGTGTGCGTGTGGTGTTCTTGGGAGTTGATGCGGATCGTTTTGTTTTCCCATTTGAGGTTGGATGTGGGAGTGTGAACTAGCGGTACATCGTGAAGCAGACGGGTTGGGCTTTGGTGTGCGAGATAAACATTGACAAAAATGACGCGATAGACGAGCTGGCTTGAAATATTGGGTTAATTTGAAGTTATCTTGTGCTACTGTACTAAAATGTACACGGCTTTTGAATTAACTCCAAGTTTCGTCGCAGCTGAAAAACGGAATATCCCACTCATCTGTATTTCCAAACAACCTAAAATTGAGTACGATTGACTCAAATCAGACAAAAGTATGGCTACTCAAAATCAGTAAAGGATTTTCGTAGTGGTAAGATGACAAACAGTCAACTTGGCTTGAAACAGGTTGATGTTTACTAATTGTCAACGTGTTACTCCAAAATATTTTTTTTCTTTTTGGGTAGCTTACCCTTTTCCCATTTTTGGTTCATGTTTTACGCTTAGAAAATATTACCGAACTCGGTTGAATTTCAACTGAGTTTTTATCTGCTGAATGCTCGATTCAAAATAGAAGAACCGAGTTCTCGTTAAATGTTTACTTTTTCACAATCTGTCAAATTTACCGAAAATCTCGTTGACAAAAATAAATCAAATCAGCAATAACCGAACATCGGTTTGCTCAAATATTACCGAACGCTGTCAAACAAACCAACTTTTCTGTTGCAGTTACGGAATTCGATTCTTTTTGGCAGTACTGGAATTTGGATTTATATTGCTTCGAATTTCATAGTAATCCTCATAAATTTTCCTATTTTCCATCCATTTTTTTCCAAATCATTTTTTAGCAGATACATTACCTGTAACGAGATCATGGCAGTTAAAACAGACTATAGCGCAGGATACCTGCAAATATAATTACAACATTAGTATCAAATACTTACAGAAGATTTCAACCAAACGTGCATCCTTCTGTTGAAGTCTCTCGGTATTTTTTTTTCATTTTCAAATGACAAAAAAACATAGTACGGAGAATTTTCGCAAAACGACATTCGGCGCGCACACGTGAGATAAAATGGATGACGATTTTTCTGGCCTTATCAACACTAAAAAAACAATGCACCTTATATTTAAGTGCAATCACCTATAGATTTGGGCAAAGTGCAAAGTTATTGCTCTGTATTGGTGCGGCACTTATTTTTTATTAAATGTGGTCAATTAACCATATGTGCAATAAATATATCGTCTTTAAGTGCAAGAGCTAAATAGATATTAATAATAGTGTACATGGATTGCATTAACTTGTCCTAGCAAAAATCAAATGAGTATTTTAATACGTTTTATGTGAAAAGGTGCATGGATTTTATTTTTTCATAAAAAGTTTAGCATTGGATTTTTTGCACTATTCATGTAATAAAACGAAATGTATGAATGAAAGAGGTTTTATTTGTACCATCATAAAAACTTCATCACTTTTTGAAGCTATCGCGTTCAGCAGCTCTTCTGCGGGAATGGCAAAAATGCTCGGCAGATCTGAAATATTCACAATAAACACTGTTAACATGGCAAAGAAGAACATCCATAGTAATTTATTACCTTCAAAAAATTCAGTGACTTCCGCTGGCAAACCAAGTACCTAAACCACCACACGTTAAACTTCACTTTGCTTCTCCATTTTGCAGTTTTTCTTCTTCTAGAACGATAAAGCAGCTGCTTGTTTTTCGCGCACGGTTTTTTATTTCGTTTTAAGTGCGAAGATGGATAGAATAGGGCAAAGTGAAAACACACTTGAATGACATTTCTCGCTCCATTGAAAATTATGTGCGGACCATATCAGTCTCATTGGAAACGAACCTGTGTATTAAGTGACGGGTGTTAAAAATTATGTTCGGCAAATGAAAATCATACTGGCTCACATGTTTTCAATTCGAAGCAAAAATTGACCGATTTAAGTGCCAATTTCAATAATAAAAATTATTGATTTATTTCCAGTGAAGTCAACTAAACTAACCGAGTTTTTTGGTCAGTCATAGCACAGAGAACAGATATTGATGTCCATATGCCTTTTCTTGAAAAAAAAACGTATGTAAAAGTTAATATGGGCAGCCGGTATAAAAAGCAAGTGCAGAGAAAAACAAACAAAGATTTTCAGGTTATGAGCTAGGCTTTTTATTGATAAACATTGACATGACAGTTATCGCACAACTGCAGCGCCGCCTACCAGGAGCATAACTACATACATTTGAAATGTCAGTTTATAGTTTTACACAAGTAACAGACCGAAGACGAACGTCTATTCTCTGTGGCCATAGCAAGTGTTTGACGTTTAAGAATATTCAGCTAATGCTCGGTTCAGGTTACAGGGTTTTCTCGAATTTCGTGTACTGAACTTTTGAATATCGCTGCTTTACCGTATTGTTCAGTTAATCATTAATTTTTATCTGGCAAATATATCACATAGTAACCGAAGTTTAGGTTTGACTCAAAAAAATACACCCGAAAACAGTATATAGAAATGATTTATTCGGTATTTGGTTGATAAGGTCGGTATCGTGTTCGAAAGAAATTTCTTTTTCTATCTCAATCCCATGTTAAATTCCGTTTACTGAAACGGAAAAGTAAAGAATCGAAAAGAAATTTCTGCAGCAGTACCCACCTGAAAAGAACGAAAAATAAAATCGGAATTTGTAAGGTTTCCATACAAACTAATGGGAGCTGTCACTTTTACTTTCGGAAAAATATCCCGCTAGATTATTCCGTAAGTGAAGGTGACATTTCGTTCCATGCAGATTTGTCAAAATTCCGCTTGGTAATATTGAACAAAATTCCGTAACCGTTCTACTTTTTAAGTCGATACTGTCCTACACAGAGAGGAATTTGATGGTCAATTTTACCATTATTGGGGGTTAGGATGACTATTGCAGTATAGTGATTTTGAACCGACTATGATCATGGTCAAAACTACCATTAAAAATAGTTGATGCAACATTTTCCATAATGTTGGAATAGTCCTTGTTACCATGATCATAGTCAAAAATGCCATGAACGTGGTGAATTCGACCATTTTCATGGTTATTGAAACCATTATATGCGATAGTCATCCTGACCATGATTTAATTGTCGGTACAACGATGTAATTTTTCTCAGAGTATAACCGATGTAGTTTGGTAGAAAAGTGAACCGAGTTAGGTGTTATTTTCTAAGTGTGTATGTACAATTAATAGTATTGTTCACAAAGATAAGATGACAATAGGAGTTAGTGTTTCTACAATAGAATCTACTGTAAATAGAGACATTGACTATAGAAAACGGGGGTTGTTAAAATTGTTGTAAAATTGTTAAAAAAAATGATTTTCTTCCGAACAAATTTGTTTCACAATTGTTGGAAATTCTGACATATGGGGTGAATAGTAAACGTTTTGAAATGACAATTTGCATTTTTCATTTATCTAATACGTGAACAATAAGATTCATGGGTGGCAATAAATTTTAATATTATTTTATATCATTGTATTGTAATGTTATGGTTACTTTTATCCGGGTGTTCAGCTGGTAGCAAATACATACATCAACAAGTTTTAATTTTTCAGGAATAAAATGGTTTAAAATGCTTCCTACTGCACGTACAATCAACATGCAATGTCGATCACGGCCGGAAATTGTGACGGAACATGAGACACCAGGAGGAGGTTTGTCATTCGCTTTGTTAGAGAATCACACGCCACAGCAAGTGACTTTTCATCGATTATCCGTGATTCGGTAAGTGCTGCAGAAATGTCGCGAATACAACATTCCCAAACAACATCTTTTCATCGATTTCAAATCAGCGTATGATACAATCGATTGAGACCAACTATGGCAGATCATGAACGAATATGGTTTTCCGGAAAAAAAAAAACGCGGTTGATAAAGCAACGATGGATCGAGTGATGTGTGTCGTCCGAGTATCAGGGACGTTCTCGAGTCCCTTCGAATCTCGGAGAGGGTTACGGAAAGGTGATGGATTGTCGTGTTTGTTGTTTAACATTGCATTGGAGGGTGTGATTCGAAGAGCTTGAATAGACATGAGTGGCACGATCTTCAGTAAGTCTGTCCAACTATTTGGCTTCGCCGTCGACGTTGATATCATAGCACGTAACTTTGAGACGATGGCGGAAAAGTACATCAAACTTAAGGCTGAAGCAACAATCAAAGTGCAACCAGCGATTTGAAATTGGTTCACTGTTGTAGAACCCCTAGTTCTGAAGTACATCTTGCAGTCTGCACCTTGCCATGCACTCTTGCGCTTTTCAGTACCTTTTGGTACAAGTATCATTTTTTTTATTTTGTTTCGCTATGTTATTTTGCCAGAATATTTGCGAGTGTATTGGTGTGAGCTACTGTCTTAGGGGCGCACCAGTAAGCTTGGGACCGAGCTTAGGACTGGTGTGCTAGTACTTCCTGAGCCAAAAAAAAAATTCGTTTTCTTCATGACTATCCACCCGCTGGCTGAAGCTGGTAGGATTGGGCTTGTGATTAATGCGTTGAAAACAAAATACATGAAGGGAAGAGGCTCACGAGAAGACAATGTTAACCTCCTACCACGAGTTCAGATCGACGGTAATGAAATCGAGGTAGTAGACGAATTCGTGTATCTTGGCTCATTGGTGACCGCTGATAACGACACCAGCAGAGAAATACAAAGGCGCATTATGGCTGGCAAGCGTGCCTACTTTGGATTCCAAAAGACGCTAAGATCGAACAAAGTTCGCCGAACTACAAAGTTGACCATCTACAAGACATTAATTAGACCGGTACTTCTCTATGGCCACAAAACATGGACATTGCTAGTGGAGGATCAACGTGTCCTTGGTGTCTTTGAACGGAAGGTGGAAGACGGAACGTGAAGGAGGCGAATGAACCACGGATTGCATCAGTTGCTGGGAAAACCTCCCATCGTACACATTGCAAAAATCGGTCGATTACGATGGGCAGGACATGTCGTACGAATGTCGGACAACAGCCCTGTGAAAATGTTTCTCGAAAACGAACCGACTGGTACAAGAAGAAGAAGCGCGTAACGAGCAAGGTGGATCGATCAAGTAGAAGGCGACCTGCGGACCCTCCGCAGACAGTGAGGCTGGCGAAGTACAGCCATGGACCGTTTACAATGAAGACAACTTTTGTGTACAGCACACCGGCCTTAGTCTGGTTGGTAAGGTAAGGTATGACAAAAAAACGCATAACGATCCACGCTCTTCCGATAAAAGAAGTCCCTATCACATAGGTAGAAATCTGAAGATCGTCTCGGTCCAGTCAAATCTAGCCAACCAGATTAATCCATCACCAAGAATAACGAGTTGCCTGTTCAAGTGGAACCTCCTCATATGTCGATCGAAATTCTTGTGAAGCTATCCTCGAGTACGCTAAGGAAGATTACTAGAAATCCTACTGGAATTTTTTAAGATTCCTACCTTGTTATAAGCAGCCCAACAAGACTCAACCAAAACCTTAACTCGAACCTTCGAACACAAAAAATGCACCAGAGAGAAAGAAGCCAAAAACCAATAATATATTAAAATTTCTTAATTATTAATTGATTTATTTTTCAATCCAGAGGAATTTATCAGTCAGCGTCCTAATCCTACAATAAAGCATGCATCGTGCAGATGAAAGGAGTTCTACGGAATCTTCCACTTATTTCCCTGAGCTGTAATAACAAATTTCTGCTGAAATGGTTATGTGGTATTGATCAACGGTTTATCGTAAAATTTGGTGGTCTCCGACATCTGAATGATGAACATCAGCTAGGACAAAACGGCGCCTCGATGATCGTTCCCAATTTTCATGTTTTGCTCGGAATGACATAACTCCTGGAAATACTTCTGAAAGTTGTTCTTATCTGTGACACCAATTCCATTTCCCACTAGTGAACCGTAATAGGAACGGCTGACAGAATTTGAATGACTGAAGTAAATGTGTTTGTTGTTTTACCAAGACTGCCCGGTCAGTAGCCCAATCTTTTGAAACGATTTGAAATCGTTTGAAGATTTCAAATTGACCAGATTGACCGACCCCTTGGGCACAGACAAACAGACATAACACTCGTAAACACATTCATCGCACGCCCTAACAGTCGCTTCAAATAATGTTTTGTTTGGGACCGCACTTCTCTTTGTGGCGCCACTGAAGCGTTGAACAAGTCATCCAATATCGAACTGTCATCTGTTTGGCTTTGTTTACATCGCGACTGTAAGATGGGGTGGAAATGCGAATTTGGTTTGTGCTCAAATAGAGCAGGAGCAGCGACAGGAAAAATATTCCATTTCTTCCCTAAGCAGCATTAAAAATAGTAGGTAGTATTTATTTAATCAATGTATTATATAATTCATATTTGAATCACGTATTTATAGTTTTGCCTTATGGGTGCAGTTTTGCTGCTCTGACGAGCTAGCGGAAATATTTTCGGTAGGATGTGTGGCTGCAGTTCGACTACGCCGGATATGTTCGGCTCATTTCCTGCTAGAAGCGTACAAGAATCCACTTACGGAAAAAGGGTAAGCAAGTAAAAGATTTATTTGCAACTATTTATCAAACTCGAGACATGCAGAATATGTCCAAATACATTACCGATGATGAAGTTTATTATGACCTAGAAGTAGCGAAATGCTATCCTGGAACCACTCTGTTTGAAATTAGTATCCTTGCATTGACTGCATATAGACAGCGATTTTCGAAATATTTGTACCAGAATCGTAAATACGTTAAAACAAGGCTATCTGAACGCGTCAAGTATGATAGATTCGAAGCCTGTTTGCCTGTGGATAAGCTTTTCAACACACTCACCACCGATTATTTGAAACAACTAAGGCTAAAGGCCAGTATGGACTTAAAAAGTAAAGAGGTTACGGAATTTTGTTCAATATTACCTAGCGGAATTTTGACAATCGATCTGCATGGAAAGAAATGTCACCTTCACTTACGAAATAA
Organism: Aedes koreicus; assembly: GCA_024533555.2. NCBI lineage: Eukaryota > Metazoa > Arthropoda > Insecta > Diptera > Culicidae > Aedes > Aedes koreicus. Next base: position 451,458 of record JAHHFK020006007.1, read on the forward strand.
TTGAGCGGGATATTTTTCCGAAAGTAAAAGTGACAGCTCCCATTAGTTTGTGTGGAAACCTTACACATTCCAATTTTATTTTTAATTCTTCTCAGGTGAATACTGCTGCAGAAATTTCTTTTCGATTCTTTACTTTTCCGTTTCAGTAAACGGAATTTAACATGGGATTGAGATAGGAAAAGAAATTTCTTTCGAACACGATACCGGCCTTAAACCGAAAAAACACAGCTGTTGCAAAACAGAGGAAAAAAAAACAAAACCGAAAGTCAAATAGGATGAACCTTCCCCAAAAGTAAAATAAAATGTAATAATGCATTTTGTTTTCATGTTTTTATATATATCAAATGTAGCCGTTCTCTACTGAAATAAAGAAATTAGGTATAAATATTGATACGTTTGATAGTACATGATAATTAACTACTATATCACTTGCACTAGTAACGTTCTATTACAACTAATGCCTATTCTGCAACATCTACTCAAACCAGGTCCAGTGTCCCTCTTGACCGTCAGCAAACTACAATCAAATGAACAAAAAACAACATTAATTTACGATAAAGTAGAAAGTCTTGCAAACACAGATACTTACCTACAATTTCCAACTGTTTTAAAAAATCTAACTATATCTACTACTAAAACTACATCTTCTTCTTCTTCTTTTTGATTGAGCGACGTTTGCTCAGTCAGGGCCAGTAACTGCGACTATATGCCCAAAACTACATCTAAAATGTTGAGAACGACAGGTCAGGCAATGTTATTTTATTCCTATTTAGTAGTTAGCAAGAATATGACGTCACACGCACATTTTTTTTTCGGGATGCCTGTACTTCATCTCGGAAATTCACCCACTTGCCTTAAGATCCCACTGCCTGTTAATCTATTTTCGTTTGAATCATTTTTGAGTGTAAACCGATGTTCTGTACCACCTTTCTCACAAACTCATTGCTCTATGACAATAGTTTTAGTACAACGATGACCGAATGACAGACAGAGAATTTCAAATAAATTCTAATCTGTCAATCCGCTCTGCTGGTTCGGCTCGCACGTTTTTCGAAAAGCCGCATCTCATCTCAAAGCCCAGCTTCTCGGCATCGCGGATCCTTTCAACAACAAAAAAATACCTTCACGTGCGCTGTTTTCGGCGATTTCTAACTAGTTGATAAGCGTATCAGTTAGTCCCAGTACTCGTCACTTGCAAACCAGCGTTCGAGTTGTGTGGTTCTAGTGCTTTAACCCCGTCTTCTTCGTTCTGAAAAACCGATACCAAGATGTCCAAGCCCCAGTACAAGATTGGTAAGAATGGAGTTTATTTTTAGAAAATTACAAAGTTAACGGGAATCTTCCGACCCCATAGCTGACATCAGTCTCGCCGAATTTGGCCGCAAGGAGATCATGCTGGCCGAGAACGAAATGCCCGGTCTGATGGCCTGTCGGGCAAAGTACGGACCACAGAAGGTGCTGAAGGGTGCCCGCATTGCCGGATGTCTGCATATGACCATCCAGACGGCGGTCCTGATCGAAACGCTGGTCGAACTTGGCGCTGAGGTGAGTTCTTCGAGGGTGGCTGAATTGCGCAATAATATTTCAAGAGAGCTGACAAACAATGACCAGTTAGAATTTTGGATCGTCCGGGGGGGAGATAAGAGCTTAGCGATAACCTTGACCCCCTTTCCTTTCGCTTGTTGGAGCATGTCTCGTGTGACTATCGTTTTCGGTAGTAACGTACATGACGCACATGAGCGTTAGAAGAGAGGTCAATCCGATAGGGTTTAGGCGATTTCCTTTTCATTGTGCTTTATTTTTAGGTTCAATGGAGCAGCTGTAACATCTTCAGCACCCAAGATCATGCAGCCGCTGCCATGGCCAAGGCCGGTATTCCGGTGTACGCGTGGAAAGGCGAAACCGATGAGGAGTACATGTGGTGCATTCGTCAGACGTTGGTCTTCAAGGATGGTCAGCCTTTGAACATGATTTTGGATGACGGAGGCGATCTGACCAATCTGGTGCACGCCGAATACCCACAGTATCTGAAGGATATCAAGGGAATCAGCGAGGAGACCACCACCGGAGTGCACAATCTGTACAAGATGTTGAAGGAGGGCAAGCTGGGAGTTCCGTGCATCAACGTGAACGATTCCGTCACCAAGAGCAAGTTCGACAACCTGTACGGATGCCGTGAATCTCTGCTGGATGGAATCAAGCGGGCTACGGATGTGATGATTGCCGGAAAGGTTTGCGTGGTGGCCGGATACGGTGATGTTGGTAAGGGATGCGCTCAGGCGCTGCGAGGATTCGGGGGACGGGTTCTGATCACGGAAATCGATCCGATCAATGCGCTGCAGGCAGCCATGGAGGGCTACGAGGTGACCACCATGGAGGAAGCCAGTAAGGAAGCACAGATCTTCGTGACCACCACTGGATGTACCGACATCATCATGGGTGAACATTTCATGAACATGAAGGACGATTCGATTGTGTGCAACATTGGACACTTTGATTGCGAAATCAATGTGGCCTGGTTGAACGAAAACTCCAAGGAGAAGGTCAATATCAAGCCCCAGGTCGATCGTTACCTATTGTCAAACGGAAATCACGTTATCATTTTGGCCGAGGGACGATTGGTCAATTTGGGTTGCGCCACCGGTCATTCCAGTTTCGTCATGTCCAACTCGTTCACCAACCAGGTTCTGGCTCAGATCGAACTGTGGACCAAGCCGGGCGATTACAAGGTTGGAGTTTACGTTCTGCCAAAGAAGTTGGATGAAGAAGTGGCTGCTTTGCATTTGGACAAACTCGGTGTCAAGCTGACCAAGCTGAGCCCGCGGCAGTCCGAATATTTGAACTTGCCTGCTGAGGGTCCTTACAAGCCGGATCACTACCGCTACTAGGTTTATATTGGAAAAAAAAGTTGTGTTTCGATTTTGTTCTGATGCCATCGTGATTTGGAAGTGTTTTATTTTTCTAATACAGTTTTCAATACACAAACGAACACGCTGAAGCCAGGTTCCTATCTGCCGATGACATCCCCTTTCTTCTGCTGTGATAGGAGTTGTTCTTTCTGCTCCGCCGTCTGCCGCTCTGCTGCTTCCTCTTGTCGTCGTAGTCGTCGTGGTGTCAAGTAGAACATCTCCACGGCCCAGCTGATTGCCGTCACGTAGGTGGCCAGGTTGAGACAGTGAAGCGTGACCGTGTAGTTGGTGCGATCGCGGATGAAACCTGGGTGGGGGGAAAAAGTTTTGAAGGGTTAGTATGGTGGGAAAAAAACAATCGCGATGGGCTCGTCCGGGATTTGAACCCGGGACCTCTCGCACCCTAAGCGAAAATCATACCCCTAGACCAACGAGCCCGTTGAGGTGGGGGGCGGAAAGGGTTCTTGAAAAACGAATCGATTTTGGATTGATCGATTGGTAAACCATTTTACAGTAAACTTTCAATTTCGCATTTTCCCTCCCTATCTTGATGACTTTGGCAGTCCCTTCAGCCTGCCGTACATCCAGTTATCAAGCTCGCGATCAATCAATCACTGCTGTCTCCGTTTGAAAGTGTTTTACGTTAAGTGATCTGTGCTTACTGGGGTGGTAACTTACTTTATATGTATTGCTGTGGGGACAATTCGGTCAATCGAATTAAACCGCGGCGGTTTCTCTGATATAAAACTATTTATTCTCTGAACGTGTTTACGTGTAACATGTCTAGTTTTTTACTGTCCTTTTTCTCTGCATAGGCTGGTACTCTACTATTGCGATGATGACAGGGTGGTACGTTAATGTTTCGCTGATGATAGTGTGGCTCCAACTGGTACCGCTACATATAAACACCGCCCCCCACCGAGTTACACCATGAATCGAACACGGTGTCCTGTTGGTGTCACAGTCACTGTGTGACGATCATCGTGGGGGGTAACTTGACAAACCTTGATCACAAATAAAAGCAGGCTTTACTCGATCAATTGAAACCACCTGATTTTTTTTCCCAAACACCAGGTTCTCAAAATATTTTTCGCCCCGTTTAAGAACTTCGTAGGGCCCCTCGTATGGTTGCTGAAGTAGTCGTCTAACTGCTTCAATTCGGATGAATACATGACTGCAATCCTTCAATCTCGGATTCGTAAAGACTCGCTCCTTGGAATGACGTGTACTTGCTGGCGCTTTCAAATCCGAGAACATTCGATGTAAGATCTTCGCAAATTCCGTACGATCCACATCTTGTACAGGTCCGTCGTAGAACTCACCTGGGATTCTAAGTTGTTGACCAACCACGAGCTCCGCTGCCGAACATCGAGAATCTTCAAGGAACGCAGACCTTATACCAAGCAGTACTAACGGAAGACGATCATGCCAATTCTTTGGATCCGTGCACATCAATGCCGCCTTTACTGTGCGTCGGAAACGCTCCACCATTCCATTTGATTGCGGATGGTAAGCAGTGGTGTATATGTGATGTACCCCGAGAAGATCCGTTAACTCCTGGAATACCTCTGAGTCGAATTGACGCTCCTGATCAGTGGTTATTGTTTCTGGTGTCCAGAGATATCCATTCGGTGTATAAGGCCATCGCTACTGTCCGAGCAGTCATGTCCTGGAGTGGTATTGCCTCCGGCCAACGTGAAAATCGATCAACAATCGTAAGCAGATACCGGAATCCTTTTGACGGCAGCAGCGGCCCTACTAAATCAACATGGATGTGTCGAAAATCTTCGACCTTTGGCACTGTTGACAAGCTCTAACAAACTTGGTGATGTTCTTGTTCAAGTCGACATACCTTGGTTGCATTTACTTTGTACCGCATTGACATTTCTTTACCTAAATATATATGTACGTTGTTCCAATGTAAAAAGTCAAATAATAAAAACGTGTTCGATTTTTGATAAAACTTTACTCGCGTTTTAAATCGTAGTTTCGCGTCTTATTATTATTAGCAAATCCCGGAATTGGTTCCTGAATTAAGGAGTGTATCGAATATAAGCTATCCACATACATTTGCGTTGTACGCATGTATTTGTGATGGTTTTTTATGCTCTGAACACTGCATGCTGTGCGTTTGACTGTCAGCTTTCTTTTGTTTACTTGTTTGTGCGGTTCAAATTCTGCGTTTTCAAAATGTCGCGTATTGAAAAGGAAGTGAAAATTAAGGTTCTGGACACATGGCTAAGTGAGAAGGGTATTACTATGCGAAAATTGGCGAAGCGGTTTGGAATTCATCATGCGAGTGTTAAAACCATCATTAATAAGTTTGGGGAACACTATTCTTTGGATGAGCTACCAGGAAGAGGCAGAAAACCCGGTTCTTCCAACCCGAAACTGGAGCAGAAAGTGGTATCTCTAATCATGAAGAACAAATCAATGTCAATACGTGATTTGGCCAAAAAAGCAGGAACGAGTGTCGGAATGATCCAGCGTATCAAGAGGCGAAACCACCTGAAGACCTACAAGAAGCAGAAAATCTCGAAACAAAGTGCAGAACAGAAGAAGCGAGCAGCAACAAGGGCCCGGAAATTGTATTCGCGTCTTTTGCAGCGTCCGGATGCATGCGTTTTGATGGACGATGAGACCTATGTAAAGGAGGACTCAAAAACCCTTCCAGGTCCACAATACTTTACTGCCGTCGTTGGGGAGGATGTGAGCGATGCGGACAGGTCGATTCAAGTGGAGAAATTCGGTCGAAAGGTACTGGTATGGCAAGCAATATGTTCCTGTGGTTTGAAGTCAACCATTTTTTACACTACCGGAACTATAAATGCGGAAATCTATCGATCTGAGTGTCTCCAGAAGAGATTGTTGCCTTTATATAAGAAGCATAGTACACCTCCACTGTTTTGGCCGGATTTAGCGTCGGCTCACTATGCCAAAACCACTCTCAATTGGCTTGCGGAAAAGGGTATAGATTTCGTTGAGAAAAATATCAATCCACCAAATTGCTTTCAGCTTCGACCCATCGAACGTTACTGGGCAATCGTGAAGAGGGTCTTCAAGAAGACTGGTAAAGCAGCTGGGAACATGCGGGAGTTCAAAAAAATTTGGGCTCAAGCGTCCAAAAAATGCGATGCAACACTTGTCCGGAACTTGATGAAGAGCATTCGATCCAAAGTTCGAAAATTCGTGAAGGAATAACTTAAATTTCATCCGGTCTTCATTATATTCAAGTTTAACCTCGTACAATAAAGGATCAATTTGTTGTATGAATAAAATATCGGTTTTCAACAAAATTTGAAAGAAAGTTTATGGATAGCTTATTTTCGATACACTCCTTATTATACAAGATGTGAGCATAATAAATGGTGTACTGGAGCTTTCTATGGAAAATAGGATCTGATTTTCGTATTCCAATCTTTACCTCCAGTTTTCTCGGTTTCGTGATTTTGGAATATCGTCCTTTTCAAATGTTAGTCTTGATTTTGCCGCCTGTTTTCGATCAAGTTTGCGAGCATATTCTCTGACGCAAATGTTACCGACGATCAGATAATTGCGGCAACGAACAACGTTCCTCTGCATGGCCACACATTGGGTGCTATCGATATCAGTATTGAGATGATCTCCATCGCCGCATCGTAGCTCAAGTCATCCTTCAATCCTGGCCCAGATGGAGTTCCGTCAGTATTTCTAAAGAAACACATTTCCAGTCTGCTGCCCCCCTTGCATCCTAGCTTGCATCGTCTGTTCCGGATTTCCACATCAAGTGGCATATTTCCCTCCTGTTGGATCCGAATTTACTATAATGTCGGAATTGTCCTTGTAACCTTGACTATAGGCAACAATACAAAGAATGCATGGTATGCAATAGTCATCTTGACGATGATTTAATTGTCAGTACAACCATAGACTAACTACAACCATGGAATTATTCTCAGTGTTTGTTGAATTGATTTGCCATTTACGTGAAATCGTCGTTGGAAGAGCTTAGTTCCATGTGCATATAATCGAGGTATATCTGTACTATGTAAACAAGTTTCTCACACAACTTAATCTGAGTTTAAACTATATGGAATGTTAGTAGACTTTTTATATTTGACTACGTGTAAGCATAAAAATGATTACTTTTTAAACTCAACGCAAAGCAAAATCTCCGAGAGTAATTGCTGTGAGATATTAAAAGCTAAGATGCTGCTTTCCAGGCAATTCCAATGGAACAAAGAAAGATGATTTTCCATCATATGTACACACAGCTGATTGAACTACTCTCGTCAATCCCTTGAAGTGCACTCATTCTCTCGGTCTCTCAGCTATCCAAGAGAAGCCGCCGCTGGAACACTCTCTTTTCTCCAACGGTTTGTCATTGCTGAAGTGTGCGTGGGTCAAAAATCACAACATCTTCTCTCCTTCACTGTCGCACATAAAACCGCAAACAAGAACAGCACTGTGCCGTCGTTTTATGTATGTTATGTTGCGCTTTTAGGTGGATACTTTGTTTGATGCGTTGTTGCCATGGCGGTAAATAGCGGCGGTTGCGGTTGAGGATGGCAAAGAGGATGGTTAGATGAAGATAGTGCCTGTGGGGGTTGGTGGTGCACTTGCGCTCAGTTTTCCTCCGGATGGGACATCGCGTGTACGTGTTTATTGTTGTGATCCCCGCGCGAAAAGAACCGGGAGTGAAGAAAATGGAAGTGCATTATTATAATCTACTGAAATTTCTCTAGCCGAGAGTGATCGAATTGTTTTGGTTTTTCCCGGTTGTGCAACTATACTTGTATCGATGAGCGTCGGGTGGCGACGAGTGCGGAACAAAATATTATGATTAGAATGGATTGATTCGTTGGAGGAAATTTTACCAGGCTTCTCCCATCAGCGGCGTTTAACATTTTGAAATTGGATTACCGACCGATTGGCAGTCGTCCTTTTCTAGGTGACGCACCGAAGATCAGCTATTATTTGTTCGTTGTTTTGCCGGCGAAGAAAGAGCAGAGAAGCACGAAACAGGAAAACGGACCGGGCTTATGTGAGTAATGCTTTATTTATTTTTAATATAGCTTTAATATACCCAACACGTTGTAACTTTATCGTTTTGTTTATGTTTTTGGAACCGTCGATACGGTGACGAATGAAGGCGATGTTCGGGGTTTTCAATGTAGAGGAGATAGATTGAATGATGTAGTGGAGATCATAAAATGATTACTGTGGCATGCGGGTAAGAAGTCGAATTGCTGCTGGTGCACTGAACTTAAGCATAACAGTTGTTTATCGATTGATTTACCATCGATTTTGGGTAGACGCTAAAAGCGCTCTTATTTTCGTTTGAAAACGCTAGACATTGTTTGCTATTGGAATTAAGATAGGACTGATGAGTCCTATATTCAGAGATTAAAAGATAGGGAATTTGAGTTAATTCTGTACTTTTGTAATTTATTTGTTTAGCAAATATCAAACCATGTCATCCGCGCGATATTTTGATATAGGGCTACGTCTTTGTTTTCCATACTGGGGTACAATTTAAAATAAAATCGGGTTGCGGCCGTCACGAAAAGTGGTCAGGTTTTGAGCGTTAATATCTCAGTCGTTTCTCCAAAGATTTTCAAAAATTTTGCACCAATCGATTGAACATATTTCTACGCGTCGATTCCATCAAAGGACATTGTTGATTTCGCGCCACATACTATAGAAAAATTCATAAAAAAGTTAAGCCTTGTCTTGAAAAGTATTTTAATTCATAGAACATTGCATTGTACAATCAAAATGGCTCACATTTAGAATCGTAGTTCTATGTCATCATATCGAAAAACCCAATGGGGAGTTTTTTTTTTCTTGAATAAGATGAATTGCGTACCGATCGATAGAACAGGTATCCTAATACGGTTCTACCGAGCAATACGAGCTCACAACCAGAGTGTTTTTTGACGTAGGACTACGTCCCATACTGGGGTACAATTAAAAAAAAACCATTGCGGCCGTCACTAAAAGCGGTCAGGTTTTGAGCGTTAATATCTCAGTCGTTTCTCCAAACATTTTCAAAATATTTACCCCAATCGATCGGAAATATTTCTACGCGTCGATTCTAATACTGAAAACTACTGATTATTAACATTTAAATATTGAAAATAATTTACTGAATGCCAAGTATTTTCCTATCACAGACTTCAAATGTAAGTAAGGGAGATGCCACAGAGAGCAATAAAAGAGGTATACGGTGTCCTAATGCTTTTTTTTCTGGGTGGCTGGGGGGGTTGGGGGGGGGGAGAAGCGGGGGTGTGGTGGTGGGGGGGGGGGGGGGGGGGGGGCGGGGGGGGGGGGGGGGGGGCGGGCGGTGGTTATTGGGGGGGGTGTTGGTTGTTTTTTGGGGTTGGGGCGGGGGGGGGTGGGGTGGTGGGTGGGGGGTGGGGGGGGGGTGGGGGTGGGGGGGGGGGGGGGGGTGGGCGGGAAAAATGGGGGAGTGGGTGTGGTGGGGGTTGTTGTTGGGTGGGGGGGGGGGGGTTGGTGGTGTTGAAGTAGTAACCTGCGATCTAAGACTCAAGTATCTAGGTGACCTTAGTAACCTTTGTTTACCTGAGTAAATATTAGAGATACATTTTTCACTCTTTGTTCAGACTGTGACCAATACAAAAGTGTTTTATTCCCACTCTCAAGTGGTTATGGGCCCAGAATTGGCCATAGCCTGAAGTTACGAGAAGTCAGAAAAGAAGCAGATTTTCATTTTTTTTTATCGAAACCATGATCCCGAGAGACAACGTTAGGAGCAGTGTTGCTGAAAGTGGTGCGAATGGGAGTACGAGGACGACAAACAGTGGCGTAGGATTACCGGCTGGTGGTGATGGCTTGCGGCCCGGAGGTGTTGTACGTGCCTACGAAAACCCAGTAAATCTTTCGAGCATGGAGAAACTGCGTGGACGTGCGAATTATCCATCATAGGCTTTCGCAATGAAGATGTCGCTGATTAGAGAAGGTTCCTGGCGAGCTGTAAAGCCAGTAGCCGAACAGGAGGTTGATCCTGAGATGTGCGAACGAGCGCTAGCAGCAATCTGCCTAAGCTTGGAGAAAAATAACTATAGCCTGGTGAAGAACGTTGAAACGGCAAAAGAAGCATGGGAAAAGCATCAGAAGACGTTCCAGGACAATGGTTTGATTCGTCGTTTCGGATTTCTGGACAAGTTAACATCGGTGAAGTTGGAGGAAATTGGATCCGTTGAAGAGTACGTCGATGAACTGGTCACAACGGCGCAGAACCTGAGTGAAATTGGATTCGAGGTTAATGATCAGTGGTTGGCATCGTTGCTGTTAAAAGGATTGCCGGAATATTACAACCCGATGATCATGGGATTGCAAGCATTGGGCATTGAGCTGACGGCTGATACCGTGAAGACAAAAATACTTCAAGATGTCAAGTGGCCGTTGAAAAGCTCCGGAGCAGAGGGTGCGTTGTACATCAAGCAGAATCACAAAATGAGGCATTCCAAGATTGAGAAGAAGAACGGAAACTGCTTCAATTGCAATAAACCTGGACACTATGCAGCAAATTGTCCACAGAAGCAGCCAACGAAGAACAAAAGTAAGGCTCTATGTGCAATGCTGGCTGTGGGCAGAGAAAACAAAGATGAATGGTATTTCGATTCGGCTGCAAGTAGTCATATGACCAGAAGTGAAGAAGGATACAGGAAGCAAGAAAACTGGGTGAATTCGATAGATACAGCAAATAATCAGTCCATCAAGTCGGTCGCAAAAGGATTTGTCGAGTTGGATCTTAAAGAAGGAAGCATTGAATTTCAAAACGTGCTACTTGTTCCTGATCTGGCGCCAATCTGCTATCAATCAGCAAAATTTGCAAGAAAGGATTGAAGGTTGTTTTCACGGCTACGAAATGTGAAGTTCTGGACAATGATGGCGATGTTATTGCATCAGGGACGGAAGAAGAGGGTATGTATCGGCTGAATCAGAAGGTAGAGAAGTCATTCCTTGTGACGGATTCCAACATTTGGCATAAGCGCTTAGGACATATGAATCAGCAGAGTATGCTGAAGCTGATGTCGATGGCAGATGGAATCGTCCTGAAGAAAGAAGCTCTTCAAGATTGTATTGGTTTTCTTCAAAGTAAGCACGCTCGAGACACATTTCATGCTAGTTCTTCGAGAGCAGAAGGTCTGCTGGACTTGGTGCATTCGGATGTTTGTAGTCCAGTAGAAGTTCCATCGCTTGGAGGCAACCGATTCTTCATCACTTTCATCAATGATGCAAGTCGACGAGTATCCGTGTACTGTTTAGAATCTAAAAGCCAAGTTGCAGAAGTGTATGAGCAGTTCAAGTCACACGTCGAACGGCAAACAGGCAGAAAGTTGAAGATACTTCGTACGGATAATGGCACGGAATATGTAAATTCAAGAATGCTGAAGAGTATGCAACGAGATGGAGTCGTGCATCAAACTAGTTGTCCATATACTTCAGAACAAAATGGTGTTGCCGAGCGGATGAACCGCACGTTAGTAGAAAAAGCAAGACGTATGTTAAGCGACGCACAGTTACCGAAGAGTTTTTGGGCAGAAGCTATTTCTACAGCGGCATACCTAATAAATCGAAGTCCAACCAGATCCGTTGATAATATTACACCAGAAGAAGAATGGTCAAAGCGGAAACCGAATCTACAACATTTGAAGATATTCGGATCTCGTGCAATGTTCCATATACCGAAGCAGAAGAGTAGAAAGTTTGATGAGAAGTCTAACGAAGGCGTTTTTGTCGGCTACGCAGGCAATTCGAAAGGATATCGGATTTTTAATCCTGATTCTAGCGATGTGAGTATCTGTCGGGATGTAGTAATTTTGGATGAAGGACGACCATCGACTATTTTGAAGAACGAGCAACGAGAATCTATTAATTTCACGGAACTGTTCGCTTGGTCTGAAGCAAATAACAATATTCCAAGAGACAGTCTGCCAACAGTAGTAGAAGATGCAGCTGTTATGACAAATGATGATGTTCCGGATCAGATCAATATTCAAGATCGTTTCTCAGACAATGCAGTGCCCGATTTTGCGCTCCCACCGCAACTTACAAGACCAGCTGACGAGCAGCAAGGGTTGAGGCGCAGTGGTCGGGAGCGCTTGTTTCCAGGCAAGTATTCTGATTTTGTATGCTTTAGTTCAGATACTGTCCAAACCTTTCCCGAACAGTTTGATCACGAAGATTCTGGCAACAAAGATGATGATGACTCAGGCGGAGATCCTAAGAGTTACAGTGAGGCACTAAAGCGGGTGGACCATCATCATTGGACTAAAGCGATGCAAGAAGAAATTCGTGCACTAGACGAGAATGGTACATGGATTTTGACTGATCTACCACCTGGAAGAAAGGCGATTCGCAATAAATGGGTTTTCAAGACTAAAAGAAGTGCTGATGGTGAAATCGACAAATACAAGGCACGGTTAGTTATAAAAGGATGTTCCCAACGAGCTGGAATTGATTACCACGAAGTCTATTCTCCGGTGGTGCGCTATTCCACTATTCGTTTCCTGATGGCGTTGGCAGTTCAACATGATCTCGATATCGAACAGCTTGATGCAGTTACTGCGTTTCTGCAAGGAAGACTCAAGGATGAAGAGATTTATATGGAACAACCTGAAGGTTACGTCGTCGACACCGCGAAGGTATGTAAATTGCAGAAAGCTTTATATGGATTAAAGCAGTCAAGCAGGGTGTGGAACACACAACTGGATGAAGCTTTGAAGGAATTTGGACTGCGTCGTTCCAGTTTAGATCCATGCTTGTATTTCATCATCAGAGAAGACGGAAAGATGCTGTTCGTAACAATATATGTGGATGATTTCCTGGTATTCACGAATGATGCGGAAGTCAAAAAGGAGCTAAAAGCTTACCTGAATTCTCGATTCAAAATGAAGGATCTTGGAGAGGCGAAGTTTTGTCTAGGACTACACATAGTTCGTGATCGAGTCGTCATAAAGGACGTCTTAAAGCGATTCAACATGACGAGCTGTAAGTCTGTTGCAACGCCTATGGATCCGAGCATAAAACTTGACAAGTCTATGCGCCCCAAGATCCCGGAAGAGATAGAGAAGATGAAAGAAGTTCCATTCAAAGAAGCAGTTGGTTCACTACTGTATGCAGCGCAAGCAACAAGACCGGACATCGCGTTTGCAGTTAACTTGGTGAGTCAATACTCAGTAAATCCTGGAAGTGAACTTTGGTAGGCAGTAAAACGAATTATGCGGTACCTACGTGGCACATATGATGCAAAGCTGATGTATACGAGGGATGGTGAATCTCAATTGACCGGTTATACAGATGCGGATTGGGGAGGAGATCCCGATACTCGCGAATCAACAACTGGATATATATTCAAGAAGATGGGAGGAGCCATCTCGTGGAGTGTGAAGCGACAGTCGTGTGTGGCATTATCATCATGTGAAGCGGAGTATATTGCGCTATCGCGAACTACTCAAGAGGCGCTCTGGTGACAGCAACTCCTTCAGCAGATCAATGAAAAGAAGTCCGAGAAGCAGTCAGTACCAATTTATTGTGATAACGAATCCGCAATATGTATGGCCCGCAACGATGGTTCTAATCCCCGGACTAAGCATATATCCATCCGCTACCAGTTTGTGAAGGATGTAGTTGAGAAAGGTGATATCAAGCTCCATTACGTACCCACACATGAACATCCGGATGATGGATTTACAATAGCTTTGGCGAAGCAGAAGCATACTGAATTTATGAAGCTGACCGGGATCGTAGGTTAAGGAGGAGTGTTGAAGTAGTAACCTGCGATCTAAGACTCAAGTATCTAGGTGACCTTAGTAACCTTTGTTTACCTGAGTAAATATTAGAGATAAATTTTTCACTCTTTGTTCAGGCTGTGACCAATATACAAGTGTTTTATTTCCACTCTCAAGTGACGGTATTAGCCAGCCAGCATAATAATCGCTGATGTGTGTAGAAAATGCATTAACTACACTCAAAAAAAAGAAACGGTGTTTCCCGGGGGAAACACATGTATTTTTGTCAGTGCAAAAAAAAAAAAAAAAAAGTGAATAGGAAAGGGGGGGGTGTTTAGAAAAATTATTTTTGGAAAAAAAAAAAAAATTTTGTGTTTTTTTGAAATTGGCACGTAATGTTCAGCTGATTTTACTGAAGAAGATTTGGTTACGTGTTCAGGTGAAAAGTAAGAGTGACATTTCACGTGGAAACAACGTGTCGATTATTTTTAGTGTAGCAACATAAGCATTACCAGTTACTGGTAATTAGCAGATAATTGACTTCAATTATCTGCTAACAACTGTTGCAAATATGAGGCAAGTATTGCTGGCTAATGAATTGTCGCACAATATTAATAAAGATGTGAATGGGCCATACGACAGGTCCAAGGAAGATCGATCAAACATGGACGACTTTTTGGACGACCAATTTGATTTTCTCAGCTAACTAGCTAACCCAGCTGAGCTAGTTTGGATTGGAATATAGCTAACATACCGTTCCAAATTCTTGTCAATTGGAAGCCAGCGGTGGATAAAAAAGTTTCGGCTTTCTCTTCGCCGCATACCTTAAATCTTTTGTACAATTTCAAACACGGCTCGGAGATTTAAACGGTCTCTATATTATTCCGAAGCATAAATATAAAGCAGGCTTGTGCCAAGAGCAGCATGCCAAATAGAAATTTTACAAATGGCGACCGTCACGAAATATTTAAACAAATGATTATAACATTAATTACACATTGCTACGTAATCCTCCGTCACCGTTGCGTACAACCTCATTGGGCTGTCCATTGGCGGCCAACGTCAAAATTTCTTTAAAAGTTTTTTGCATTAAAACACTGCGTAACAACTATTTGAAATTGAATTTAGTTTTTTTAGTTAAGTGAATTCGATAGGTTAAGTAGATTAATTTTATTTATTTTAGTAAGGTATAATTAATTGAAAGCGTGAATTCTATAATCTGGTAAATTGAATTGAACTTTAGTAAATTCTGTAATATTGTTTTTACTTGAAATTTCTTTGAATTAAAATCGGACTGATCTCAAAATGAGTGGTCCGTACATACTACCGGAAGCAGAGCATTTGTTGGTGGAGGAGGTCGATTTTGATCTAAATCTCAGAGGTCAAGTTGTCGACCGTAGCAAGACAAGACAAGCAAAGAGTTCTGCGAAGATTATTGAAGGAGGAGAAAAAAATGAAGACTGAGTGTAAAGGAAAGCATTATTTCAAGGATGAAGTGGAAGTTATAAGGGAGAAAGTAGATGCGATTTCCTTGAGTAAACGACTAGATCGAGCATTGGTTTCAAGATTACAACATTATTTGATACGCACACATCACATCGTTCAATCAGAGAGTGAGAAAAAAGATAGGAAAGAAATATGTCTACAAATCCATTTACATGGATTCCGAGGTTAGATCGAAGGAGGATTTGAACACCAAGAAGGATCAGAGGAGAACAATGGAAGAAAATACACGGAAAGATAAAGCTGGATTAGAGGAGGAAGAAAAGTGAATTAGATGAACAGGCAACAGAAAGGCGAAAGGAATTAAAAGAAGAGTGAAAACAATTCATTCTGTGGAAACAGGATAAAATATATAAAGAGGCAAAAGAGAGAAGCAAAATCCGCCAATAAGGAGTGTATCGAAAAGTAGTTATAAACTTCCAAATAATAAAATAGGCATGAAAACATGGTTAAAATTAACATACTATTTCAGTTTATTATAGCTTAACATGTTTACAAAAGATCCAAACGGAAAAACTAGTCATCATGTTCATTTCTGTAGAATGCCCGTACCTTTGATTTGACACCTGCCATCAAATTCTGCACAGTGACCTTTGTGCACTTCCTGGATGCCACTGCCCAATTTTTCTTAAAATCGGTCATGTTTTGGGACACTGTACCATCCTTCTTAAATATACGCTTGACTATTGCCCAATAGCGTTCGATCGGTCGCAACTGGGGACAGTTTGGTGGGTTGATGTCTTTTTCTACGAACTTGATGTTATTCTCCGTCAGCCACTGTAGAGTGGATTTGGCGTAATGTGCCGATGCCAAATCTGGCCAGAAGAGAGGAGGGGACTGGTGCTTTCTATACAATGGTAGCAACCTGTTCTTCAAACATTCCTTTTGATAAATCTCAGCATTTATAGTTCCTTTTGTATAGAAAATTGAAGAACGCAAGCCACATGTGCAAATAGCTTGCCAAATGAGCACCTTCTGACCGAATTTCTCCATTGCAACAGTCGTATCTGCGGTTGGCACACGTTCCCCAACAGATTTAGTATAAAACTGCGGCCCCGGTAGCGTTCTTGAATCTTCTTTAACGTATGTTTCGTCATCCATCAAAATGCACTGGTCGACATTGTCCAAAATACAGCTGTACAGCTTTCGAGCCCTGGTTTTGGCACGAGACTTTTGTTCGGAGTTTGTTTGGGCACTTTCTGCTTTTTGTACGTCTTCAAGTCATTCCTGCGCTTGATTCGTTGAATCATTCCGATGCTGGTCCTGAACTTCTTGGCTAGATCGCGAGTAGAGGCAGATTTGTTCCGTTGAATATAATCCACAACTTTTTGGTCCAAATCGGGGTTGCTGGAGCCGGGTTTCCGGCCACTTCTTGGTAAATCCTTGAGGGGAGCACTCCTTACCAAACTTTTCGATGATGCGTTTTACACTTGCCGGGTGAACATTTACTCTTTTCGCAATCTGGTTGTAAGTAACACCCTTTTCGGTGCACCAAGTGTGCAGAATTTTCTTTTTAGTCTCAAATTCAATTCGCGACATTTTGAATACAACTTTATCAACGGAAATGAATGAACCGAATAATCATTTTTGACATGTAAACAAAGCTAAATGGCGCTTACACGCTAAAAATATATACTGTAGTTTATGCGTAATAACGCATCGAATGTTTATAACTACTTTTCGATACACTCCTTAGAAATCAACAGACTGGTGGACTCTCGCACGCGAGAGGGGCACTAAAGCCCCCAAAGTTTTTATAGAAACCTCAAATAAATTTGCGAAATATCAGACATTTCAGAGTCAGTGTTTTAAATAGTGTGTTTCAGAAAATATAAGCACAAGTTGGGAACACTGTTTTCCAAATTGGACGGAGGTTCACGGGTTTTTCCACGGTCAAGTTTTTTTTTTTCAATCTTTAAGACCAAGTAGGGGGGTTGTTACGGGGAAACGGGTGGGAATTTGTGGAATTAACAGACTGAAGCGGCTGTCATCCACAAACAACAATCGTGAAGCCTGAACTTTGTGCGGCGCGAGTGGTTGCAATTTGAACGGCTCGTTTTTCTGGAGGGCTTAAAACGCCAAACACATTTTTCGGGGGGAAGTTTGTGTGTTTTTTGCCGTTATTTGGATCCGAGAGAAACATCCTTGTTGTTCTACGTGGTGTAGTTGTCCAACCTAACGTATTGTTTCTTTTTTTTGCATCCCAACCAGGTATTATTTTGTCTTATTTACATATAAGAGTATTGTAGTAAGGTAGAAGTTATATTGATATGAACCATTGTGCACCGTGCTTGGAGTTTGAAATGCTTCAATAGCCCCTCGAGCCACATGAAGAGTTTCAGGATCCACGATCTCGTCAGTCCTCTAGTTCTCAGGCTGAAATGCGTCGATTGCTCCACTTTCAAAATCTAGACGCTGACGCTACGAAATAACATGATAAATTGGAAGGTGTGAGTATCGGAGCCGTTTGAACCGCTATCAGAATTTTTGGTGAGGATTCCACCTTCAAGATATCAAAATGGACGAAAATCTGGACCTGCTGAGCCTAAGCTGGCCAAAAAGATCGCTCGTTGTTTTGCTACAAATGAAAATAGGACTGTTCGGGATGCAGTTAAGAAGCTAAACATATCCTTTGATCAATGTTCTCCGTGCTATGGCAAGATTGGGCTTGAAGACGTATAAAAAGCAGAAGAAAGCGAAGCGAAGCCTGAATAAAACAGCATCCGCAAAACGAGAACTCGAAAATTCTACGATCGGCATCTGTACAAAAATCCTGCGTGCCTAATAATGGACGATGAAACCCGTTGTAAAATTTAGTAACAAAATGCTTCCGGGTAATCAACATGACACAGTTGGCAAAGACCAGGATATCGACGATCGTGACAAGTACATTCTCACTGAAAAATATGCTAAAAATTTATCAAAATTATCGGAATCATTTGCGATGACAGGTACAATGAATCCCGACATTAGGCTAAGTGACCTTGAACGCACGCACACTGAAGCGCCATTTAGATCAAAGGAGTGCAAGTAAGAAGGAAAATCTATTGGAGGAAAACAAACCATCATTCCTCTTCATGTGCCAGAAAGGGTGAGGTGATTTAACGTCAAAAAGCGTAATTGACATCAAACAATGTTTACAGCGACGTCTACTACCGTTGTTTCGACAGCCCGATGGGCCTGTACTCTTCTGGCCTGATTTGGCATCCATGCATTATGCAAAGGCTACAGAAGCGCGGTATGAGCAGAATGGGATCCAGTTCGTTCCGAAGGTTATGAATCCGCCAAATTGCTCTGGGATACGGACAATCGATACCATAGATAAGTTTGACAGAAATTTGAAAACAGTAGTCGCGAAAAAGTCTGTGCAGAATCTCATGGGAAAGGTCAAGGGCAAGATTCGATCTTCGGCATATGGCTAAATGGAAAGTGTTCTTTTATTGATGGATGCGTAAACAAACAATGTTGAAAATAAACACGAAACAATCATTAAGTTTGGTCAACAACATGTTTTAATTTTTCATTCTGAAATTGTGCTTATATTTTCGGGAACTCCCGATATATCAGCTTAATCATTCTTTATAGCTAGTTTCAGTATTAGCGTATTAGGCCGCTTGCATAACTTATTTTACACCAAAAGAGAATGGATGGAAAACAAATTAGTTTACAAATTTGAAATCTTGTTGTTCAACATTATTTGAACCATGAACCGCAGCGAAAAATAGCAGCAAAGTTTAGAGTCAGTTGTGGTGTAGCTCGTGCCATTGTGGAAAAGCATGAGTAGCGTTCAGCTGTTATAGACTGTTCCAGAAATTATAAGCACACCTGATGTTATAACGGTCATTTTGAATTGAATGAAATTTTCCAAATTATTTTGGTTGCGCCCTTTTTTTTAACACATTTCTGTACGTCATAGTATAAAAAAAAATTTACTCTCTGGTTGACTTTCAAAATGCGTGGTCTAACTCCGGAGCAGAGAAAAAGTATCGTGCGCAAATTGTACACTGTGAGTGGTACTCTTTAAGAAAATTGTCCAACGAAGAGGGCGTGAGCATTGGAGCGGTACGAACTGCAGTCAAGTCCTAGGAAGTTGACTCCGGAGGTGTGCAGCGTTTGATGGGAGGAATAAAGAAAGTGCGAATTTTCATTAGAAACGAAGAGAAATGATTTGAATTGATATTTTTTTCTTAAAGTACAGTGAACTACCTTTGTTTTGATGTATTAAACTTATTTGTACGTCAATCCGTTACCGAGATACAGACGATTTTATTATTCCGGATTCTAAATGGACATAGCTTTAATTAATGTTCATCACTATAAATTACACTATCTATCACAGAATCACCGACCCGATCTAGATTTCACCAGTGGCACGAGGTTCAAATGCATTGAATCATATCGATGGAGCTAGGGCGTTTGAAGAAACCGCTTCTGGTTTTCAGTGCTAATTTGTTAATTTTTACGATGCTCTACTAACTCAAACGATGACTCATCGAGATTCGCTAAGTGTTGTGAATTAGATTGAAATCAACAATTACTTCAGTTGTTTGATTATATTGACCGGATGGTAACTGGAGATATACATAAACATACTGCCAAATTGGCTGAACCTTAACGGTCTGCATTTGGATGCCGGGATACTCAGCTAAACGACGCTAGATAGAAGATTTAAAAATCAAATAAATGATCTAGAGATCAAAAGCGTTTCGTGACAAACAAATTCAAACTGTTCGAAGTGTTAAATTTTCCAATAGACAACAGTTGTAGATATCAATACTTCAACTTAAAATTGACCAATATTATGATAGAATGGGTGAACGTTTTGAATTGACAGTTCCGTTAGAGTGCGATGGTGTGAAAATTGTATATTGATTAAGTTTGGAAGCCAGCGAAGGGCAACTTTATGTTGACACCACAGTCTAACAAGCATTCCTAACTCTCGCGAATCAAAGCACTGTGGTAGTGTACTTGAGCCTATCATTCTATTGTAATTAAGTTCACCCTAAGAAGAGGAGCGTGTTTTGGAAAATTGAAAATTTCCGAACAGCAAAATAACTGGCTCGCCTATTTTCGAACAACAATGTTCAAAGAAAACACCTTTATTTCAACAATAGCAGAATTGGTGCGATCATTCCAAATATCGAAAACATTTTCCAACTTAACTGAATCAAATTGCATAATTTTCAAATGAATGCAACTTTTTACCCATTGGGTATTTTCTATTAAAATTTTGGTTGAATTGAGTGCAATGTGTATTGCTTACACTGTATTTGTTACATTAGTTGCATAGATGGAGCGGCGGAACAAAATAAAATGGCGACATACCTCGAAAATTCGGATCTCTCCCATCGTGCCATCAGCAGGAAGCTGGGAATGATACACTCTTCGATAACTCGTGTTTTAAATCGGTACAACGAATGTTTGACCATCGATTGGATGAAAAAGTGTGGATCTCAGTATAGTGTAAAGCATCACAAGCGCGTTGTGAAAGCTTTCATGAGGAATCCAAACAGTTCAGTTCGAGATGTGGCGCATTTAAGCAAAACTTTCGTCAAAGATGCGACAAAACGTGAAGGACTACACATGTACAAAGTCCAAAAATCTGTTGACCAAACCGCATTGTCTCGTTATCGATGACGAGACTTAT
Source organism: Aedes koreicus (assembly GCA_024533555.2). Taxonomy (NCBI): domain Eukaryota; kingdom Metazoa; phylum Arthropoda; class Insecta; order Diptera; family Culicidae; genus Aedes; species Aedes koreicus. The sequence continues at coordinate 472,256 of JAHHFK020006007.1, forward strand.
GTCAAAGCAGACTTCCGGTAACTTCCGTGGCTCATGTTCTTTACCGCTCATCATAAGTTCGATGTTCCTGAGAACGTTAGGATGCAGAAGATATCAAAGTTTGTCAAAAAATACATGGAGCAAAGCGGAACACCCCATTCATGACAACAGGGACGATCAATGGGCAGGTTTACCTAAAGGAATGCACCCAAAAGCTCCACTTCTGTGGTCACACGATGGTCCTACGCTTTTCTAGCCAGATTTAGCCTCATGGCATTACTCGAAAGATGTTCTAGAGTGGTACAAGGCTAAGGAGGTTAATTTCGTGCCGAAGCATCTCAATCCCCCGGATTGAGAAGTTTTCGGCCATCATGAAGCAGGCACTTTGGGAACATCCTTTCGTTGTTTCGTTGTTCGAAGCACTCTACGTCCGCTTTTATGATGATGTCGATGGGCATCATCTCCGCTAAAACGCAGACACAGTACGGTATGCCCTGACCACTCTTAGGCACATAAGCCTGTGCGTATTTCGAGTTTGCCAAGGTAGCTCTTAGTACTTAAGGCGGTGGCCAATGCCGGGCCGCCATACCTATGTATAGACAGGGAAACGCTGGCCAGGAGATTTCGTCTGCTCCCATGTACCGCTGAGCTATTCGACGTCATGCGGGATAATGCCGATATAGGCATGGAGACCTTCTTGCAGGCGTGGTCGACGTGGCTGATAGGAGACAGCTTATCGTCGATCATTACCCCAAAGTACTTCAAAGACCGCTTCGAGGTGATGTTGCAGACCTGCACTAATCGTCACCCATTGCTCCGATATTCTGTTATTAACCACAGTAATCTCCGTTTTGTGATGGGCTAACTCCACCTCTTCTATGGACTCTTCATAGTCCTCTAGGGTGATGTCGTCCGCGAAAAGGAACTTCGTTATGGAACATCAATCTCAACACTTCGTCATACACCGTGTGCCAGAACACCGGGCCCAGGATTGAACCTTGCGGAACTCCTGCGCTGACTTGAACACTTTTCTGAACCGCTTTAGTGTTGTATAACAGTTCCCGATTCTAGAAATAGTTTTCCAGAGTCCTGTACAGGTACCCAAGAACCCGGACACGTTGGAACGAGTTGGCAATAGCCTCCCAACTGGCCCTATTGAACGCATTTCTCACATCCAGGGTGACCACTGCACAGTAGCAAACTCCCCGCCTCTTGCGTTGGATTGCCACATCTGCTGTCTTGGTAACGGACATGATGGCATCCACCGTTGACTTCCTACCTCTAAAACCTCGACAACCCTCTCTAGCACCTTACCCGTCGTATCCAACAAGAATATATGACGGTACGCTGTTGGATCTCCCGGGGGTGTCCCTGTCTTTGGCAGCAACACTTCCCAACGCTTCCAGGCGTCTGGGAAGACGCCCTCGTCCAGACTTCTTTGCATTACTACTCTGAACATCATGGGAGTCAGATAAATAGCCGTCTTGTTCGCCAGGTTCGGTATACCGTCAGGTCCTAGCGCTTTCGCAACTTTCCTATCACAATGAGTTCGTCATTTATAGCCGTCGTCTCGCCTCCGTCCCCCGCGGTGGCCGTTTTCATCGACGTCCCACCGCCATGTCAGCGTTGTGGTCTGGGATAATGGAGCGCTGGTCATGTGATAATTCTACGGCGGCGAGAGGACAGGGATCACCTGCAAGGGCTCCGGTGATTGCTCGGTTCGAGCCGCCGCAACTTTGGTATTGGCCATTACCACCCTATAGGCGTCATCCCATTCGCACTGGCTTTAGAACACAAGCCCTCGAAGCAGGCTCGTCTGCTGGTCGTTATCTCCCTAGTGGCACGTGGCGCTCCGTTCGTCCTTCTTGCGTTCTTCGGAGGTCGGCGATCTGCTCTGTCTACCAATACACCGGCGAACTCCCATCCCTAGGTTTATTCTTCCTAGGTATGGTTGCATCGCACAACCGTGTAAGTAACGCTACGGGTTGATCGCCGCACGGGACCTGGGTTTCGCTCATATTTCGTTCACACTCCAGCGCCTCTTTGCTTCTTCATCGAAGTATGATGTCCTACATCTGCGGGTGAATGGAATCCGCACGCTGCCTAGTATTGTTGACGATACTATAACAAACGGCCAAGTGATCGCTATGGATGTAGCCATCCTCCCCGCTCCAGTTGCTCAATAGGCACCTGAAACATGCCTTCGGCGGCTGGTGCACACTCGGTGGGCAAACGGATCATCACACTTTGAGCTGCCAGCCGTAACGTGGGTCTCGAGTGGACCCTTTCGCAGCCGTATGGCTGCCACAACCTTGACCCCACACTGAGCCTTGATGGCCGTGGAGATTTCACTAGCCAGGTTTTTATACTGGAGAATCACTTGCGTGGCTAGGACACACACCTCCACTCTCGCTCCTAAGGCTTATTCAGCAAGCTTTTTGTAGGCTGGGTCCTTCAGCGTAGTGTCTTCGTTGAGCTCCAGGATCATCTCATCTCTCAGGCTGTGCGGCTACGGCAAGTATCCCGCACGTCGGCGCCCAGATCTGCGAGCTTTGCGTCTCCGCGCATCTCTTTGAGGACCTCGGAGTGCTTATACTTCAGTCTTCACGATGAAGGCCTCACCGCGGTTCCGCTTCGCACCTGGTTCCGGATTTCCTTTTCGCCAGGGATTTTCCTTTCCTCTAGCAGGGTCGTCATTAATAGCTTTCATGGTACTCAGTTCCGTGCTGGGACCGGCCTCGGTACATGGGGCATCTCTCACTGAAGAATTGGGTCTAGCGCTTTTGTCGCCGGGCCACTCTCTTTACGCCCTGTAGAACGTGAAGATGGACACTCCGACCCCGACACCACGTTTGCGTAAGTCTTTGGGCCCTTGGGGCCATTCGACACCAACGGTTTCTTAAAAGCGCCGGGTGACTGCCCCCAAGGTAGGTGGCGAGGGTCCGCCCACGGAGACGGACACATCCGTCTGCGTGTGCTTGGAGGCCAACTCTCTGGCCTTTTCTGCTGCCACTAGCCTGGCCATTTCTCCGGCACTTTGTTCGGCTAGAAGCTTGGTTTCCAGTTCGCCCCTCTGACGGCAGGCAGCATCAACGGACCTACGAAGTTTCAATAAGCTTTGTTTAAGATCCTCGCTGATGTTGCTACGAGCCACCGTAAAGCCGATAATAGCATTCATCTGTTCAAAGACCACTACCAATTTGGGAAGCGTGTCTCGCTTCCTCTCCATGGCACGGATGAGTTCGAGGGGTTTAACTTTGTACATTTGTGGTACGCTCGTGTCCTGCTCGTAAGAAACAAGCTGATAAACGAAGATCATATTCCTGAGTTAACGAGTAACAAAGGAGATCCTACGACGCAGTTGAAGAATGGCCTATATTCATCAGCGTCTACGAGCAACCTGTGATGTAGATTCGGTGAAGAGATTCGGTAAGCGAGAAATACTACCGACTCGGTTAGCAAGACCGATCCAGAAATTGAAAGGGCCAGTTCGGAAAGTTTGAAGTCGATGATAGAGTTCGGAAGTGTCGCAGGAAATGTCAGGCAGCATCTCAAGAAATATCACGCTATGATCGAACAATGTTCACCGAACTACAAATTTAACCATGTACAAGACGTTAATTAGGCCGGTAGGCCTTGGTGTCTTTGAACGGAAGGTGTTGCACATGGTGCACATGGAAGACGGAACGTGGAGGTGTAACATGAGACCATGTCCCATTAAATTAAATGTCATAAAAATTGTATTTGTTTGCATGTTAGGAGTTAGGAATAGAAATTATATTATTTATAAAAATTCGCCCATTCACGCGCCGTCCGCTACCAAACTGCTCGACGCACTCGAGCAACCTCTTCCACCCATTCTCATGGGTTGGTCACCGTGGGTAAGAGGAAATGCTCTCGGTCGATAGCGAGAGAGCGAGAGGATAAATAGGCCGCCTGCCTCATGGTAGGGGCTCTTTAGTATATGAGAATTAAAAGTGTTCGGACGCGCGGAAAACAAGTCGATTGTTAAGGGAAAAAATAAAGATTAGCTTCGCGAGTGAAGTGTGGCCAGTGGAAGAGGCTAATCGACCAGCCGGCCAGAAGGAAAATCCGGGTTCGGAAGTGCGGGAATCGGAGTTCAGGGACCATCATCCCGAATCCCACACGCGGCGCTAGTGTCAATTGTCGTCGAACCGGTCCCCAATCCCCTCCGATAGATAGTGTGTCTCGACCGCGTGGGATTGGTGGTTTGCGCGTGTCCGACGGTCGTGTGGTAGCCGAAGGAGTGAAGTTCCTGAAGGTCCTGAACCGGCCGCCAGAACGGCCCCGCTAGTGCGAATTTCTAAAGAAAAAACCCGAAAAGTGTGCCCCGATAAAAAACCTTTCGGGGAAATGAGGAGGCGAATAAACCACGAATATCATCAGTTGCTGGTAGAACCTCCCATCAATCACACTGCAAAAATCGGTCGACTATGGTGGGCTGGGCATGTCGTAAGAATGTCGTACGACAGCCCAGTTGAAATGATTCTCGATAACGATCCGATGAGCACAAGAAGTAGAGGCGAGCAACGAGCAAAGTGGATCGATCGGAGTGGCGAGATGCAGCCATGGACCGAATAGAATGGAGACAACTTCTGTGTACAGCGGAGGCCACACCGGCCTTAGCCGGATTGGTATAGTACGTGGGGACAACATATCGGTCGACTTAAGTGAAGATGGAGATTTTCGCCAAGTGTTCCTCGTATCGCAACGATTTGATAGAAGCTCGTAAGCTAGATCTTCCGGCGGGACAGACCAATTCTCAGATCTCAACAGATCTTGACAGAAATCGACAACGCACATCTGATCGCGCCATTGGTCGGGTCTGTAGCCATTCTTTACCGTTGACTTCACGACTTTTAACCCTTTCAAAACAAGGTGCTCGGTGTCGTTGACCTTCTCGTTATCGGCGTAGATTTTTTTCGCCTACCCGAAACCCTGTCGCTTGTCCACTTGGGAAGAATACGGGACGAAGCGTCCATCTTTTTCTTCTTTCTTAGCATTTCAAGCTTATTGCTTTCACAATTCGCTTATTACTTGCCCTCAATTTAGTGTTCTAAATTCAATAAAGTTATAAATTGAGAGACGCTTCTCCATGGCTTTCTTTTAAAACGGCTAACTTCGATATTGGTCGTAGTTTACCTCTGACCCCTGCTGGTCTTCACGGACGCCAAGCAGAGCTGAGAAGCCGCAACCAGTATCGAAGCTAGCCATTTTAGTTATAGACATGGAGAAGAGTCCCCGTACTGTTCCCGAGTTTGCGATGGACAGGTTTTTATAGTAAATGTTTTAGCAAAAAATAACAGATAAGTACCGGTAAAGTAACACTGTGAGCCCCCATATGGCAACATTGCATATGAGCCGCAATACAGTCGCACAAATGGAACAAGGATTTTGGGTGTGAAAATGATCACTAACTGGATTTAAAAGTTAAAGCCTTCTGAAAGCAATTAGCTATTTGACAAACTTGGCCAAAAGCCTTTATCTAGATGCCTAAAATCTCGAGTTACGGCTTCAACGACTGTTGAGAATGATGATTGGAGATTTCGCTGATGGGTCTGATTAGTTTTGTTTATGATGTTCATAATTCTATAGGGGAATCGTATCGACATTGGCCATGTTCCATGGTTTAACGAGATTTCACCTTTCCTAAGGTTTGGCGATCTTAAGATGTGTAAAGACTGTTGATTGGAGTGTCAATGACGAGAGTAAACATACATTTCTCTCCTTAAATTCCCGAAGGTTGTCATTTAATCGTTTTTCTGCGGGATGCCCAAAACTGGCAAAGCTACCCCATCAGTACCGAAATTCACTTAAAAAATTCAACAGCAATGAACTCACCAATAACGGGTCCCACGAAGAGGTAAAACAACCCTGAAAACAGCAGCTGAATTCCTGTGGCCCCGGGCAACCGCTCGAGTGGCACGTGCGACGGTATCGCCAGAGCCATGAACACCGTCCGAAGTCCCTTGTTGAAACCGATCCAGCAGGCCGCAGCCATGACCACCGGATACGAATGATAGTGCGCTAGAACTGAATACTACCATTAACTCGCGAGTTTACCATCAACCGCATACATACCGATTCTCCCCAGCGCCATATTCAGCACTCCGAACAGGAAGAACGTGCGATTCTCCCAACCGATCTTCCCGGCGATAAACGGTATCGTAAAGCGGCAGAGGATGTCCATCGCGCCGAGAAAGGACATGGCCAAGGCGATCTGGTCCTTGCTCAAGCCAAAATCTCCCAGCACAAAGGGCGTCAGGACGGAGAAGTTCAGTTCGGCAAAGTTGGCCAGCGTTATGCCGATCATGATGTTCACGTAGACCAAATCCTTCAGTAGGTCCAAATCGAAGAAGATGGCGATCTTCTGTAGAATACTGAGTTTTTCCACCGGTTCCGGCTCGTGTTCCAGCAGGAGAGCTTCACGGTCTTCGTCACATGTACACTGGCAGCAGGCTTCATGGTCCAAGATTTGCTCCAGCTTGCTGGAAGCCATCTTCAGAACTTCCTTCTCCCGGCTGAAGGTATTGGATCGCTTTCGGAAGCTCCCCTTGGCGCTGTTGTTATCGTTCAGGTACTGTCTTTCGCTGACCGCTTTCGGGTGCCGTTCCACCGCTGAGGTGAGATTCGCGAAGGAAGGACGGGAAGAAGGCATCCGACTTGGTGTGCCCAGATTGAGTCGCGAGCCGTACCAACCATCGTTGGCGCGGGACAGCATTGGAGTTCCCGGATCGATGATTTCGTAACCCGTAGTACATGCGTCGTCCGCGTTGTAGATATACTGACTGGACAAGAGGCTGTGGTCTTTCCGGAGCGGTGGAGGTTGTGATTGGCAAAATTGACAGCCTGGTTCGGGTTTGGCTTCTTCGACGTCTGAGGGTGGAAGGAGTTTGGCGTGCCAGCGGACCGGTTGCAGAAGCATAGAGCAAACGATGGCGTTCATGGCGAATCCGGCGAAAATCAGTACTGTTCCACTGACTCCGAAACGGGGTAACAGGAAGGTGATGATGTGCGGAGCGATGATGGGTCCAAGGGCGGTCGCCGTCCACGAAAAACCGGTAGCGTAGCGGCGCTTCTCTTTGAAGTAGGTGTTCAACGCTAGAGAGTTGGCGGAAGCGGTGATTCCAACGCCCGAGCCGTACAATACTGAGAAGGTTATGAGATACACGAGAAACGAGTCGGCTAGGGAGGTTAGGATCAGAGCAAGGGAGACCAAAGATGCCCCGAAGAAGGCCACCTGTCGAAAGGTGAATCGTCGGAACATCGGTCCATTGAGGAGGCCTGAAAACAATGAATGGATTAGAGTGGGTTTGGGCAGCGTTTGGCGAATAAACAACCGACCGACGATAGACATCAATGCCGAATTCGTGTTGATGATGGTGGTTATCTGGGAGGAGTTAATACCTAGTTGACTCAACTGTTCCCGGAAGAGTAAACCGAATTGTTGGAGAGCTGGGAAGGTACATAGCTGTAAGATGTTTATGATTATTGAGAGGGATTAATCGATTAATAGGGGAACTTACATTCGAGCATCCAGCGGCCATGACTACCATCCAACCCCAGCCTCCATCGGGAGGGATGAAATCCGTAGCCATTCTCGATTGATTTGAGTTCTTCTTTGAACTCGTGTGCAACTCATTGTCTGGCTTGACGACCGTGGTCATGACGTCGTTTAGAACTGATTACGTATTGCTTCGTCCGTATAGAGTAGCTATTCACTCATGCCTCTCGTGCCAAATGCTTCCAAATATCGGAACTGGGTTATTATGTGACTTATCTAAATTGTGTCAACGTGATAATGTCACACCACAAATGGCTGTCCGGGAACTGCGAAGCTTATCTAATACGGAACCAGCTGATTGAATTAATGGTTAATTACGCTTGGCTTGCAAAAACTATCGACTGTCGCAGGGGGGCTCCCGGATTGACGTTAGAACTCACTAATTACCCGTTACTTTGTTGTACAGCTGAGACGACGGCGGCGACGACGACAACGCTCCGGATCGGTTCCAGGTTCGATGCACACTGACGGGAGCGCCCGGGCCGGCAGTATTATCATTGCAGATTATTGGAAGCAATTAGAAAAGTGCAATAAATACTCGATAGGTGTTCTGTTGCGGCGATGATACGTTCGGCATCATCATCGTTATCATCGTCATCGTCATCAGTTGGCTCGTTCATCATCCAGTCGATGCGTGTAGGAGGTGGATCGATCTCTGTGTGACGAATGGAGAGAATGGCAGAGAAAAATGCATTACATCAATGTGAAGTACGTGCCTATCGCTAAATAAATTCTGTAATGGGGTTCTGCTGGAAGCCGAGGTGTAGATTATCAAGGTTTCGAGGCGTGAGTTGGATGATTTCTTTGAAAGTGGGTTTCTTCCATAGATGGCTATTACGGATAATTGCATTTTTTCGATTGCATTTCGATTGATTATAATAACGTACGGAAAAATTTGTTGTATTTGAGTTGGGAGATTTCCTACTGTTTTGAATGAAAGAAAAAACGAATCTGGCAACATTGACGGACCGGTGAATTGGTAATGTGGTAGTACAGTAATCCCACATTAATTTGCCCAGTCCATACGAATAAATTATACTAATATTTATAAACCGCTCTCTCTCTCAAAGTCGCACTGTAAGGTAGCTGTAAAAGAAGCTAGCAAAATTGCTTTGAAGAGCCATCACAACCATAATTCAGCCTGTCAGTCACTTTGAATAATAGAAATCTATGAATAATCTTTTTGCTAGTGATAGCAAAACAAAGCTGATAAAGGCGTTATATCATTCATTATACGACTGTTAAACTGCGAATCACTCAAAAATCAAATTTAGTTGATTTAAAGGTGAGTATGAAATGTTCAGTTGAGGAAGCAAATTTTCGTCTGAATAAGCTCTTATTCAACAATAAATGTTAGGAAAGTTACTGAACAGGAGCCCCAAATCAGCCTACCCATTTCAAGGAAAGGTGGAAAAAAGGAAAATCCAATTCCACCTGGTTTCCGCAGTACTAACTACTCCCAGGACTTTCATTCTCTTCCGGGGACATCCAAAACCCGTGATGCCCCGATTTTCAGAACAGAATTCAGATCATCAAGTACCTCGAAATTTCTGACCCTCTCAAAAGCATTGTTTTGGCAATGCTTCCCACAGTGAAGACTTTTTTGAAGCAATTGACAATCAAGTGGTCCCTCCTTGCAGCTATCATTTTCTTCGATGGGTAAATTTCCAAATGAGGTCGGGGATTTGATCACTGTTCTACAGTGGAATTATCGAAGTTTGATTCCTAAATTGGAATCATTCAAATTTCTAGCTCACAATACCGGTTGTGATGCATTCGCTCTTTGTGAAACATGGCTCTCTTCCGAAATCAATCTTCCGTTTCATGATTTCAATATTATTCGTCTTGATCGTGAGGATTCACGTGGAGGAGGAGTACTTTTGGGGATTAAAAAGTGCTACTCCTTCTATAGAGTGAATTTTCCTCAAACTCCAGGTAATGAAGTTGTCGCATGTCAGGCTGTTATTAAAAATAAAAGCCTTTGCATTGCTTCTGTATATATTCCTCCTAGAGCCTCAATTAACCGAAAACAACTTTCAGATATTTGTTCGGTCCTTGCCACTCCACGGTTGATCATGGGAGATTTCAACTCCCACGGTACAGGCTGGGGAGAACTGTACGACGACAACCGGTCCTCCTTGATACATGACCTCTGTGACAACTTCAATATGACAGTCCTTAACAATGGAGAAGTAACACTTTTGGCTGGTCCATCCTCAGTTGGCAGTAGATTAGATCTCACACTTTGCTCGACTTCATTATCGTTGGACTGCACGTGGAATGTGATCGAGGATCCCAACGTCGCGTGTGATCTTACCCGTCACATCGATTGGACAAAATTTAGGACAGCTATAGATGAAGCCGTAACGACGGCAGAAGGGCTTTCACCGCTGGAGGAATACAACTTCCTCTCCAACCTGATCTTAGACAGCGCGCTTCAAGCTCAAACTCGACCAGTTCCAGGAACGTCATTTCGCAGGAAACCTCCTTCTCCATGGTGGGATCAGCAATGCACCGAGGTTTACCGTAAAAAGTCCGACGCGTTTAAAGTTTTCCGTAGACGTGGAACACCTGAGCACTTCGAAGTATACACGGCTCTCGAACGCGAACTTAAGAGCCTCATCAAGGCCAAGAAACGCGGATACTGGCGAAGATTCGTGGACGTGCTATCGCGTGAGACGTCGATGAGTACTCTTTGGAACACAGCGCGATGATTGCGTAACCGAACTACGTACAATGAGAGCGAGGAGTACTCGGACCAATGAATCCTCAAGTTGGCGCGAAAAATTTGTCCAGATTCTGTGCCGGCACGGATGATTCCTCGCGAAACCGAAAATTCGATAGATGAGATCAGCCAACCTTTTTCAGTGGTAGAACTCATTCTCGCACTCCTTTCGTGTGGCAATACGGCTCCAGGAGCTGATAGAATCAAGTTCAACTTGCTTAAGAACCTCCCAGACGTCGCTAAGAGGCGCATGTTGAACTTGTTTAATCAGTTTCTGGCTCTCAACATTGTACCGGATGACTGGAGACGGGTGAGAGTTATTGCCATTCAGAAACCTGGCAAACCCGCGTCCGACCACAACTCCTATCGACCCATCGCGATGTTATATTGTATTCGAAAGTTGTTGGAGAAAATGATCCTCTTCCGCCTGGACAAATGGGTAGAGACGAGCAACCTGCTTTCAGATACTCAATATGGTTTCCGCAGAGGTAAGGGAACGAACGATTGTCTCGCGTTGCTTTCCACGGATATTCAGTTAGCTTTTGCAAAAAAAGAGCAAATAACTTCTGTATTCTTGGATATCAAGGGGGCTTTTGATTCAGTATCTGTTGAAGTTCTTTCAGATAAACTCCACGCTTGTGGCTTTTCACCATTAATGAATAATTTTTTGTACAATTTGCTGTCAGAAAAACATATGAGCTTCTCTCATGGAAACTCCATAGCTTCCCGATTTAGCTACATGGGTCTCCCCCAGGGATCATGTTTAAGCCCCCTTTTGTATAATTTTTATGTCAAAGACATTGACGGTTGTCTAAGTGACAACTGTACGTTGAGACAACTTGCAGATGACGGCGTAGTGTCGGTCACTGGACCCAATGGGGTCGATCTGCAAGGACCCTTACAGGATACCTTAGACAATTTGTCTACGTGGGCTCTCGAGCTAGGTATCGAATTTTCTACGGAGAAAACTGAGTTGGTAGTTTTTTCTAAGAAGCATAACCCTGCACAACCGAAGCTTCAAATTTTGGGTACACCGATAACTCATTCTATGTCCTTTAAATATCTTGGGGTCTGGTTCGATTCTAAGTGCACCTGGAGATCCCACATTGAGTATCTGAGGCGAAAATGCCAGCAAAGTATCAACTTTCTTTGCACTATTACCGAGACTTGGTTGGGAGCACATCCGCAAGATCTTCTAACGTTGTACCGGACAACGATTTTGTCGGTTATAGAATACGGTAGTTTTTGTTTTCAGTCAGCGGCTCGGTCGCACATCATCAAACTGGAACGTATTCAGTATCGGTGTCTTCGTATCGCGTTAGGTTGCATGCACTCGCCTCATACCATGAGTCTTGAAGTGCTGGCGGGCATGTTGCCACTCTCGAATCGGTTTACAGAATTGCCTCCCCGGCTCCTCACAAGGTGTGAAGTCATGAACCCTCAGGTAGTCGAAAATTTTGAGAAGCTCCTTGAGTTGAATCCTCAAACTCGCTTCATGACTTTGCACCATTTGTACATAACGCAGGATGTCAGCCCTTCGCCGAATATTCCCAATCGTGTTTGCTCCTCCGACTTCGGCAGTTTGGTTCATTTTGATTTATCCATGAGGCAAGAGCTTCGTGGAATTCCAGAGCATCATCTTCCTATGATTGCTCTTGTGATATTTGCTGCAAAGTTTGGCCAAGTTGATTCCACTAAATCGTTCTTCTCTGACGGATCATTCATTGATAGAGGAGTCAGCAGGCTTTGGTATATTTAATGAAATTTATAGCGCCAAACGTAAACTTCAAGCTCCTTGTTCCGTATATGTCGCTGAATTAGCGGCAATACACTTTACGCTAGAAATGCTTGCCTCACTTACACCGGATCAGTATTTCATTTTCACGGATAGTCTCAGTTCTATAGAGGCTATTCGCTCATTGAGTCCGGTAAAGCACTCCTCGTATTTTCTCATGAAAATTCAGGAGCTTCTAAGTGCTTTATCTTTGCGATATTTTATCATCACCTTTGTGTGGGTCCCATCTCATTGTTAAATTCTGGGCAATGAGAGAGCGGACTCGCTTGCAAAGGTGGGCGCTATGGAAGGCGATATTTATGATCGACAAATCGCCTTCAATGATTTTTTTCCTACTTTTCGTCAACAGTCACTCGTTAGCTGGCAGTATAAATGGAGTAAAGGAGATTTGGGGCGATGGTAACATTCTATCATCCCAAAGGTGTCGAAGAAATCTGGGTTTAGGGGGATGGATGTGGGTCGAGACTTCATTCGTGTCATGTCTCGCCTCATGTCCAATCATTATTCTTTGAACGCTCATTTACACCGGGTTGGGCTGAGCGACAGCAATCTCTGTGAGTGTGGACAAGGCTATCAGGACGCAGATCACGTTATTTGGTCTTGTGCTGAACATCGTGGAGTCAAATCGGAGCTTTATGATTCCCTTCGGGCTCGAGGTAGACAACCCAATGTGCCAATTAGAGATATTTTGGCTGTACGTGATTTGGAGTACATGAAACTCATTTATGTATTTTTGACTAACATTAGCCTTAGATTGTAGTTAGTTTAACCTGTATGTTTACTATAAGTTTTTTGTTATCGGTGTAGGGGAATTAGGGGCATAATGAACACCTTAAGGGAAAATACATTTTATGAGTGTAAAATACCCGTAATTGTCGGAGATAAATAGTCAAACCTCAAATAATATCCATATACTATACACTCCAATCGTTTTCAGCAATGAAATAGTGAATTTAAGTCTGTAAAAACAATTTGTAAACTTCTTTGTAAACCGGGTTGGTGGATGGGGTACGGGGCGAAATGAACACCCTTAAGGGGCATAATGGACACCTAGCTAAAAACTGGATTAATGCGTTTGGGTGTTTCGGCATCACTGTTAGAAATGTGTCTTGTTTCAGCTTTGATCACCTTCTTTAGCTGATCAATATCCTTCAATGCCTGCGATGACTTCAACTCATTTCGGCTGGGGCTTGACGTTATGTTTCGAGCTTTCTCCCTCTTTCGTCCACCGCCAACTTTTCTGGTAACTGTTTTCGGTAGCGGTAGGATTTCCGCAGGAGACACTTTGAAGATGCTTCGGACAGACAAACCGGCTGGAACATTCGAATCCAACGGCGCCAAAGTAGCTTTCGGAGGATTGCCTTTGAGGAAACTCTCCACTTCCTTCGAGAAAGCCGTCTTGAGCGGCCCCATGTGGCTTATGTCGAGAGGCTGTAGTTTGTGGCTGCAATGGGGGGGGCAAGCACACGACTGTCACATGGCACTCAGGCGCTCTTTCAATAAAAAGGTTCTTTGTATGCGAAGAATGACCGTCTAAAATCAAAAGAACCGGGTTATCAGCTGTTGGACGCGTGTGCTTTAGAAAATGCTCGAATCAGGTGTTGAATTCTTTCACAGTCATCCAACCGGAAGAGTTGCAGACAAATACCGTGTCTGGTGGAGCACCTTCCATAAGACTGGTAGTCAAACGGGCCCTAGGGAATATCATCATAGGTGGCAGTATTTGTCCCGTTGCTGACATGCAAATGCTTACAGTGGAAAGTAGCCCTCTTTCCGCCGATGTCACAGCTCCTACCTGTCATCGGCATCAACACGTTGGAACGTTTCGTTTGCACCTAAGAATACAAAATGAGTCAAAACATGCATTTTATTTGAAAATGTGTACAACTTACGGTGAGCACAGAGGTTTCATCAACGTTGAAAATCCTGCTGGCACTGAATTTGCCTCCGTCCATTTCACGATGCAGCACATCGAAGAAGTTGTCGACCGCTATCTTGTTGAATGCTTGCAACCTTGCAGCTGAGGTAGCCTCAGGAGTACGGAGCGAGAGTTTGGGATGACGCTTCCGAAAACCGTGAAGCCAATCCCAACCAGCCAGCTGTGTCTTCGTATTGAAAACATGTGCTTTCCCGTTGCGTTCGGCCAGCTGGAAGGCAAGGCTCCGGATGTCGCGGGTGGTAATTCCGTAGCATCGAACCTCAAAGTCCAAAATGTGGGCCATTAAAACAGCTTCCTCGGCAGGTGTGAAAACTGTTTTGAATGAGCCTCCTGGCCCAGTACTTCTGCAGTTTTCAGATAGCGGATCAGCGTAGGTCTTGGAATTCCATGGTCCTTGGCTGCTCGTTTGATGGACGTTCCACTCCGGCGGACAGAATCTATGGCCGCTTCCATGGCCGTTTTGGACCACTGCTGCCTTCCCGATTGTCTTTTGTACGTTCGCACCATCACTGCCACCAAAATACTGCGTAGGTAAACAATGTAAACAAGTCAACAAAGTGGGCGTTGAGGTTAGATTCCAGAGACAAGTGGTATTCATTTTGCCCCTACTAGAGGTGTTCGTTTTGCCACTAATCGACTATATTAATTTGAATGCATTTTTTTAAATAAATTAATTCAGCAACGATACAAAGAACGTGTTTGGGACAAATAATCTATATAATAAAAATGAGTTGGGGTTTCCTTTGTCACGATTTAACTCGCGAGCGGAGAGACCGATCGGCGTGAAATTTTGTATGCAGAGATTTTTAGGGCCGGAAAATAATCTTATGATGGTTTGAGACCCCTCCCTTCACTGGAAAGGGGGGCTCCCATACAAATGAAACACAAATTTCTACACAACTCGAGAACTAATCAAGCAAAAGAAACCAAATTTAGCATGTGTGAGTTTTTGAAAGCAAAGAAGGTTTTTATGGTAGCTTGAGACCCCTCCCCTCTCTATAAAGGGAGGCTCCCATACAAATGAAACACATATTTCTGTATAACTCGAGAACTGATCAAGCAAAGAAACCCAAATTTAGCATGCGGAAGTTTTTGGAGGCAAGAAATGTTTTTATGGTAGTTTGAGACCCCTCCCCTCTCTATAAAGGGAGGCTCCCATACAAATGAAATACATATTTCTGTATAACTTGAGAACTGATCAAGCAAAGAAGCCCAAATTTAGCATGCGGAAGTTTTTGGAGGCAAGAAATGTTTTTATGGTAGTTTGAGACCCCTCCCCTCCCTAGAAAGGGAGGCTCCCATACAAATGAAATACATATTTCTGTATAACTCGAGAACTGATCAAGCAAAGAAACCCAAATTTAGCATGCGGAAGTTTTTGGAGGCAAGAAATGTTTTTATGGTAGTTTGAGACCCCTCCCCTCTCTATAAAGGGAGGCTCCCATACAAATGAAACACATATTTCTGTATAGCTCGAGAACTGATCAAGCAAAGAAACCCAAATTTAGCATGCGGAAGTTTTTGAAGGCAAGAAATGTTTTTATGGTAGTTTGAGACCCCTCCCCTCTCTATAAAGGGAGGCTCCCGTACAAATGAAACACAAGTTTCTGCATAACTCTAGAACTAATCAAGTTAATGGAACCATATTTGGCAGGTAGAGGTTTTTGAAGGCAAGAAATATTTCTAAAGTAACTTAAGACCCCTCCGCCCTCTGTAAGAGGGGGGCTCTCATGCTAATGAAACACAAATTTGTGCATAACTCGAGAACCAATCGAGCATATGGAATCAAATTTGGCATGTGGAGGTTTTTGGAGAAGAAAAATGTTTCTATAGCAGTTCAATACCCCTCCCCATTTTGAAGGGGAGGGGGGCTCCCCCTACAAATAAAAAGCAAATTTCTGCATGACTCGAGAACTAATCAAGTAAATGAAACCACTTTTAGCATATGGAGGTTTTTGGAGGCTAGATTTCTATATACATGAAAATGAATTTCTATCTGTCAGACTCTTATAGACAAGAATGTTTCTATGGTAGTTCAAGACCCCTCCCTTTCTGAGGGGGGGGGGGGGGGCTTCAAACAAATGAAACTCACATTTTTATTATAATCGATGACCCAGTGTGATGGTTCGAGAACTAATTAAGCAAATGGAACCAAATTTGGCATGTGGAGGGTTTTGAAGTCAATGATTGTATGGTGGTTTGAGAAACCATCCCCCTCTGGAAGGGAGGGCTCCCATACAAATGAAACACAAATTTCAACCAAAAATGAGAATTATCCAGGTTACTTAAACACAAACCGTGTATTTCTCGGGTAAGAAGCATGTTTTGATAGAAGTTTGAACCCCTGCTTATTCAAGAAGAAAAAAACTCATTTCGAAAAAAAAAACCATAAACGTGACAGTTATATTAAATTTTCCTTCATTTAGTTGCAAGCGTAGCAGCGCACGCACCGGGTTCAGCTAGTTGATAATAAACATTCTGAAACGTTCGTAAAACCTCATTTTGCTCTGGTTAGAAATTATAATATGTCAAACCCTTGGGTTATGATTTCTAATTTTTCATATATATATATTTCGGTGGTTAAAAGAGGATATCAACTGTTCTATTGAAAAATTATATGTTTGATAGTGGTAAAAATGATTAACAACTTACATTTCCGTTTAAATTTAAAAGATTTTGTTATTTTGAGGGTGTCCATTTCGCCCCGTGTGTTCATTATTCCCCTAATCCCCCTATATGTGTGTGTGTTTTTTTTTCTTTTTCAAAAAATGTTCATGTCAAAAGAAAACCAAGAGTTGTTTATTTATAATTTTTTGACAATTTAGAATTCAAAATAAATGTGTTTTGTAAACCATACTTGAAATTCCCTCCCACATTCCCATCCGTAAAATTGTTATTCTTATTAACCTCGAGACGGCCGCGAGTAATCGATTTTATGCCCCTAACTTTAGTTTTAAGATGACGTATTTATATAAATTTGAAAACTTGGTTCTGTAAAGTTGATTCGATTGAGCCTGTACAAATAAATGATTTAATAAAAAAAAAAACAATAAATGTTTTAGATACTCTGATTGTTATGTTTGTATTCTCCGAGCGTGGAGTAACGATTATGATGTAGTCAGTCAATTTTACAACTCGGCATTCGGATGGTAATGAACCCAAAAAGTCTAATAGAGAAGAAAGCAAACTAGTTAGTGTCGAATCATTCTTTATTAGTAAGATTAGATAAAACATGGATAGCACCCAAGCAGGACACTAAGCTGAAATTGCACAGCAGCATTGAATTGAAAGTCTAAAATCTAATTATCCCAAATATTCCTTACTTACAGCAGAGACTTCTGCGGTACACAGACGTTGTCTCCAAATCACACGGTCAATAGGCTGCGGAGGTTGCTTTCCACTTGCTTGATCCACCTTGCCCGTTCCGCGCATCTTCTTCTTTGTACCAGTCGGTTCGTTCTCGAGAATCATTTTCACCGGGCTATCGCCCGACATCCTGACGACGTGCGAAGCCCATCGTAGTGAACCGATTTTTGTTGTGTGGATGATGGAACGATCCTAAATCTACGACCTCTTTAATCAGCCACTGATCAGCTTCAGCTTTGCTCTACACAGTTTTTCTAAAGTCCCAATAATAATTATAAAGCCCCCGAGACTAAACTTCTAAATCCGAAATGACTTTTTCCAATCACATTTCAACACTACCAACATTCGCGCCGCATGTCAAACCATTCAGACTGTTGCGTGGGGCTGTTGCGCTTCCAGCATAACATGTTGCTCTTTATCAGAGCCGCCTTAGCCAATTCTCCAAGAAACGCCACTCCACTCAGAACCAATCCAAAGCCCAGCGCAAACCACGCTGGTACGAGATCCTTAATTCCTAGCATAATCTCTCCAGTGGCAGCCAGTATCCTGTCCCTGTATTCGGCCCTTTCGTTGGATGCTATCTGGTCCCATAAATGCATCCTCCACTTTTCCAGTATTCCAGACTCCCAAAACACCTGATAAGTATAGTAGAGCACATCTCGCAGAGGAGTTTTCCAGTCAACAATGTAAGCGTATACTCGCGAAATCATTCGTTCCCTAAGCACTATGTATTTTGGACGGCGCAATTTGAAATCGTAATTGATCATCAGTCGAACCTGGCTCTCAGCCTGGTTCGAATCCCTATAATAGGCATAAGCTCCATCCGCATCGAGGTATTCATCGGTACTGTTCACTAAGAACGGTGCGAGCAATGAATGTTTCGTGAGCATAGCTTTCGTAAAGTGGTCGTATTTGACCTTAAGTCCGGATTCAAACACTTCGTGTATTGTGGCAAAATCTGCGTGCGATGGCTTTTCGGTCAAAAAAGACAGAAGCTTACTTTCGTAGACATTGGTCATTAGAAAGAAGACCATAATCAGCGGAAGAAAAATCATTCTCTCTCGCCAGGTGGCGTGGTGCAGATTTTGACGCTCCAATCCACAGACCAGCAAGAGGATTGGATCGTTTACGAATACTGTTGGCCACACGATTTGGAATAGTTTCATCGCACACAATATGACGAACAGAATCACCCAGGCTTCCACGGTGAATGGTTTCAGGAACATCTCGAGAACGTTGAACGGTTTGCCTTTTGGAACCACCAGAACGCCTGACTCCGGACTTTTTTCGAAAATCCAACGTCGACTGTTGAAGTTAAACTTCTGCACAAACATTGGAGCCATGACAATGTCTACTCCAGAGAATATAGCGTAAGCCATACATTGCCCTGCATTATCGTCACAATTTACTTTATTACGAAAAAGAATACCGTTGATGAAGTCAGCCGTTTCCAGCATCCATTCCAGATGTTCGTAATTTTCTTGATCCAGCACTGCGAAATTCAATTGGTTCCCACGTATATTACGAGTTGTGTCCTCGAACAGGTTTTCAGGATTTGGGAATTTGTACAACTTGGCTGTCAATTTGTTATTGTAACTAAACCGAAGTACTTTTAAGTCGACAGTTCCCAAGTAAACCACCAGATTGAACTTGTATGTGGCGAGAATTCGAAAAATATCCGTTATGTAAAGGAGTTTACTCAGATTGCCAATTACCAACACTTTGCTATTGGTATCGAAGATTTCGAAGTTGTCGTTGACCTGTTTGAAGTATGCCTTTGGCATGGCTTGATCACCCACGTAAATTAAAATCAGCGATGGTTTGAGTGGCACTTCTCCGTAGGTCACCTTGAAGAATCCGTTGGCAGCGTAGATGACTATATTGAGTGAGTTGAGCGATTTCAGGAGATCGTCGACGTCCCCATCGGATTGGCCGACCTTGTTCAGATTGATGAAAACACATTGGAATGTGCCGGCTTGGGAGCGATCCATGTGCTGGACCACGGACAGGGTGTAGTCCACATATTCCGGAAGGCAATCTATGGAGAAAATTTTCACTGCGATTACGAGTAGGATGACGGGAAGCGACGGCTTTCTAACGTTCATTTCACTGAGTGGTTTAGGTGGAACTGATTCGAGTGAGGGAAGGCTCATGTCACCCTCTGTATCGATTTAATCAATCGGAGTACGGCAAATATGATTTTTCTGATGATTATTTATGCAGCCATACCTCGATATAAGGTCTGTATCCGCAATAATCCGGACACATCAAAACATAAATTTCGCATTATATTTCCGTCGTAGTTGTTTATTTCAGATTCATGGGATGTGTTTTAACAATTCGCGAAGACAAAACATAGTTATTCCGTATTTGCATAAAATTTTCGAACTTTGCGCTTAACTCCGTCTAAAAGGGTCTGTACAGGCTCTTCAGAAAACGTAGAAGCCGTCTGTGTTCAAATTTGCTGGAAGTGTTTGATGTCTTTGATTCCTTGCTTCTTTTAAAAAGCTTCCGCTTCATCAGAGCCCAATATCTCTCGATTGGTCGTAGCTCTGGGCAATTTGGAGGGTTTGAGGTTTTTAGTACAATGTTCACTTGATTTGCTTGGTACCACTACATCACAGTTTTAGCATAGTGGCATGATGCCAAATCGGGCCAGAACAAAGGTTTTTCTTTGTGACTTTTGATGAAGGGTAGCAATCGCTTCTGCAGACACTCTTTCTGATAAATCTCCTTGTTGATTGTGCCTGTAGTGACGAAAGATTTACTCTTTTTGCCACACGTGCAAATTGCTTGCCACACAAGATATTTTTTTGGGAAATTTCGATGCCTTCTCCGTTCTGAAATGCTCAGCTGTAGCATTTCTGGCCATAGCAGAATAAAAAGCCAACCCTGGAAGCTGCTTGAAATCCTCCAGGACATAAGTTTCATCGTCCATAACAACGCACGAAAACTTCGTCAAATATTCGCATTACAAATGTCGAGCCCGTGATTTTGCTGCCAAGTTCTGTTTGTCGTTGCGATTTGGAACTGTTTTTACTTTATACGACTTAAGTCCCAAACGTTGTTTTGATTTTTGGACAAAACCAGGCGACATCCCTATTTTACGAGCCACCGTTAGAATGGAGAGATTTGGGTTTTTCGTTAATATCCTTTTCACCTTTCGGTCCATGACAGGATCAGTGCGTCCAATGTTTTTGTCACTTCTCGGTTTCCTCTCCACCGTCAAACGTTCCGAAAATGATTTGAGCACATCGTGAACAGTGAATTTAGGCAAATCCAATGTTTTTTGCAAGGTCCCGTATTGACAAGTTAGGATTTGCCGTACGCCCGTACAAAATTCGCTCGCGCACTTGTTTTTCTTTCGTCGCCATCTTGAATACTAAACATGAAATGTTAACATCAATTATAGTCTTTTTCATCACAGACAGTGAAATTTGTCATTCCTACGTGCAATATTTCAAAAGTTACAATGATTTGAAGGTGTCCGGATTAATGTGGATACAGACCTTAAACGAACTTTTTTTTTTTACTTTTCACGAAAAATAATGACACCACTGCATAGATGAAACAATTTGCAAACTACTGGAATCGTCGATTTGTATGATTGAGTTATACTAAGTGAGATATCGAGAAGGGAATATGTTGTTTATGAAATTTGGGATATGTTGTTTTGGTTGTATTTTGGTTGGTTGTTGATGATGATGTTTTGTTTTGGGTGAATAATATTTAACTAAATTTTAACACAATCATACACACTACCAAAATGTCATGTAAATTTCTGTCCCCTGAGACCGACACATGCAAGCGTCCTTTAGCACATAAGAATGAGTTGAAAGAGATGAGAAAATAAATTCAATCAAACACATCTTTTGTCAAATTGCGTATGTATCAGTTTCAAGAGACATAATTGTGTGTAAAATTCATAACTTCTAAGTGCTATCAGACTTCGGGAGCAAATCGGGAGTGTTGATATTTTTAAAATCGTAGTTAAAAGTTTGGCCTGTTCGATGATTTCGGTGGTTTAATAATGGAAGGAGCCTCATGACCTGCTTCTATCGTCAAATTTCCCAACTCAGCTTTAATTTATCGTATTCCTGTTTACTAAATATTGCTGTTGCAAGTAAAAGTATTGACACTACTCCATAAGGCAACTGGAAAATTATTGGAACTTTTCTTGTTCACATCTCATCTCTTTTTTGGCTCAGAAGCTACGAAGGCAACATTTTAGTTACATTGAGTAGAAAAGTAGAATTCAATAAGTCCAAAAAATCGAACTCATTTCTATCAACATCAACTTCGTTTACACTGCAAATTCTTGAATTTCATTCTCCTCTAGACTATACGTCTTGGATAATTTACAAGAATAACACCATTTCGTCCAGATGTTCTACCTACAGGTGATTTATAATATTGAAAGTTAAAACAAACAACAACTTAGCGTTTTCTGAAATCAATCTCATATTGCATTTTTTTTCTAATTAGTCCGTTTATTTGTTAGGCTCAGGCGTGTGTAACACTTTACGGAGCCGATATTCAATATTGTTATTTACAATGTATAATTTTTCAATTTTAGTAAAATGGGGTGCCAATTACTCGTGGCTCGCTCGAGGTTAATGGGTCACATTATCGTTTGGAAGGGGTCAGGCAGGTAACTTATTGAAGGTATTATTTGTATGGTTGCGACATCTACCAAATCCTTGGACCCTGTAGTCCCTTTCAGGAACTAAGCCGCAGATGGGTGACCACTGCTTGCTGGGCAGGTACAAGCAGCACGGAAACAAAAGGATAGTATAACTGGGACACAATGGCAGAGAATTTACTAGACTGGAGGGGAGGGCGTGATGGCATTAGACTCTTAGATCAGACAAACAAAGGAATTCGTAAATCGCTTGCATGTAGGGAAGATCACGCATTCCCAAAACATCGCTTACCTCGCGGGAGGGTTGTCTACCTCGGGCCACTAGGGTATCCAATGGAGGCATCATTATCCGGGCAATACCAAACTGCGTCATCGATGTCATCATAACCGGTTCCGCACCTACATATGTTGCTATCGACGAGGTTAATTCTGTAGAGATGTGCGTCTAGCGAGTAGTTGGACATATGTCTTGACATCACACGAATGAATCCGCGACTTACATCCAGACCTTTGAACCACGATCTCGACGAAAAATTTGGAATAATGGAATGTAACCCCCGCCCAAGAGAATTACTTGTCCAATCGTTTTGCCAACTTTGAAGAGAACTCTGACGTACTAATGGGAAAAATTCATCATGTGAAATTCTTCTTTCAAAAATTTCGCCTTCTTTTGCGCCCACCTTTGCTAGAGAGTCCGCCTTCTCATTGCCTGGAATTGAGCAATGTGCGGGGACCCATGCCAAGGTAATCCTAAATGATGTTTCGACCAACGCACACATCCGCTCCCTTATTTTCGAAAGAAAGTAAGATGAGTGCCTCACTGTTTTCATCGACCGAAGGGCCTCGATAGAACTGAGACTATCCGAGAAGATGAAATAACGGTCTATGGGCATGTCGGAAATTATCCCCAATGCGATCAATCCCCAATTGATTGCTGCCAGCTCAGCAACATATACGGAACAAGGTTCCTAAAGTTTCCGGAAGGCAGATGAGTATTCATTGTAAACACCGAAACCAGTGGATCCATCAATGCGCGACCCATCAGTGAAAATTCTTCTATTGCAATTGACATGTTGGTACTTTTCGATGAAAATATGGGGAATTAAAATAAGTCGAAGTTGATCTGGAACTCCTTGAATAGCCTGTTTCATGGAGAGATCATAGTTAATGGAGGAACTGTGATAAGGGAAGCGAACACTAGGAGAATTACAGCATGGAAGACTAATATCAGATGACATATAGTTTATATAGATTCGTAAGAATCCAGACCGGGTACTCAATTCGAGCATTTCTTAGAAGTTTTCAATCACAAGGTTGTTACTGATTTCACACTTGATCAGTATTCTAGATGAGAGCTCCCAGAAGCGGTTCTGTAACGGTTTTACTACTGCCAGAACCTCCAGGCTCATATTGTGCGTTGAACGTAAACAACGATTTTGAATGCGTTCCAATTTAATGAGGTGGTTGTTTCTTGCCGAGAGGATATTCGAGAACTGAAAGAATAGTTGTTTTATAGATTTTAATGAAGTCTTCCGGGTGGGCACCCCGCCATGTCCCGGAAATTGATCTTAGAAAATTGATCCTTTGTTGACATTTCTGTTTCGAATACGCAATGTGAGTACTCCAAGTGCATTTCGAATCAAATATGACTCCAAGGTATTTGAAGGTCAAAGATTGGGTAATGTCTCTTTCCAACAGCTTCTGTTGGACGCAGTTGGGCAGGGAACCGCTTTCTAGTAAACACTACCAATTCGGTTTTATGCGGTGAAAAAACTCGATCCCCAAATTTCTGGCCCAGATGGACAGATTTCCGCACGAGGACCTCTAAAGGAGATCACCGCATCGTCTGCAAGTTGTCTTAGCGTGCATCTATTTTCCAAGCATTTATCAATATCTTTAACATAAAAATTAGAAAGCAAGGGACTTAAACATGCGCCTTGGGGTAAGCCCATGTAGCTAATTCTGGAAGTTGTCAGTTGGCCAAGATTGAAGGTTATTTAAGGTTATCTGCCATGAGAGTGTTATAAAGAGCGAACACGAAATTATTGCGACACATTCAACAGGGCATAACTTTTTCACCATTGGGTAAAAATCAACCAAATTTTGCACACTTTCTCATTGATGTGTATTGTTTACATGCTGTCAAACACGAAGTCGTGTTTTTCGATTCAACGAAAATGGAGGTGAACCAACGCGAGTCGAGAGAACAAATTCTTTCCAAACACCTGGAATTTCCTGACCTGTCGCACCGGCAGTTGGGAAAAATGTTGAACATTCACCATTCAACCGTCTCCAGAGTGTTGAAGCGGTTCCAGGAGCGGTTGACGTTGGACCACGGCAAAGGAGCTGGAAGAAAACCGGGACCGGAGAACAAAAAGACGGAGGGAAAGGTGAAGCGGATGATTAAAGCAAATCCCAACGTCTCAAGCCGTGATTTGGCTAAAAAGATCGGCATGTCGCAGAGCTACGTCCAGAATGCAAAGAAGAGAGCTGGACTACATACATACAAGGTACAGAACTTCCCAAACCGCGATGAGCGGCAACAATCGACGGCTAAAACTCGGGCACGGAAGCTCTACGAGAAGATGCTGACAAAATATGGCTGCTGTGTAATGGACGACGAAACGTATATAAAAGCCGATTTTAAGCAAATTCCGGGGTTGGAGTTTTTCACCGGCAAGAGCAAGTTCTATGTGGACGACCTGCTCTTGCGGACTGAGGAGTGAGCCTTTCGTGACAAAGGGCACAGTAAATGGCGAGATCTACAAATCTGAGTGCCTCGAGAAGCGCCTTTTGCCGTTCTTGCAGCAGCACGACGAAGCTCCGCTATTTTGGCCAGATTTGGCATCATGCCACTATTCTAAAAGTGTCCTGGAGTGGTATGAGGCCAATTCTGTCCATTTTGTTCCAAAGGACATGAATCCGCCAAACTGTCCGGAGCTGCGCCCGGTGGAGCAGTACTGGGCAATGATGAAGCGGGAACTTCGGAAGAGCTAGAAGACAGTCAAAGACGAGAAGGACATGTTAAGAAAATGAAAAAAAAACTGAGAAACTGGTACCGGATGACACTGTAAAGAATTTGATGGAGGGCATCAAGCGAAAATGCGTTCAATTTTACACTCAAGGCTCCATCGATTAACTTTTCTTTTGATTTTTGAAGTAAATATATGTATAAAACTACCCTAAAATTTTGGTTTGATTCTAAACATTATAAGAAAATTGGCATGACATTCTCGGTGTCGCAATAATTTCGTGTTCGCCCTTTACAGGTTAAGTAATCGTCTTTTAGCGATATCGGAGAGGTTTTTTAGAAGGTTGAATTTAATCATATCGCTTCCCGGAGCAGAGTTATTCGATGAAAGAAGTGCCATTTAAAATTCCAACATTATGAATGCTTCGAGAACCGTTACTTCGGGTAGTATCCCGTAAATTCGGTTTTGTTGGGACAGAGTCTGGACAACACTTTTTAGCGAAGTCGAATATCCACTGCATGGAGTATTCTTCACTCTCATTGGAGGATGAGCGGTTTCGCATATAACGAGCCTTTCTCCAGAGCGTTGTCATTGAGGTTTCTCTAGATAGTCCCTCTACAAACGAACGCCAGTAATTGCGTTTCTTTACTTTGAGTAAGTTTTAAGCTTTTTTCAAGCTTTAGGTACTTATCAAAAACCTCACATATTTCATGTCTACGATAATCTTTAAACGCATCGGATTTCTCAAGATACAACTTAGTGCATTCGTCATCCCACCCAGGGGTCTTCTTTTGAGGGATGCACTTGGAACACGTCGTTTCTGAGCTTCAAATTCACTTTTGTACATCAGTTCGGAAAGGAAACGATACTCTTCTAATGGTGGAAGAGGATCGGTAGAATCAATACCAAGGATTACCGCCGATGCAAAATGTTGCCAGTCGATATGCCTCGTGAGGTCATAAGGAACATGGATTGACTGGTCTGTTTTTTGAAAACTATTTGTGATTGAGAAAATTATTGGTAAGTGATCACTACCATGGGGATCATTGATCACCTTCCACAGACAATCTAATGATAGTGAATTAGAGCTCAAAGATATGTCAAGTCGACTCTCCCTGGCAGGAGGTTTAAAAATACATTGTCAAAATTTACAGTTACACATTTAAGCATGGTATAAAATAAATAATAAGCTTTGGTATCATAGTCCATTATTCCTGCCGGCAAAAATTGAAGAAAACCGTCGACGAAGCCCATCTCGTGGGACATGAAAATCGAAGACAGAAGCCACTCTGTTGAACACTCTCTGTAGTTCGGAAATTGCACCGTGTACTCCATTATTTGTTCGATGCAGTGGCAGCATTAACATGAGATTGTTGCGAAGCGGTCGAGGTTGAACAAACAGGTTGATTTGCCTCAGGAGAGCCTCGCAATCTGTCCTACCCTGCAGGATATCGGCGACGGTCAAGGCTCTGCTTGTGTCTCTTCTAGCCCGGAGCAGCTCTAGGTTGATCAGTTGACAACGGTGTTTGTTGCTGGGTAGCCGAAATGGATCATTCCAAGGCAGTCTATGAAGTGCAAAACGGAGAAAGCGACGCTGAACTGATTCGATTCTCTCAGCATCGTTGTTGTAGTTTAGGTTCCAAACCGCAGAACAAAAAAAAATGGAAGGAGTAAAAGAAGCGTAAAGGAATCAACGGTAGAAGGAAGCCGAAGCGGTTGGTGGAAAAAAATGAAAAGCAGAGCAAATTGAAGGAGGCACAACGGAAGAAGCAATGCAGTGGAAAGAAGCAAAATAAAAAAGTGATATAGAAGAAGACAACGTGAATGAGAGAAACGTAACACAACTTAAGAAAAAGTAAAGCGAAGCGGACAAAGTGGACGAATAGAAGTCGAAAAAGAGAAACGGAAGAGCAGAAGCACAAGAAGTAGAAGACGTAGAGAAACAGAAGAAAAACAATATTGGAAGGAGATTAGCAGAAGACGAAAAGTGGAAGGAGAAAAGTAAAAAAAGAAGGAAAAATAACAGAGAAAAGAAAAGCTGAAAAATCGCAAGAAGCAGACAAAGTTGAAGCAAACCAACGGAGGAATTGAAGGAGAAGGAGAGAAGTTGAAGAACAAGGGTTGAGAAGGGCGGAATGAAGTGGAGTGGGAAACGAATTATTAGATTAATATTATACGTGAAATAAACTAACGAAATCAGAATTACGTAAGACGGGAGAGCACTCTTCTGGTGTAAAGTGTCATTAATAAAAAAAATATAAGAGAGAGAGAGAGAGAGAGAGAGAGAGAGAGAGAGAGAGAGAGAGAGAGAGAGAGAGAGAGAATAAAAAAAGCGTGGTAGACAGGGAGAAAGAGAGTAAAAAAACAGATTGAAAAATACAGTAAAAAAGAGATTAAAAATAGAGTAAAAAGAGATTGAAAAATAGAGCGAAAAAAATTGAAAAATAGAGTTAAAAAGAGATTGGAAAATAGAGTACAAAAGAAATTGAAATATAGAGTAAAAAAAGATTGAAAAATAGAGTGAAAAGGAGTTTGAAAAATGGAGTAAAAAAGAGATTAAAAAATAGAGTAAAAAAGCAATTAAAAAATAGAGATAAAAACAGATAGAAAAATAGAGTGAAAAAGCAATTAAAAAATAGAGATAAAAACAGATAGAAAAATAGAGTGAAAAAGATTAAAAAAGAGATTGAAAAGTAAAGTCAAAAGAAGTTAAAAAATAAAGTAAAACAGAGATTGAAAAATTACTCTAAAGAGATGAAAAAATGTATATAACAAAGGATTGTGAAGTAGAGCAAAATGAATTTGGAAAATAGCGTAAAATACAGATTAGAGAACAGATTAAGAAAGCGAGTTAAAACGGGAGCCAAAAAATGAGTTTAAAAGAGTATCAAGTTATTGTTTGGGGAAATCAATAAGCCAATAATCTCTCTCGATCATTATCTCTTTCGCTCTCACGTGAAAAAATACATTTAGATGTAATAACCAACGATTCGAGCATCTGATTCATGTTAAATTCAATCCAGCAAATATTAAAACATGTGATTTTCAAGTCGTGTAAATTTAAAGCTTCATGCGATTTTGAAGTGCATACTCCTTCTATGTGCATGAAAATATATTGAAAATTACAAAATGATTTTAACTGTGTTTAGTTTTGTTTATCGTTCCGGTTGGATGTCTTCCTGACCTTGTAGACGTGGAGGCCAGCGTTTCTACGTTTTTTCGACAAACCCGATGGAAACATCCGTCTTCTTCGCCACATCGTGGATCGAAAGGTTCGGTCGACGCTTCAACAAATTCAACCTTGCCTTCACCGGATCAGCTGTCTTCGGTTTTCTGCCGCTGGGTCGCCTGAGTCTCCTTGAATGACACCATCGAATGATGGAAAGTAGGATTTCCACGTCGGCACACCTAATTTTTTGGCGGATCTGCTTATGTTCCGAGGCCATATTGATAGTCACTTAACAGATTGTTATGAAATTTTGCCAACGTAAACATTGCACTCTAAACTAGTTTCAGTCAAAATTTAACCACATGCTAAAAAGTTACAACCTAATTATTGTGTCTCATTTCTTCCGAGTACTGTCTTTTAGCAGCTTGTAAATTTGCCGTCAGGCAATTTTTAGTTTTCTAGTGGTTATTCTAGGTTTAGGGTTTTCGTGTTGCCCACTTGTCATAAACCAGTTGAGTTAACTGCTTTGTGACTCAATTAAGTCACAATCAAGTTGTTGCAACAATTTTATAGACAGTTGTGTGCTGGTGGGGTTCGGTGCTTAACGGTTTGTCACTGACCAAACTCATATTGATGGTACAGTTAAATTCAAAGCTAGGGCTGGGAGTCTTCTTCCATGGCACTTCGGGGGCCGTAGGCCGCTTTTCACTTGATCGATTCACCTTTCCTTTTGCGCGCCTGTTCTTCGTGTACTAATCGCTACGATCTCAAGAATCGACTTAGTAGATGCAAGTAGATAAGGCTTTCTACGGTAATGAGTTTGAGAGTAACTTCCTATAGATATCACCAGTATTAGGAACCTATCCGATGTTTACGAATGACATTTTCAAACCGTGCCATCTACCAATACATGCGACGTACTGAATTTTTAAACCATCTACTTTGACATTTTGAAAGAAATGCCCTGGTCAACTCTCCGATGAACGCCGTCCCACTCATTAGCAAACCAACGTCGAGGGAAATCCACGCTGGGTTGAGATCCGTGATTCCTAGCATCACCTCGCCAGAAGTTGCCATTATCATATCCCCGAAAGCAATCCTGTCCCACGACATGAGGTCCTCCAATAAATCATTTCTCCATTTTCCCATCAATCCGGATTCCCACAATACCGTATGGATATAGTAGAACACTTCCCGCAAAGGGGTATTTCTTTCCACTATGTGAACGAGTAGCTTCATATTCATGCGTTCTTTCAGCACTACGTATTTTGGGCGTCGTAAGGTGAAATCATAATTATCGAGCATGTGGACCATGATTTCGGCATTATTTGAATTCTGGTGATAAGCATGTGTTCCATCTCCAAGAAAATTATTATCTGGATCATGAACCA
This sequence comes from Aedes koreicus, assembly GCA_024533555.2. Taxonomy (NCBI): domain Eukaryota; kingdom Metazoa; phylum Arthropoda; class Insecta; order Diptera; family Culicidae; genus Aedes; species Aedes koreicus. The sequence goes on from JAHHFK020006007.1 coordinate 501,819, forward strand.
GCAGTGGTGAAAGCATCGCATTTTGCCTCAGTACTGGTGACAGAAAGTGATCGTATTTTATTTTGAGACCAGAGTTCACCACTTCCTGTATTGATCTTAAATCTGCATGCGATGGTTTTTCCGTCAAAAAAGATACCAGTTTACACTCGTAGACATTGGTCAGTAGTAAGAAGATCATTATCAAAGGTAGGAAAATCAATCTTTCTCGCCGGGTGGCATGGTGGAGATTATGGTGTTCCAGGCCACATACTAGGAGGAGGATTGGATCGTTCCTGAATTCAGTCGGCCACAATACTTGCACTGATTTCATCAAACACAGAAGGACTATCAGAGTGATCCAGACTGCCGTGGAGAATGGTTTCAGGAACATCTCCAAAATGTTGAATGGCTTTTCTTTGGGAACCACAAGAACGTCCGACAATGGAGATTGATCATAAATCCAACGATTTTCATAGTAGTCAAACTTTCGTAAAACTATTGAAAACAATACAATGTCTACTATATCTGATGAAATGACATCCTCTATCTTTAAAGGGTGTCCACGATGAAATTGCCACACACAAAATTGATTCGCAAAATTCGAGTTTTCATCCGATTGCCATCAAATTTTCAGGGATTGAGAAATAACTATTAAACTTCATTTTACCATTTTACTCGTATTTTATTTACAGTCCATACGCAAATGCCCGCACCTTGGCCTTAACCCCGGCCATAAGATTCTGCACAACCTGTGAATCAACCGTTTTTTGCATGTAAACCCATACTTTCTTCAGTTCCTCGACTGTCTTCACTACCTTAGGTCGTTTAAGAAGGTGCTGCTTCATAATCGCCCAGTACTTCTCGATGGGGCGGAGCTCCGGAGTGTTGGGAGGGTTGAACATTTTCGGCACGAAATTGACCTTATTGTCCGCATACCACTTCAGCACGTCCTTGGAGTAGTGGCATGAGGCCAAATCCGGCCAGAAGATTGTTGGGACGTTGTGGGCCTTCAAGAGAGGAAGCAGCCGCTTCTGGAGGCACTCTTTTATGTACACCTGTCCGTTCATCGTGTCCTGGGTCACGAAAGGTGCACTCCGCTTCCCGCACGTGCAGATGGCTTGCCAAACCAGGAATTTCTTCGCAAATTTGGACATCTTCTGAGTGCGGACATGCTCCGGAACGCTGAACTTATCCTTGGCCGTGAAAAACAGGTTGCCGGGGATCTGTTTGAAGTCGGCCTTCACATATGTTTCGTCGTCCATGATGCATGCATTCAACTTTCGTCAGCATGTTGAGGTACAACTTCCTGGCACGGGTTTTGGCGGACTTGTTCTGCTTCTCGTCGCGATTAGGGGCCTTTTGTACCTTGAACGTTCGAAGCCCAGCCTTAGTTTTGGCCTTCTGGACAAAACTTCGGCTTGGGTGCAGCTTCTTAGCCACATCCCGAACGGAGGCGTTCGGATTTCGGTTGAAGGCCCCAACTACGCGGTTGTGATTTTTGGTGTTGTACGGAATACTTTTTCCTTCACTTCTGGGCTTCCGATCGGTGGTCAACCGTTCCTCGAACCGCTTAATCACTCGCGACACCGTGGAATTCGCGATTCCCAACGTTTTAGCGATGGAACGATGCGAGAGATCCTTGTTCTCGTGATGAATGCGCAAGATTTTATCACGCACGAGCTGTTCTTTCGACTCCATTTCCGCGAGTTTTGATCACAGGACTTTAAAACTTGCAGGATGTAAATAATGCACTATGAACTAAATCCACCCAAATTTTCATTAAATTCTACCCAACGGTTAAAAAGCTAGAGCAATTTCATAGTGTGGCAATTTCATCGTGGACACCCTTTAATAGTTGGAGGATTGTGGGAGAAAGTGGGGGGGGAGGATGAGAGATAGTGAGTGGGGGAGGGGGGATGGGGGGGGGGGGCGATTTAATCGAGCAAAGTGTGGGCAATTTGGTCCGACTGCTGATCATATCTATCCGGTCAGCGCTGTACTCAGGATTTTGCTTGGTGGCTTTGCAATCACAACTGTCGTCAGCGCTTTTCTCTTTATTTCGGGATAAACCAATGATTCCCGACTACTCCAAGCAGCAACCCCAGCATGTGTGGGCACGATAGTAGAGGAGCAGCGATTGGCTGTTCCTCACGAAATTCATTTCGACCATCGCACAAAAAGGCGTAATGAAAGTATTTCCCCAGATGACAAGCAATATGAATGTTTCTTACAATTTACGAGACCTATGTGCTGTGTAAAAAATCCATGTTAACAAAGAAATATTTTCAGTGTAGATGGTGTCCAACCGTACAAACATTATTACCTGCGACAACTGCGCGCAACTGTATACGAATAGCCCCCCTAAATGCATTTTCATTGAATTAAAGCATCCACAAATTATTACTGAGGTTGGCTGCGACCAACAACTGCTCTTTATTTATTGATATGCCTGTTTTCTATTAAATTATAACTTTAAGCTTCAAGAGAGCTGAGTTCCTAAAGCGAGTGATAAATAGATGCAATGGTTCACCGAACTCGTGAAGATCTTCGTATATTATGTGAAAGTCGAAAAATATCTAGAAAATTCATTCGAACGGTTTCAGGGCCATATTCCGCCATTCAATCCTTTGAATATTTTATTTAAAATTATTAATTCACAACAGTAGTGCCAATTTGGCTGACAAATCCATTTCCTCGCTCGTGGGCACCGTGCCAAAGGTGATCAAAATTCCTCAGCCGGAAAAATTAACACTTCGTCCTAAATATAGCCAGGCATCATCCATCCGCTGCCAATCAGCGTTCGTCTTCCCAGAGTTGAAAAAAAATAATCAACATTCATCTCATTTCAAAGATGGTGATGATGATCCGTTTGTACAAAACACAACTATATCGAGGGGAAAGGGAGCGACGAGTCCTATAAATAGTCGCCAAACGACCTCCACCTCCGTGGCATTGCTTAGTTCACGTGCATGCAGCCAGCGGGTTTGCATATTTAGTACTGCCACCACGGCCCAGTAGGCGAGCGAGTAAATAGAACAAAGCATCACAATTGACAGCTGATGCTGCCGGGTCGGGCCGGGTCGGGTCGGGTCCGTTCTCCGGCTGGCACTCTAACTAATTTGCATCGATGCGAATCGATTCGGCGGCCAGCACTTTCTTGGCTGCCTAGTCGGAGTAGGTTTTCCGCTGAACAGCTGATTAGGCTGCTGCAAGCCTGGTGGTCGGTCAAAACCGGTTCCGCTTTGCTAATGTCAAGAGTGAATGACCGCGAAGGGCTGGCATATATGGTATGGATGATGCTTTGTCTCTTTGTTGTTGTGTTGATTCTCAGCGCGAACTGGAGTGTTCTACAGAAAGCACAGTTCGGTAAGTCACAAAAGAGCGTTTCCAGGTCGAATGGCGTAGAATCAGTATTTCGGATTCGACCTCTTATAAGTATTCAAATTTCATTTGAAATTACAACGCATCTTCATGTAGCGTAAATTTGCTCACAAAATCAAACTACATCAAAAATACGTGTATGAACTACAAAATGGTTACCGATATTTATGGTTATTTCGAATTCACGACTACCGTTCACGGATCCGGGCAGAGATTTTTTTCCGTGAAGTAGAAACGACTACCATCGGTTCATTCGGTTCTTTTTTCGTAATAAATCAGGTTATGCTAGATGATAACAGCATTGTAGATCCATTGTTAATAATTAGCACTGGTGAACAGTATAGTAGAAACACGAAACATATTGGATTTGACTTAATTGACTCCAACATGGAATATCTAATAACTGTGGCCTAGAGAAAGCTACTATCTTCAACAAAGTCGAGTCTTCCGGATGGCAAGAGGTAATTTAGAATATTCTAAATTAATAGCGGGAAAAATGCTTGTGCTGCTTCAAACACTGAAACATAAATCTGAACATTGAGAGGCAAGGGAGCAGGAGATTGTATGCCAAATAAGATCTCAATATCTCATTTCATTGAAAGTAAAAGGTTCCGTCCACGAATGGGAGGACCCATCTGGCCACCGAGAGCAGCAGATACTGTCGCGCCTTCCCTCTGGGCATACAAGCGTCGCATATAATGTTCGTAAATTCTCTTCCACGCTTGTTACCACTTCTTAGAACATTTCTTCTGCCATTGCCCCCACTACGAGGGGGCACGCCAGCTTTTTGGAATCTCAGGAAGCATAAAGGAAGTCCTCAGCAAGGGCTCCACGAGAGAAGCCATAGTGGTCTGCTTCCTTAAAGACTCCCTGCTCTACAACGCCATTAAAACACCGGAACCATCAACCCGCCAAACTGACGAGGAGAAGTAGAGAGTCTGCCGGTGGCGGATCTCTCAACGATGCTTGCCGATTACAAAGGGCAGCATTATCCAGCACCAAGCCAGTTCATCTATTTTATACAGTACAGGTCATTTTTAAACGGGATCCCCACAATCCCCACCTCCTAGAAGAACCCCCTTCCCCTCTCCTCCATTGCTTTAACTTTGAATTACAACGGTATCTTAATCCAACACCCTCCCAACAAACAATTCAAAGCGATTAATAAACTCCCATGTTGATTAAATGTGGAAATATAGCTTCCCGAGCTGAATAAAACTGCAGTCGTTTTGTTTTTAGGAATAAAAGTTCTTGAAACGGAACAAAAAGATTTCAAATGATTGCTTGCATTTGGTTACAAAACATGTTTATTTAGCTGTACTATATTTTTTATTACTCTACTGTTCAATCATCAGGGAAAGCTAAGAAAACATGGAATAAAAGCATGTAACTCCAAAATTGTTATTATTATCTAACAGCTAGATATAATTAAGAAAAAAAGTTGAAACAATCATCACTAGACGTATAGCTATACAACGAAATCCGGGATGTTTATTGTGCTACCAGAGCAGTCAAACTAGAGCCTATAAATCGATTTAATTAACATCAAATGGATGATTTGTAAAAAAACGTAATTGACCCTTAACCCTTAAGAACCGTTGTATAAGCTTCAGTCACGAGATTCAAATAAGGAGATACTGGCTGATTATAAACAAACCCTTGTTTATCTCATGTACAATCACAATTCGTTGAAACGATGACTCAACAACAAATGTGTTGGTACAAGAAAATGCTAAAAGATATAAATTAAGACATTCATTCGGCAATTGTTCAACGCTTAGTCAGTCATGTGAAGCTATTGAGCATTTCCAGCCAGAAATGCTAAAAAAATATTGATTTTGTCTCAACAGTTTCCGGTTTTAATGAAATTTTGTCCAAATGTAAGTTTCTTCCCAAAATAAAAGGTTTCATAACAAAATCGTTTAATTTACTGTACTAATTTTGTTTTCAAAAAATCATAACATGTAAATGATTATTCTGATTAAAATGTCGTCTGAGAAAAAGTTGTAGGTCATTAACTGTTCTTCAAGAAAAAAATACTCTGAAACTAAAAAAATGTAAATTCATGCTAAAAAAACATACACCATTGATTTTTTCGGAGCCCCCCCCCCCCCCCCCTTCGAATTTTCTAAATTTAAAGAAACAAAAACTATCCTAAAATCTGGTGAAGATTTTAAGACGGTCACTTCTTCAATTTTTCTAAATTTTTATGGATATTTTGAACTTTGTGAAATCGCGTATTTGCTAACATAACATTACCAAAAATAGACTCTACGTATTCATTTTTTATAACAAAGCACATACAATTTTTTTTCTTTAACTCAGTCGTTCTGAACTTATTGCGAATTTAATCAAAAGGAAATTTTGTTGTAACAATATTTTCAGCCATTTTCAAATGTTAGTCGCGATGTCCACAAAAAATATTATGTTACATGATAGATTATTGAATAAGAAACAAATCTTTCTCAGACATGGAGGCTGTCCCGTTTCTGTTTAGACGCAACGGAAGCGATGCAAACTGATGCTATCTGAAGTAAATGATCAAACTCAAAAGTTTTTTTTTTTTGCAGAAACGGTTAATATATCGAGATTTTTTAAGCCTCTCGTTGAGAAGACAACAGCCAGGTAAAATTTTATTCATTCCCGTGTCTGGAACAATTTTCTTATAGGTATCTTTCTTATAGGTATCATCTTAAACTCTTCACCAGCTTTAATGACATAACTTCAGCATTTAAAAAAAAAAAATTAGGAGGATCGAAGGGGAGCTCCTTTGAAAAAATCAACGTTTTATGCTTTTAAATCCTGAATTTACGATTTTTTTTTGTTTCGGTGTATTTTTTCTTGAAGAACACTTCATTACCTACAACTTTTTCTAAGACGACATTTTTATCCGATGAGTCGTTTGCGAAAATATTGTTTTTTTTTTTAGATAAAATCCACATTTTAAATACGCCCTTATAGAAAATTAGTACAGGATAATTTTGGATTTTGTTTATGGATAACGTAATATAACTAGTTTGGAGTGAATTGTTTACATGTGCAAAATTCATAACAGTCGGTTCAGTGGTTATTGAGATGTCATCGAAACAAGAAGAAAATCGCCGGAGAATTTCGCGCGCCGTCATGGAAAATCCGACTGCAAACATGAGATGGATCGGAAGACAACTGGGAATCACCCATACAACTGTGTCTCGGGTGGTAAAATCGTTTAAGGAGTCCCAGACGACCGAGCGGCGGGCTGGAAGTGGAAGAAAATCGAAGACAGGTGACCCTGTGAAGGCCCGGAAGGTGTTGGATTATTTCAAGTGTAATCCGAACCTTTCGATTCGCGACGCGGCTCTGAAGGCAAAGTGTTTCGCCTGGTTCGTTCATCAAACCATGAAACGAGCTGGGCCTCGTGTATTCAAGGTCTGCAAGGCACCGAACCGGCGTGATCAACAAAACACAGCGGCCAAATCCCGCGCAAGGAAGCGGTATCGAGAGTGGTTAACGAAACCGATGTGTGTGGTTATGGATGACGCAAAGCAGATACCGGGGCTGCTAACCTATCCCATGGGTTCTACGTTGCAAAATCACGGTTTGATGTTCCGGAAGACATAAGGAAGAAGAAAGTGGACAAATTCGTCAAAAAATACTTGCGCTGGCAGGCCATATGCCAATGCGGTAAACTGAGTAAACCGTGCATCACAACGGGTCCCATCAACAGCGAAATTTACCGCACCGAGTGCCTCCAGAAGCGTCTGTTGCCCTTCCTGTGGTCCCATGGAGGCATTATTTTGGCCGGACCTGGCATCATGCCATTCCGCGCGATCGACGTTGGATTGGTACAGGGACAATAAGCCCAAGTTCGAAAATCGTTCAAGGTGTTTAAGAACGAGCTGAAGTTGAAGAAAGAATGGATGAAAGTGACCAAAAAGGTCGGCTTCACCATTGCACAAAATATAATGAGGGGTCTCAAGGGAATGGTGCGGGTTTTCAGCGATGGAAAGGAAATTGAATAAAGTAGTTATGCCGGAACATAATCCATACGTGTTAGTTCATACCCTGAAAGTTTCAAGAAAATCCGACTTAAAATAATTTTTTGGCGAACACTTTTGTCTGGTGCATTTTTTTCGAGTACAGGCCTTAATTGTGTCAAATGTATAACCAAGGATGGAGAAGATGGAGAATGAGGTAGCCTCCAATCAAAGGATCACGCAATCAAGTCCGGGATCAAGCGTAGTCAAATTTGGGTACTGTATTTAGAAAAGTTCTTTCAAACAAATGAAGAAATCTAAATACAACGATACTAACGACTGCTAAGTCTGGTCCTCCCTTAGCTCAGTCGGTAAACGCGCAGCTACAAAGCAACATCATGCTGGAGGTTGCTGGGTTCAATTCCCGGTCTGGTCTAGGAATTTTTCGTAAAGGAAAATTTCTCGACTCCCTGGGCATTGTGGCCCTGGGCCACATTGTACTTGCATAGTATGATTGTACTTGCCACATAATATACATATACCCAAACTCACGTATCACCCAAAATCAACTAATTGATGGCGATGGCAAACACATATCAACTTGATGTCGGGTCAATTTTGTGTCCATTTCGATTCAACATGGGGGGTGTCTACTTGGAGCCATGCTGGTAACCCGGCTGGCTTATAATGTTCATTGAGATGTTGAAAAAGCACAGTACTTCGACCACGTGTCCCGAGCACGGTGAAGCACGAATCGCACTAAATCACGCTAGCACAAATAAAATGATACGACTACGCGGCGTTGAGTTCGTTTGTCGTTTAAGAGCCGAATCTGCACGAGGTTCTGAAACCGAGTGCGAGTTGCTCACAAACGGGAAAGAATAAGTTCGCACTACGCGTTGTGTTTCCAAGTCTGTAGAAATTTAAGCTCTCAGAAATCATTTTCGATTCTAAAGTTTGTAGAAGTTCCAAGAGGATTTTGTAGAAGATCCAAGAGAATTTTGGAGATGATCCAAGATAAGTGGGGGGAAGATTCAAGCAAACTTAAATAAGACTCAATCGAACTTTGAACAAGTTCCAAGAGAACTTTGGAGAAGTTACCAAAGCGCTTTGGAGAAGTTCCGAAAGAACTTTGGGTATGCTTTAAGAGAACTTTGGCGAAGCATCAACATATCTAAGGGAACTTTGAAGAAGTAACAAGGGAACTTTGAATAAGTTTTAGGAGAACCTTGGGAAATGTTTGAAAAAAAAACTTAGGAGGAGTTGCAAAATAACTAACAGAAGTTATAAGAATAAATGCTACGAGATGTTTAAAGAACTTTAGAACTTTAGAACTTTGGTGAAATTCTAGAACGATCACAAACGCGTGGTTGGGGCTGTGAGGTGTTTCAGAGAAGGCAAATTCGTCGTGGTGACGCACGAGATAGACTTCGCGTACGTCTTCGGATTCAAAACTCAACTGCTCTACGTCTTTCATGTAAAAAGGGTTTTTATAAACTTACCACTAAGGGTTAGTACAAAGCAAATAATTGTTGTGTAGAAATCTGGACTAAGCATATCTATGGAAATGGTAGAAGACCAAATATTTGTAAACACCAAAAAAGCATGTTTTGGTGCGCGTCATAATAATTAACGATCCCAACGGTTCGGGCTATTGGTTGCGTTCAAGTGGGTCATAAACAGATCGGAATGTGCAGCATGGTACGCGTGGTGCACATGCGATGTATGTCAAAGAATGTTCAACTAGACTCATTGTTCCACTTTTACCAAACGATGGTCAAAGCAGAAAAATGTACAGTTCGTATTAATTTAAAGGGTTTGATTTAAATATATGTCGAGTAAGTTTTGTCAACTAGGCATTTTTCTAACAAGGCTGTAAAATGATCACCTCCTGAGTATTCATGAATAATGCTGTGAAATGAAAGCTATGTGGAACAATGTTGCATCGAGAGACGTTTAAATAGTTATTGGTATAAATGAATGATGAGATAATTATGAGATATCACGTGAAGCTTAGTAATTCAATTATGGAAATTATGCCACGGGGCCTTTACACGGAAACCGAACGCATCAGCTCGAGATGTGGCTAAAAAGTTGCATGTGAACAAGACTTTTGTGCAGAATACCAAAACTTGAGCTGGACTACGTACGTTTAAGGTTCGGAAGTCCCCAAACCGTGACGAGAAACAGAATACTGTCGTAAAAAGCCGTACCCGGAAATTGTACGACCAGAAGTTAACGAAACCACACTGCAGCGTAATGGATGACGAGACATATGTGAAGGCGGACTTCAACCAGATTCCAGGAAACCTGTATGTGACTGCCAAGGATAAGTGTGATGTTCCCGAGAACTTCCGGACACAGAAAATGTCGAAAGTTTTAAATTGGCCAGGGATTTGTACTTGCGGAAAGCGGAGTACACCTTTCGTTTCCACAAGTACCATGAATGGACAGGTGTATTTGGAAGAGTGTTCTCCCTGTCCTTAAGGCTCACGACGGTCCGACGATCGTCTGGCCGGATTTGGCATCATGCCACTACGCGAAGGAAGAACTAGAGTGATCTCGTGCCGAAAAATCTGAACCCCCCAAACACTCGGAAACTGCGCCCAAAAGAAAAATACTGGGCCAATTATGAAGGAGCACCTTCTAAAACCGACCTAAAGTGGTGAAGAATGTAGAAGAAATGAAGAAAGCATGGGTTAATATGTAAAAAACTGTCGATTCTGAGGTCGCGCAGAACCTAAAGGCTGGGGTTAAGGCCAAGGTTTGCGCATTCGGATATAAAGGCGAAATGAGATGAATGAATGATGCCGAAACTTACTTTAACTGTTTCTTTTTCCTTCCTGAAAATTTGGTGATAATCGGATAAAAACTCGAATTTTGAGAATGAATTTTTTGTGCTCTGATTTTCAACTAACTCTCGGAGTGGTATAAAAAGAAACCGCCAAAGAAGTTCTGAGAGCTTAAAAAATAACAAAAAAAAAAAACATTAACGTCAAAAAAAAAATCAGAGGCTGCAAAAAAAAAAAAAAAAAAATCTCCAGATGAACTGAAAGCAATTTTCTTAATTCCAAATTGACTAGACGGCATTTTAGAAGAATTTCGAAGAATTACTTAAGAATTTTACAAAAACATTCAAGGATGAATGTAACGATGTCTCGAAAGGAGTTGGAGAAGTTTCGAAATAATTATCATTTTAGATGATCTGAGAAAACTTTGAGGAAATATAAATAGAAATTCGGAAAGATTTCCATGAAAGTTTGAAGTGATTGCAAATGAACTTTGGGGAGGTGTAAAGCTTCGGGTAAGTCTAAAATTCCAAGTAAATTCAAGAATTATTAGAAACTTCATGAAAGCTCCAACAAACTTGCAGGGGAAAAACGTGGAAAGTTATGAGAGATCTTTAAAGGAGCTGTTAAAAAAATATGGAAGTTCCGAGAGAAGATTGGGGAAGTTATAAAAAAAGCTGTGAAGATGTTTCAAGAGAACTTTCCAGCATTTCCATAATAACTTTGGAGAAGTAAGTAGTTTCAAAAAGGTCGACAAAAGAATTCTGGGCTCTTCCTTAGCCCAGTCGATTGAGTAGCAGCAAAACAACACCGGTGAAGGTGGAGGTGAACTGCAGCTTAGTTTAGAAGTACTCCAAGGAAGTTCAAAGGTACTAGTTATTTAGGAATGTTTCAAACGATCCAAAACCTCTTAAGAAATGTTCCGAGTGAACCGGGGACGATGTGTACAATCTGAAAACCGAAGTCCATTGTCCATCACCTTTCTAAAATTTAAGATGCTGGTCATCGACCCCGACAAAACATGGTCAATTATTCAAGAATAAGCATTTGCGGAATGGATCGATTCCATTTCATTTGTGCAAAATAAAAAATTGCACAAATGGAAAATAATATTATATGGCGATCTTTCTTTTCTTTCAAAAAAAAAACTTTCAAATCTGTCACAAAAATCGGCCTTAAAAATTTGAAAAGTTCTTCAAAGTCTGAATAATTTTTCTTTGCTCAATGCGTGAATTCAACTTTTACAAAATAAGGAGTTATTCCTGCAGTTGTTCTCAGCAATGAGCTGGAGTGGCCGGAACAAAGCGGAGAAGAAGAAAACTACCGAGTTGAGTCGAGAATTTGCCATTTAGTCGAGTTCTGACAACACTCACTACCAGGTGGCGAGCATTTTTTTTGTTATATGGGGCTGGTAGTAAACTAAAGTAAGGTATATTTAGAACCAAATTGAACATTTCCGAAACGAATAAACTCACGATACTGGAACTTGATCGGCAAGGTTTTCGAAATTGCTGAGCATGTCTTCGTCGAGTGATTGTTGTTAAAAAAACATCAACGATATTCTGATTTTCTCCATATCAAAAATAAACATTGACTACCACTGGAAGGACGACATCTGTTGGCAGACCGATAGAAACACGATGGATTCGAAATAGTTCGTTCACTTTTCTCTTCTTATTTGTTCTGAGGATGATTCATCCCAGGCTAAATCTCGGTAGGTCCCAAGTATTGCAATGATTGAGAGGTTCGTGTTTAATAATTCTCGAAATTATGTCGCAACTTTCCAGAAAAAGTCTAAGATACGTTGTTGCTCAAATTTATTACATTCGATGCAAACATATGAAATGACATTCACAATTTTAGGCAACGCTTTCCAGTTCAACAGACGAACATTACAAATTTGGTAGATCTGAAGATTGAACCCTTTATTAAACTGATTTACATCAGTTGGTCTAACCAAGGCATCTTTTAAAAATTTAAAATTAAAATTTGAATGAATATCCTTAGGAAAAATTGATCAAAACTGTTCTCCTCACGGATTTATTTATGAAACCACGTAAGACAACAACAGAAAAATTATTAAGTCCATACAATGTTTTCGAAAAAAAAACAGTTTTCAGCTTTGTTTCAAATTGAACCGATGCACAGTGGTTCCCCCATATGCCATTTATACAAAAAATGACTTCGAGGAATACGTGTTTCTATCTCGGCATTGCTTTATTTAAGATGTATATTTCAATGTTCAACACTTGATTTTGACGATTTTAAATGGAATTTTTCGAAATCGGGTCGTATAAAGGGTGTCCACGATGAAATTGCCACACTATGAAATTGCTCTAACTTTTTAACCGTTGGGTAGAATTTAATGAAAATTTGGGTGGATTTAGTTCATAGTGCATTATTTACATCCTGCAAGTTTTAAAGTCCTGTGATCAAAACTCGTGGAAATGGAGTCGAAGGAACAGCTCGTGCGTGATAAAATCTTGCGCATTCATCACGAGAACAAGGATCTCTCGCATCGTTCCATCGCTAAAACGTTGGGAATCGCGAATTCCACGGTGTCGCGAGTGATTAAGCGGTTCGAGGAACGGTTGACCACCGATCGGAAGCCCAGAAGTGAAGGAAAAAGTATTCCGTACAACACCAAAAATCACAACCGCGTAGTTGGGGCCTTCAACCGAAATCCGAACGCCTCCGTTCGGGATGTGGCTAAGAAGCTGCACCTAAGCCGAAGTTTTGTCCAGAAGGCCAAAACTAAGGCTGGGCTTCGAACGTTCAAGGTACAAAAGGCCCCTAATCGCGACGAGAAGCAGAACAAGTCCGCCAAAACCCGTGCCAGGAAGTTGTACCTCAACATGCTGACGAAAGTTGAATGCTGCATCATGGACGACGAAACATATGTGAAGGCCGACTTCAAACAGATTCCCGGCAACCTGTTTTTCACGGCCAAGGATAAGTTCAGCGTTCCGGAGCATGTCCGCACTCAGAAGATGTCCAAATTTGCGACGAAATTCCCGGTTTGGTAAGCCATCTGCACGTGCGGGAAGCGGAGTGCACCTTTCGTGACCCAGGACACGATGAACGGACAGGTGTACATAAAAGAGTGCCTCCAGAAGCGGCTGCTTCCTCTCCTGAAGGCCCACAACGTCCCAACAATCTTCTGGCCGGATTTGGTCTCATGCCACTACTCCAAGGACGTGCTGAAGTGGTATGCGGACAATAAGGTCAATTTCGTGCCGAAAATGTTCAACCCTCCCAACACTCCGGAGCTCCGCCCCATCGAGAAGTACTGGGCGATTATGAAGCAGCACCTTCTTAAACGACCTAAGGTAGTGAAGACAGTCGAGGAACTGAAGAAAGTATGGGTTTACATGCAAAAAACGGTTGATTCACAGGTTGTGCAGAATCTTATGGCCGGGGTTAAGGCCAAGGTGCGGGCATTTGCGTATGGACTGTAAATAAAATACGAGTAAAATGGTAAAATGAAGTTTAATAGTTATTTCTCAATCCCTGAAAATTTGATGGCAATCGGATGAAAACTCGAATTTTGCGAATCAATTTTGTGTGTGGCAATTTCATCGTGGACACCCTTTATGTGAGTATTCAATTGGCATTCAAAATTCAACAGTTTATTGATATACAGCATTCATTTATTCGTCAGTTAAACTTTTTTCTAAATAACAGTATGTATATTTTTATGGATATTTGCCTTCAATAAAGTTAATTCCAAAATTTATGTCAACTACAGTGTTGATATTTACTATTTTGATTCAGTAGACATTCAAAATAGTGTCTATTAACAATATAAAATAGAATAATTGAAATTTTTCGGCATACGCAAAAACAACTTTCCCCCTCGATTCCCCTCACCAAACCTTCACCAAAACTTGCCAAAAAGTATTTACTTCAACTTGTAGCAAGATCCAGCTGCGCATTTCTGCGCCTAGGTCTGCTGTGGTTAGTTTAAGTGGCTCATATCAATTAATTGCGTATCCTCGTAGAACGTATGTACATAAATCATTGGCATACACATCTTTTCCCCTTTGATTCCTTTCACCGAATCTTCAACAAAACATCATTGGAAGTATTGACTTTGACCTGTACTGTAGCTGCGCATTTCTGCGCAATGGTTTGCTGTGGATCGTTTAAGTGTCTTATATCTAATACATAGTTTACAACTACAGTGTTTGAAAACTGAGTACGCTCAATTGTGTTATAACGCGATTTCCTTTCTTAGATTTTGTCCTAATGTAAGATAGATGCGATAGAGTTTCGACCCGTGACGCTGGTAGATCACCTTTTCGTGGTGCGTTACGGGGTATCAGATCTACCACCGAACTCTAGTCTGAATTAATTCAAACTAAGGAACATATTCGTTTTTGTAGGCAAAGGAACATATATTAGTCTTTATTACATTTTATGCCTTGTGAAAAGTGACAATACTCGGATTGTGCCACCGAGGATGAGCTTGGAATAAGGAAAGCATGGTTAGTCTTCATTTATGTGAATTCTCATTTTTTATTTAATGTTCTATAGTTTGAGTTAGTTATGACTAGGGTTCTGATGCATGGTTAGTATCGGAGTCATTGTTTGTTTTGTTTGCAATGAATCCGGTTTTGACTGATAAAGGCCTTTGAAGAGTGCTGTCACTCACAAAGGGTTTAAATAGCGGAAACTTTCAATAAAAGTCGATTCATTGTCAACAAAACAAACAAAGACAACTGTAAAAAACACCGAATACTTCATCATTTCTCAATAGTGATGAAGTAACTCGACATGCACTAAACAAAGGATACAGGATATACTACAATAGATCAAATGACTGGTCGCAGTGGTTTATGTCCCGAACAGAGGAAAAAAAAGATAGATGCGGCATTTCTAATACCAGCTGATTTTTCTTTGATTTTTTTTTGTGATTTTTTGAAACTTTTTGCATTACTTTTGGTTGAAAATATTGAGATCACATGATTAATAATAGACACCTAAACAAATTGAGTATACATCACTAAGGCTCAAATTGGATTTATATATTGTCGAAAAATTCTAAGGCAGTTTTTTTTTTAACAATGCAAAAAGTTCTCGTCCATTTATTTCTTTTACTATTTCACAAAATTTGACGCAAGCTCGCGAGCCTTTGATTTTTTCTAAAAGCATCTATTTGAATTGAGACATAATTGTTGAAAATCTGAATTTTTTTACTTATCAATTGTAGTAATCCATGGATTACAGTTTGACATTATTACTTCTTTTATAAAATAACTCAAACAATAGCAGTTAATTTTAAAAAATATGCTTTTGTTTCAGGATATTGGAAAGTGCATTCCCTCTCTTGAATAAATCTTTTTGAAATTTGGGTTTCTGAAAATGGCACAGATTCTGAAAAATCCAAAAAAGTACTAAATGCAATATTTCAAACGCTTTAAGTGCTCCGGATGTTGGTGGCAGCTAGGGAAAAGATGGTGCAAATGAAGTTTAGAGAAGAATTGGGTCTTAATATTGAAAGACCAAATGTGGCCGAACCGGGAATTCTAATGATGGCAACACGGCTAGAAAATTCTTCAAGTTCTCAGAAAAGGCTGCCAAAGTTACTGGATTGAAGAAAAAATTAATAGACAGGTGCAGATTCAACTTCAATTTAGCAATTTTGCTCTTATCTATTTAATTGCAGATTTTATAGATTGGTTAATTTACCAATTCATGGAGAAATTAATGTTTATTTATCGTTAAAGATGCGGAGCTTTGTTTCAGTGTCTAGCGTCAGGATATGAAATAAAAGTAGAAGAGTTCAAAGAATATGCTCTTGCTACTGCTAGGATGTTAGTGAAAGAGTTTCCTTGGTACAATCTTCCGGCTACTGTACACAAGGTATTAATCCATGGATCAGACATTCTTAGTAGCGCAGTCTTGCCGATTGGAGAACTGTCAGAGGAAGCTGCAGAATCCAACAACAAGAATGTCAAAGAATTCAGAAGGACTAATACGAGAAAGATTTCTCCTACAGCGACGTATACGGATCTATTACAAAGGTTACTTTTGTATTCGGACCCTGTTATAACTGGTTTGAGAAAAAATCCAACCGAAAGCAAGGAAGATATGGCTCAAGATGCACTTAATTTGTTATACATATGAAAACTTATCTTATTTATTTGTTTTTAATGTTGTTGATACCTATGAAAGTTTATAAGTCATAATACATTTACTAATTTATTTCCTGGAGAACAGTTCTTTTTCATTATGAAACTTAACTCATATAAATAAAGGTAGCGAATATTTAGTCCAAGATATATCGATGGAGTACGATTTTTTTTCTTATAAGATTGAAATACCTAATTTTATCCACCATTTTTAATATCTAGTCATTAAACTCTGTTTTTTCTTTATTTAATTGTTTTTTAGCCTAAGGCTGCTTTGCTACTGTCCCTTACACTCAATATAACTACAAATAATCTCTGAAGATAACTTTAATGTGATTTCACGTTAGGTTATATAGGATACTTCTGCGCGTAGAACCGAGAGTCACGCAATACTCCTGACTAGTGCGTTCGATTCAAATTTCAATCAAAAGTAGTTATTGTTATTAATCTCGTATTAATGCATTATAAAAATGTAATGAAATTAAAGAAAATTATGTTCCTGAATTTAATGTGATACGATACGTTTATTAAAAATGTAATTGATGGTACTGAGAATATGCAAACGGAATTTAATTACATAGATTACGATTTAATAATGGACAACAATATAAGTATCGTTTAATTAAAGTAGTTAAAGCTGTAATCAATGTACATGATTTCTACCTATGTCGAAGTTCACTCGAAAACTAAAACTCGCAACATGTCGGCAGTGGTGGCGAATTTGGATTTGGATACTAAATAAGATATGCAAAGAACTTAATTTTTAATTCTCATGTGATTTGAGGTGTCGCATGACAGGTTTTGGTCCAAGTCAGAAACTGGTCATTTTCCCGAGGGTACCCGGCACACGTCAGAATGTGGACAATGAGGTACTGGTTACTCCGTTTGACTGACATTGATCTTATCAAATTTTCATGTGATTTGAGGTGATGAATGAGGGGTTTAAAACAGAACATTTCCCGGTGATATTTTTATAACCAGTTGGCCAATCCCAAAAATATTCAAGAGCTTTCTTTCGGACGATAAAACCATTTGAGGGTTGTTTCGTCTGGTTTTATCTAGTGGTTATTGAAAAACTCCGGCGGTGTGAACACTTTTCTTTGTAAGAAGGATGAAAAGTTCAGTTATCACTGCAAGGTGGATCAATCCGGTCTTTTTGACATCAAATTTGAACTCAGCTCCCCAAAATTTATAATAGATACATGATTTTAAGAAGAAATTTTCAAAAAGACTATTTTTGGCCGCGTCTCTTCTAAGTTGGAACAACTGTGCGATCTTACTTAATTTGGAAACCTCTAAAGGTTGTACGGAATCAAATTGCACCACTTTTAAATGGCTGTAACTTTTTACCGGTTGGGTATTTTCTATTGAAATTTTGGGTGGAATTAGTTCAATGTGTATTTGTTTACGCTGTGTAAACAAACCCTACATTAGCAGATGTGCAATCGTTGCGAAGATGGAGTCGGAAGAACAGCCGCTGCAAAGAAATTTTGCGTACGTACCTCGAAAATCCGGATCTTTCTCATCGTGCCATCAGCAGGAAGCTGGGAATGGTACATTCTACGGTGTCTTGTGTATTAAATCGGTACCACGAACGTTTGCCCATCGATCGGAAAGAAAAAAGTGGCAAAAATGGACCTCCGTATAGTGTTAAGGATCACAAGCGGGTAGTTCAAGCTTTCAAGAGGAATCCCAACAGTTCAGTTCGAGATGTGGCGAAGAAACTGAATCTAACCAAAACTTTCGTGCAAGATGCGAAAAAAAACGTGAAGGACTACACACGTACAAAGTCCAAAAGGCGCCTAATCGCGATGAATGGCAGAATACGGTAGGTAAAACACGTGCACGGAAGCTCTACACCCAGATGTTGACGAAACCACATTGCCTCATTATGGATGATGAGACGTATGTAAAAGCAGACTTCCGGCAGCTTCCGGGGCTCCAGTTTTTCACTGCTCATCATAAATTCGATGTCCCTGAGGACAGCAGGAGATTTCAAAGTTTGCCAAAAAATATATGATTTGGCAAGAAATTTGCTCGTGTGGAAAGCGGAGCACGCCATTCGTGACAACTCGAACGGTCAATGGGCAGATGTACCTAAAGGAATGCCTCCAAAAGCGTCTACTTCCTTTTCTGAGGTCACCAGATAGTTCTACGATTTTCTGGCCGGATTTAGCCTCGTGCCATTACTCGAAAGAGGTTTTGGAGTGGTACAAGGCTAAGGAGGTCAATTTCGTGCCGAAGCATCTCAACCGGGGGGTTGAAACTGCACCGAAACTGCGGCCATTTGAAAAGTACTTGGCCATCATGAAGCAGGCACTTCGGAAGCATCCAAAGGAAGTGAAATCGGAGGAAGATATGAAGAAAAAATGGATTGCCACGCAAAAAAAGTTGGTCCAAATGTTGTTCAGGACCTTATGAGTAGTGTAAAGAAGAAGGTTCGTGCATTTAGATATGGAATTGAAATTGATTAAAACAAACATGGGGAAATATTCATAACAAGTTTTATTTTACTCCCTGAAAGTTTGAAGATGATTGGTTGAACGGGCGAATTTTGCCGAATATTTGTGTGTGTCGCAATTTGATTCCGGACACCCTTTATTCATTGGATGGGAATGATTTTGGTCTCCGATGGCTTAGTCCTTGATTTAAGGGCGTAAGTGGAGACGATGGGTTCGTTTCCCGGTTGCGATCGAAGTGATCATCGTAAGGAATTGGGCATTGGTTTTTGACACCAAAAGCTCTAAACAAACAACTGCAATAGTGCATCTAGAACACTTAGTTGGCTCAAAACGCTCATTTAAGATGCGGGAAAATCATAGAAGAAGAAACCGAACTTTCGAAAGATTCATGAAAATCACGAGAAAGTCACGTCTAATCGATTTGTAATTTGACATGGAATCGCTAAAACGAGCTCGCCTGCTTATGCTGCAGTTTCGAGTTTGTCTAAGGTCAAGAAACGTTTGGAGATTGAAATTAGGAGAAAGATGGCATGGCAACAGCGAAAAGCGAATAACAAAACCGGTTTACCTTTGAATGATTTTTTTTTGCACGCTCCTTTGTTGGCTGTGTGGATGGAAGCTACGAAAAGAAAGCAGCGTTAGTAACAAAGGGTCTGAGAAATGTTGGTTGTTGAGGCACACTGAAATACTGAAGATAGTCAAAGTCAATCTGATCTCAATTGGAGTTCTTGTTGGAAAGTTTCGCACATATCAAGAAAGTTTGTTTGTGCAATAAATTGTATCGATACGACCGATAAACACAACGTGACTGCTCCGTTTGTAAACAGCTACCGAGAACGCTCACTTTGTCCATTCGTCAGTGTTGCAAAAAGGCACGTTCAGCTTTGTACCCATCATTATTTGACTGATAATGTGGTAAACAACAAGATTAAGTTAAAATTTAGACCAAAGCGGATTTCGTTGCTAATAGTAAACAATAAGCCTTCGTTATCTGACAAATATGCAAGAATTTTAAATGTTGTTTTGCTGATTGGAATCGAAGCGAATGGACCACTTTCCAGCGTAGGCGAAAATTCATAAAAGAATTCATGGTTTTCAATTTCTGTTTTGCTTCAACTTTGAATGTGATAAGGAGCGCTGTTTTTGAGAAATTCTTTCGACTGTATCATATGTCTTTGCTTGGTTAGAATTATTGCTCGGTCATTGAACAAACGACTGCGACGATACAAACTGTTTATCTATTCGATTCTTCTGAGTGTGTATTGATGGCTGATAAACAGCTGATTATACGAAGTTGGAAAGTTTACGTAATCGTTTATTTTGTTCAGCTATTTTGTACAATTCGCTTCGCATGAGTGTGCCGTGCATTCATTGCGTTCGTTTGATAGATATCGCCTCCGTCCGTCATTGTATAGTTTTGTACGAAACATCCACAACGGTAGGGTGGATCTACTTTTTTTTTTTCTCGTTCCTGTCTTTCAAAATGATCAGATGACGTTATCAAGATTGAAATTATTTATTTGGCAGTTTGACACACACTGCTTTTTTATGTCAGTGTATAAAAAATTAAACCCACTGGTTTTTCTTATTTTTATTTGTTGTCATATTACGCCTCATGAAAAGTTATTGTTTGAGCATGGGATCAAACATTGTCTATCTTAAAACTTTTTGTAAGACTGAAAAAAACGTTGCTTTACCAAGATTGCCCGATCCTTTTGAGGCTAGGAAAACTTTTAATAATTTAAATTAACCAGATTGAGTGACCCCTTGAAGAAATATGATAAATAGGGACCTCTTATGCTATGAGGATTCTACAAGAAGATTTTTAACTGCTTTTCGATCTAACAACATGTTACTGTAAATTGTTGGTTTTAATACTCTGAGCAGTGTTTTAGGTAGATAATGTAACATGAGTAAATAAATCGAATCAAGGTAATAAAATGTTATTTAAAAACTAGGAAAATTTCAACTAACACTTTACTTGTTCACTTTTTAAAAATAATAAATAAAAACTACAAGGTATAGCCCGATTGGGTTGTCCAGAATGATGACGTAGGACTACGCAACTAAATGTAAGCCAATCACATTGTACAATGCAATATTCTTTGAATTAACCCTTTAAGGCCTAAAACTTTCCAAGCGTAAACAATTTAGTGTGTTCTGATTAAATCAATAACATTAAAATGATTAGAAAAAGGATTGCAGCAAGCCGTGCTTCGCGACTGACGTGTTTTGTTTTTGCTGCGTCGTTGTCGCGAAAAAAAAATCAAACAATAATTCGTAATTTAACTTGCACTAACAGTGAAATCATAAAATCTCCGCGTGCATTGTGTAAGCCGTAGTGAATACAATCGATTCCCTCTCGAAATGTGTGAGTGTCGGTAGTATTTTGATTTTGTGCTTCGCCCCCGCACCCGGAAGAAGAGTTACATCAGCTTAGTTTTGGTTATTAGTGGTAATGTTGTGACACTCGGGCATAAATTATTAGTTTAGAGTGTTTTGCCGCTTTGTCGCAAGTTAATCGATAATTTTTAGCAGTTTTGAAGCTCGATATAGAGGCGCCTCATAGCGGGGATTTGCATTATTGGCAGAGTGTGTAGTGAAAAAAGAAGAAGACTAGTGCTATGTAGAAAACGGCCATTTGCTCGCCAGAAGCAGCAAACAAAAACGCGCATGGGCGGGTGAAAAGCTTGCACATAATTTTAGGTGCATTTACCACGGGGTGTACAGAGTTTTGTTATGCAGGTTGCATATCTAACGGGCGGTTTAGCAACGTTAATTTTTGCGGAAATTTAATCGCGAGTGCATGAAATTAATTACGAATCAACGTAGAAAATTTCTATTTTTACGAATGAACAAGACAGTGTGATTGAGGAGGCGGACATGGGTGAGATCTATCTAATTATAAATATATAACAATAATCTTATTTTCAAATAATACTAAATACGTGCCTGGTTTGGAAATTTAAAATTTCCAAATCTGGAAGTGTGTTGCAGTGCCCTTATCCAAATGATATCCGTAATGTTTACATGCGGGGCTTATTGTATGTAAAAGTAACCTCGGGATGGGCGTGACTCTCCAGACATTCTGAAATGGGTTGCTGGATCTGCAGTAGAGCTATCACTTTCTAGCTCCCGGATTAAAGCTGCTTCCAATGGTCACTTGAATGATTGTTGTAAACAGATTTCTTCCATAATACCATTGCCGGCCGATAGGTGTTAGATTGGACACACACACACACAACATTAAAATGATTAGAAAAAGTAGGAGATTTTTTAGATGTGCTAGGTCGTCCAAACTGTCCTGGAGTTCAGAACTTAAGATCTACAGTTGAAACAGTAGCTTTATCCGCTTTACAATGCTATGATATATATTCAAACATATTCAATGAATTCCCTGGGAGACCAACAGACATTATGAGATAATATTGGGATATTCATGCCAAACTAACTAACTTAACTTTGTGTAGCCCATAAAGCTACTGTTACAATTGTAGACCTTATGTTTTGAATGACCTAAAACTACCAAGATTATCCTATGATGTCTGTGGACGTTTCAGAATATTCATTGAATATGTTTGAATAGTTATCGTAGTTGCCTAAGAGGCTACGGTTACTGCTGGATGTCTTAAGTTCTGAACTCAAATCAGTTTTTATGAACTTGAACATCCCAAGCTAATCTGATAATGACTGGTGACCTTACAGAAGATTCACTGAATGTGTTTGAATGCATATCGTCACCTTTCATAGGTTATAAACCTAATGTTACGACTGTAGATCCTAGCTTTTGAACTCAAGGGAAGTTTTGGTGACCAAGAATATCCCAAGATATCTCATTGTATCTGTGTACCTTCCAGAAGACTCAGTTAAATTGGTCAAATACAAATTGTTACTTTGTTTGGTCCAGAAAGCTACAGTCACAGCTGTAGATTTTCAGTTTTGAGTTCCAGGATAGTTTGGAGAACCTAGCAGATTATCTCATAATGTCTGTTGGTGCTCCAAGATGTTAAATGAACATGTTTCCATACACAGCGTAGCTTTGCATAGCCCAGAAAGCTTTTGTTGCAACTGTAGGTCCTATGTTCTAATCTGAAGGATAGTTTGGATAACCCAGAACGTGTCATACTGCTTTATAATGTTTGTTGACCTTTAAAAATATTAACTGAATATGTTTGAATATTTATTGTAGCTTTGTATTGCCCAAAAATTACTGTTACAACTATAGATATTATTTTCTGAGCTCAAGGACAGTTTGGATGACCCCGATCATCCAGGTTTTTTTTTGGTGTTTGTTAACTTTTTAAAATTTTTCCCTTTCCCCGGAGGTGGTTGAATAGTGGGGTTTTTTTATTTATCCCGAAAAAAATTATTTTTTTTTGTGGTTTTGAGGGGGGGGGCTGAAGGAATTTTTTGTTTATGTACACAAAATATTATAAATAATGTGGTCTTTAAAATATTTTAATTTTTTTATTATTTTATAATATTTATAAAAAAAAGAAATGTAAGTGTCTGAAGTCAAGTGCATTTTGGAAAAAAATAACTGGCTTGCGACATACCAAACTTCATGATTTTGCAGAACTTTGTCTTTGGAGGACATTCTGAGGGTGTCTGACCATATTGGCCACTTAAGGAAGCCCTGCGGGATCCGAGTTCCTCCGGAAAAGTGGCCATATTCAAATCTTTTCCAAAACCAGGCTTGCGACATATCAAACTTCATGATTTTGCAAAATTTTGGTCTTCGGAGGACATTCTGAGGGTGCCTGCCCATACTAGCCATTTAGGGAGGCCCTGTGGATTTCGAGGTTGCTCGGGAAAAGTGGCCATATTCAAATTGTAACCAAAAGCTGGCTTGCGACATATTAAACTTCCTGATTTTGCAAAATAAGGTCATCGGACGTTCTGAGGATTTCTGACCATACTGTCCATATGGGGTGGCCCTCGGGGCCCAGCGGAATGTAGCAATTTGGTTTGAATATGGCTGAGTGATAGCGATGGAAGACGGGAATTGGTGAGCTTCTGAAGTAAGTTCTTTACCCTACTATCGCATTTCACGGCACAAGTCAGCAGCATTGGCTTGCGTGCACGCTCCTAGAACTTCCAAGTGTAGTCAAGTGCAACACCTCGAGTTTTGATTATTGCCGACGTTTATTTGAAATTTCGCTCGGTGTAGCGCAAGCGCAACACACGCGCCATATTTATATTATGATGTGTATGCAGGACACATTTTTATTTTCATATACATCGAGGAATAAGCCAAGCCCTGATTCAAGGCTGATCGATACTAGCATGACAAATTATGAAAAAAAAAGTATAAAGAGTCATCTAACCAAATCATTTTCCAAGAAACTTATCGTTCTGCTTATGCTCGTAGGGTAGATTGAACAAAGAAGATCTAGCCTCATTTTTATAATCTCTTCGTTCTCTTTTCCTGAATCTCGTTACGCACTAAAATGTGCGTATCTTTTCCAGCTCAGTATCCTTTTTTTTTTAAAAACAAGTTTCAGTTGGGGCATCTACCACTAGCCGAGACAAGCATAGTTAGAAGAGCTAATCTCAAAACAGCTATTGTTTGTGGTTTTGCGGTTGAAACAGGATTATCGTTTTTGGTTTTTGTTTTGTTCGATAGAGTGAATTATTTTTGTTCAAAATGTTGAGTGACTCGGAATCGGATACTTCGAGCATCGTGGATCCGGATTCAGCCTGGGTAGAAAAGGATATTGAAAACGAGATTGTTGAGGATGATCCTTTTGAATCTGAAGATGAGTTGGAGGAATCCAAATATGTGTCATAGTGTGGAACTATGGTCTATGGCTATTAAATGCCATGAAAGCAGCAAGTGACCGCAATGAATTTTAAAGCAACACGGAAATTTAACACTTATCTCAGTTTGGTTAGGACCGCACTACAAGCATTTTTACTGTATTTAGACGTGAGTACGATTGATATGATTTGTCAGTATACGAACGATGAATGATGAAAATGTTGAGTTATGATGAGTTGCTGGCTTGGATTGGGATTCTCCTGACTGCAGGAAAGAATCACGACTCAAAAACTCATATCAAGGAGTTGTGATCAACTGATGCTTTTCCGAATATCTAGCATCTTACAAGAAAGTCCAGACGCTGTAGTTTTTGTCCCCACAATCAGGATGTGAAAACAATGATGAGCTGTGCTGCTAGTAACAGTCCGATATGTTAAAGGCATAAAATGCGGAGGGCGAAGTTTTTAGAAATCTGTTCCAAATGTTTGTGATAAAATACATTTAATTTTTTTTACAAATATGTACTAGACAAATAAACTTAAAGTAGACAACAACAAACAAAATGTTATGTCTTCTCAATTATTTTGTACTGCATAAAAAAATTCTCTTCTCACGTGTCTTTTTGCAAAATTTCCTATTTGGTAACGATATGAATATGGCCACTTTCCCGAAGGAACTTGAATACCGGAAAGCCACTCTAAGTGGTAAGTATAGTCAGAAATCTTCAGAATGTCATCCAATGACCATGTTTTGCAAAATCATGAAATTGATATATCGCAAGCCTGGTTTTGGAAAAGATTTGAATATGGTCACTTTTCCGGAGGAACCCGGATACCGCAGGGTCTCCCTAAGTGGCCAGTATGGTCAGAAATACTCAAAACGTCTTTTCATGACCTAGTTTTGCAAAATCGTGGAGTTTGAGGTGTCGCAAGCCAGGTTTTGGCAACGATTTGAATATGGCCACTTTTCCGGAGGAACTCGGATCCCGGAGGGTCACCCCTAAGTGGCCAGTATGGTGAGAAATCCTCAAAATGTCTTCCGAAGATCTATTTTTGCAAAATCATAAAGTTTGATATGTCGCAAGCTAGGTTTTGGTAAAAAATCGATTATTGCAATTTTTCTGGAGGAACTCGGATCAAGCAGAGCCACCCCAAGTGGCCAATACGGTCAGACACCCTCAGAAAGTAATACGAAGACAAAGTTTTTCAAAATCATGAAGTTTGATGTGTCGCAAACCAGGTTTTAATAATAATTTGAATATGGCCACTTTCCCCGAGGAACTTGGATACCGCAGGGCCTCCCAAAGTGGCCAGTATGATCAGACACCCTCAGAATGTCCTTCGCAGACAAAGTTTTGCAAAATCATAAAGTTTGATATGTCGCAAGCCAGGGCTTGGAAAAGATTTGAGTATGGCAACTTTTCCGGAGTAACTCGGGTCCCGCAGTGCCGATTTTAGTGCCAGTATGGTCAGAAATCCTCAAAATGTCTTCTGATGACCTAGTTTTGCTAAATCATGAAGTTTGATGTGCCGCATGCCATGTTTCGCATCTAAAAATAGTCTGCCACCATCCCTGGACAGGTACTTACCCCAGTACTCCCACCTTGGAATCCGAAACTACGGGCATTTTCGGAACAATTAGTGCAGATGTACAAACTAGGATCAATTTGAAATTGGAATTTTTCTTTCTCCGAAGGGTTGGGGACGTAGGGGTTAGTTTTCTTTTGTTTAGGGGAAAAAGAAAAAAAAATTTTGTTATTCCCCTGGGGGAAAAAAAGGGGGGGGGTTTTTTTTTTTTTTTTTTTTTTTGGGGGGGGGTTCCAGATATTTTTTTTTTTTTTTTTTTTTTTTTTTTCGGGGGATTCCCCCGGGGGGGGTCTTTTAAAAAAAAACAAAAAAAAATCTTTCCGGGGGAAAAAAAAATGGTTCTTTTGAGTAAGATACTCAAGAAGACGTTTGAATCCGTCCAAGGTTTCGGCAAGCAAAATTTACTCGAGAATCACATTTTTTTCTATCAGTCTATTTTTCTTTTGAATCAACGACCATGAAGTTTGGTCGATCGGTCATTTGGCGTGGAATCCGTCAATACTGTTCAGTCCAACGAGGGGTAATTAGCGTTCAAAAACCTTTTAATTTAGCGTGACGCTCTCATTTTTCAATATTTTGGAATGACACCCGGTTTAGAAAAGAGTTCTAACGAACACTCGGCTCTGCAAAGTTGATTCGATTGAGTTTGTACAAACAAAAAAGGACTCCAAACGCCAAACAACCACCCTAGCCATGCACCCGTCGTTGCCATCACATCTAGCAGACTTTTGGCAGCACCAACAGCAGCGGTTTCCGCTCGGTTGCTCCCGTTTCAGTAGTCGAACTCGGCTAACTGGCACCCACCCTCCACCTCGTCCGTCTCACTGCATTAGAACACCTCACATTGCACACATCGCGTTTGCGGATATGAGGCAGTCCTCCTTCGCAACGCCAAAACACAAGCCAGGCCAACTTTGCCAAATACACGTCACGAACTCACTCAGCAGAGTCCCCAAAACGCGACGACCGACGACGGTTTGAATTTTGCTCGTCAGTCTCATCGTAGCACCCACCAAGAGCGGTCGTCACACTGACTAGTTCTGGGCCGTGGCCGCGGTCGTTGTCTTTGCAAAACGGATTCGCGTGATTTCATTTCGGTTCTTGTGCTGTGATATTGAACCTAATATAGGTACCTTGATTGTTTACTCACCATCAGCTGGCAGTGAACTATCGTTAGCCGATAGCAGCGTGGTGAAATCGACCAGGTGAAGAGAGAGCGAGAGGGCGAAGGTGAATGCAGTGCACCGTTGATTCAATGGCAATAATGATAGCGATTAGTCGCCTCCTTGCCTTCGATCGGTTATTGATAATTGTTTGGCGCTGATTGATCTAGTGACGACTGTCCCTGTGGTGGCCATCGCCTTCGAGTGGTATTAAGGTATTGGTGACAGTCCCGTGATGGAAGAGTTGTGATAACTGAGTGTGATAGTTTTGTGCGACGACGTTTCCGGCGATAAATGCTCATATAATAGGGAAGATTGGGAGCATTGATTGGAAGATCACCATTGGATGTTGTTAGTCGAGTGCGGGTATTCGTTCAGCGAAGGTGATTTCGATCGAGTTGGTTGCCAATTTCGGCTAGTTTGATTCCGGCGTTCGACAGTAAGTGGGTAGGTACACTTCATATGATGCAATATTTATATTCGATGATGTCATAGCGTCACTTTTCAATGCCAATGACATCCCGTGTTCCTTGGCAGTTCGTATGGCCAGGAATCGAATTCAAGGTCTGTGTCGTTGAAAACCTGTGGAGCTTGACTTAAGCATCGCGGTAGCTGTATGTGAAGCCTTTGCCAATTCATTTCACCACCTCCGGCGACGACACGCTTTTTCTTCCTTCTTCTGTTTATATATAAAAATGTTTACAGGCACATGAAACACTCTAAGAAAACGTGCAGCCGGCAAGAAGTGACCAGTTGGAAAAGCAACAGGCGGCACTTGGGATAGGGTAGGGTACAAAGACAGTGACTGAATGGGACGTTATGTTATTACGTCATCGATGGATGAATGGCAGCGAGCTCGGAAGAGTCGCAAAAGCCGGTCACGCGTCTGCCAAAAAAAAAGTTTTTCGGTTGCGGCGTCGCCCGTCGGCGCGGAACAACAGTCAGCCGGGCGCAGTTGGTGTTAGTTATAAAATTCGCTAAAATATGTGAATCACTTTTGCGAGCTGGGTGATTTTTCAAAGTAATATTTTTGAGTGTGCGCTCTGAATCGTGTTAGCCGGATTTGGAGTGTCGAGGAATTAATTTAAATTTATTGGCCAGTTTGGGGTTTGTGTGTTTGGTAATATTGGGCGGCCACTTGAAGGCAGAAATTGGACACATTGATTCGAAACAGGTGTGATTGTTATCTTTTTTAAGTGTTGGTATGATTTAAGTGAATTGCAATTCGAAATGCCGAGATTTTTTCAGGTAGGTATTTGAAACATTCCTGATTTTATTGAAGTTGATTTTATGTGACAAAATTACATATGTGTATTTAAAAAATCAAATTCGCATCGTTAGGGAACTGAAGTCTAAGCCTGTTTTTTACCTAAAAGCAGACAAAGGCAACAAAGTCGTCATCATGGATAAGGAAGACTACGACATGCAGATGGCTTTAAAAATCAGTAGTGGACCTTACAGGCAGCTTCGAGTAGACCCCCTACCAAACATGGTGAAACGCGTGGATAAAACACTAAAGGAGTGTAAAGCAGTACTAGGGGATGCAGCAGTCCGTCTTCATGAACTAAACCCCATTCTTCCCCAAATTAAAGGCCTCCCAAAAGTCCACAAACCCGGAAACGAAATGAGGGAGATTGTTTCATCTGTAGGATCACCAGCCCATACGCTAGCAAAATGGCTAGTGAAAGAATTTCAAGGTATCTCCGAGCAATTCCCAACAAGCTCAGTTCGTAACTCTCAGGACTTCGTACAACATCTTCTTTCATCAGGTCATAGAAATGAAAATGAAGTAATGGTATCTTTCGACGTCACCGCCCTTTTCCCTAGCGTACCGATCAAGGACGTGATTAACCTTCTAGAAGATTGGCTTTTAAAACAAGGAGATGATACAGCATGGAAGCAAAAGGTGCGAATGTACCTTAAGCTCACCCGACTTTGCATGGAAGAGAACTACTTCACTTTCAGAGGTTCTTTCTATAAACAACTAAAAGGAGCCCCTATGGGAAACCCTCTATCCCCATTCCTCTGTGAACTGTTTATGGCAAATCTAGAAACCATCCTAAAAACGGAAGGATTACTTCCAACTCGACATCTTCGCCGTAGTTAAACAAGAGGATCTACCCCTAATTCTTCAAGCAATCAACAATCTCCACAAAGACATCAAGTTCACTCATGAAATAGAAAAGGATGGAAAACTTGCATTCCTCGACCTTCTGGTAGTGAGAGAATCATTGTCATCATCGTCTTCAGAGTTTGAAATTTTCAGAAAACCCACAAACACCCAAAGAGTCATCCCTTACACTTCAAACCACTCTTTCCAACATAAAATGGCCACTTTCCACCACATGATCCACCGAATGTTGACCCTTCCTCTCAATAAAACCGGAAAAGCCAAAGAATTAGCATATATCTTCGAAACTGCTAGACTCAATGGTTACGAAAAGAGGACAATTCAAGCTATCATCAAAAAAAAAAAAAAGGAAAAACTTCTTCATAGGAAATCACAAACAACCCTTTCCGATTCACCTGAACCCCTGAAACGTGTGTCTGTCCCCTTCGATAAAGATATTACACAAAAGCTGAAAACTCGACTTAGGGAATTTAGCTTGGACTTAGTTTTCTCTAGCAGGCCAATCAATTGGCATCGTTGTTAGGCTCCACCAAAGATTCAGTAGATGTATTAGGCAGTGCAGGGGTATACAAAATTAAGTGTAAACACTGCAGCAAAATGGTTGTAGGTCAAACGAAGAGAACCTTGGCAACTAGGTTCAAAGAGCATCTAGCGGAGGTAACTCTAAGGCTGTCAAACAGACTGACAAAGGAATTTCACATAACTTCAAATCGACAGTTGCAGAACACATCTTTACGGAAAATCACGACATAACGACGAATGACATCACAATCTTACGGACTACCTCTACACCCTGGAAATTAGACGTCGCAGAAAGCTTAGAAATCAACAAACAACAAAACACAAATCTACTAAACAAAGACCAAGGTAACGGGTACACATGGCTCTTGAACTTAATACCTAAACGACATCAAAGCCGACGCAGTGGAACACCCGCTGCTACGGAAAAATCAGGTTAGGTATAAGGAAAAGGCGAGGTAGATATCAAGCATAATATTTGTTTTGGACTCAGGATAGGTTAGATACAACAATGTTAGCTGTAGATACAAGTGTTGGTATTTAGAAAATAGGATAAATACGGCAGGTGGCGAAGGTTTTCTTTCAGTCGAGTATTAGTACACGACACTGAAGAAGTCTGCACATTGTAGACGAAATACGCGTATCTGTCAAGATAAGCAATAAAGGTAGTTGGAATTAAATGGAAATTACTAATCATTCTTCTTATTTTCTAGTTAAAAAATCACGCTATTTGTATGGATATGTATGCTTATGTATAAACCCAGCTTAGCAACGGATTGCTTATTTGGGTTTGAAATTGAGAACCTGATGTTTATTGTTTATTGAGGTTGGATCGTTCCTTTGGGTCTCGAATACTTTTAAAATGTTCTAAATATTATAAAAAGCATAACATGAATCTATTGTTTTCACAATGGGTTTACTTATTTTTGAGGGGAAGAGGGGCGAAGATTCTGTAGCTTATGCTTGTGATTCTTCTAAAAGTTTGATAGTTTAGTATGGGAGGCTTAATTCCATGCTGTATGGCAGTATGGTAGTGAAAGTATTACATATTCTGCACTTTCATTTCTCTGCTACGTCGTAGTACGTTTATATAAAGGCACTAATATCATTTGTCATACTATCGGGGTTTTCCTATATACACTGCTTATTAGACTAAGTTCACAACAAAACAAAATAATTCATTTAGATATTTTAAGGGAAACGCCTAAGAGTGCACTTCTTACTTGCGTGAAAACTTTCGTTGTTATTTCTTTATATATTTTAATGAACCAATAAACAACATTCCTGTTTTTTTGGTAGTATAATAATTGAATGTAATTGCATTAATATTGAAAAGAGTGAATGTGATGATCATGGCTTTGGGATGTTGGTGGTAAATACTGTTGTTTGCATCTGTAGAATTTTATGAAATTATAAATGACCATCATAACTTGTGTTGTGTGGAAATTTGACTGTTCGGAATGATGCATACAGCCGTTAAAAACTGTTACTTAAGACTAACGGTGATAAGTATTTATAAAAGAAATAGGATACAGAGGGTACGCTTAGGATTTCAAAAACTGGGGATTGTTCCGGGAGCTGGGATAGGTCATGTTGCTTGGTGGGTTGAAGGACGGCCGTGCAGCGTGAGGAAACTCTCCTTTGGATTTGCACAGAGACGTCGTCGCTTTGCAGCGTGACCCCATGGTAGCGATCACTCACCAATCATTGTTTCAATTAAGTGTGGCCTCAACCTTCAAAACCATCTCTAGTTGCATTCAACCTCACATGGAACATCGATTGGAAAAAAATATGCAAAGGGGGTGACAATCGGTACTGAAGCCGTCGACACACTTGCACCGTGAGAAGAATATCGATTCCTTGCCGATCTGATCTACAGAACCTCATTTGAAACACAAAAAACGAAAAGTTCCAAGTGCGCCCTTCAAAAGGAGACAAGCCACACGTGGCTGGGACGATGAATGCACAAAACTGTATTTACAAAAATCTGACGCTTTCAAAGCTTTTCGTAGGCTCATGACGTCCACTTACTTTGAGAAATATTCAAAGCCTAAAGCTTAAATTTCGCAAAAAAGGTCTGTGCGGAATCTGTTACAGCAAAATTTTTTTTCGAGAAACGTCTCCAAACAGTGGCTCTCTGGACCATTCACAATGCTGGAATTCTCTACGGCTCTTTTTTCATCAAACAACTCCTCCCCCGGATGCGTTATGATATGGGGAGCTTTTGCTCAGAATATTAATCAAATGTGGAGTGAAAACGCATTTGTAACAGACAATTTTGAAGAAATGTTAGGGCTGAACACACAATCTCGATTTAGGAGAATTTACCACCACTACATAAGGAGTGTATCGAAAATAACCTATCCACAAACTTTCTTTCAAATTATGTTGAAAACCCGATATTTTATTCATACAAAAAATTGATCCTTTATTGTACGAGGTTAAACTTGAACATAATGAAGACCGGATGAAATTTAAGTTATTCCTTCACGAATTTTCGAACTTTGGATCGAATGCTCTTCATCAAGTTCCGGACAAGTGTTGCATCGCATTTTTTGGACGCTTGAGCCCAAATTTTTTTGAACTCCTGCATGTTCCCAGCTGCCTTACCAGTCTTCTTGAAGACCCTCTTCACGATTGCCCAGTAACGTTCGATGGGTCGAAGCTGAGGGCAATTTGGTGGATTGATATTTTTCTCAACGAAATCTATACCCTTTTTCGCAAGCCAATTGAGAGTGGTTTTGGCATAGTGAGCCGACGCTAAATCCGGCCAAAACAGTGGAGGTGTACTATGCTTCTTATATAAAGGCAACAATCGCTTCTGGAGACACTCAGATCGATAGATTTCCGCATTTATAGTTCCGGTAGTGTAAAAAATGGTTGACTTCAAACCACAGGAACATATTGCTTGCCATACCAGTACCTTTCGACCGAATTTCTCCACTTGAATCGACCTGTCCGCATCGCTCACATCCTCCCCAACGACGGCAGTAAAGTATTGTGGACCTGGAAGGGTTTTTGAGTCCTCATTTACATAGGTCTCATCGTCCATCAAAACGCATGCATCCGGACGCTGCAAAAGACGCGAATACAATTTCCGGGCCCTTGTTGCTGCTCGCTTCTTCTGTTCTGCACTTTGTTTCGAGATTTTCTGCTTCTTGTAGGTCTTCAGGTGGTTTCGCCTCTTGATACGCTGGATCATTCCGACACTCGTTCCTGCTTTTTTGGCCAAATCACGTATTGACATTGATTTGTTCTTCATGATTAGAGATACCACTTTCTGCTCCAGTTTCGGGTTGGAAGAACCGGGTTTTCTGCCTCTTCCTGGTAGCTCATCCAAAGAATAGTGTTCCCCAAACTTATTAATGATGGTTTTAACACTCGCATGATGAATTCCAAACCGCTTCGCCAATTTTCGCATAGTAATACCCTTCTCACTTAGCCATGTGTCCAGAACCTTAATTTTCACTTCCTTTTCAATACGCGACATTTTGAAAACTCAGAATTTGAACCGCACAAACAAGTAAACAAAAGAAAGCTGACAGTCAAACGCACAGCATGCAGTGTTCAGAGCATAAAAAACCATCACAAATACATGCGTACAACGCAAATGTATGTGGATAGCTTATATTCGATACACTCCTTATCGTCGGATATGAGTCTTCCGTGCTATACTCCAGACCGCGCTCACTTCACCTATAGTAGTTCCTCAATTCATTATGATATTTCTATGAAACAAGCATCTCATAGAATTCCGGACCAACTTCATTCTATAATATAGACTGTTCCGATAATTATGAATACACTAATGATTAACCGTCAATTCAAAATGCTTGCAGTATTCAACCAACTTTTAGCTGCGTCCTGTTGTTTACATCCAAATTTAACTGACATTTTTTTTCAATTTTTCGCACGAAAGTATGAAAATGCGTGGTTTTTCTCGCGAGCAAAGAAAACGGTGCACCGTCAGTGGTCTTTCGATCAGAAAACTGGCTAAGGAAGAAGGTGTGAGCGTCGGAGCAGTTCAAACCGCATTACGCATTATACCTCGCCGAAGGGAAAGGATGTTCCTGGATCCTGGAAGTCAATTCCACCGAAAAATTCGGCAAAAAGGCAATGGTATGGCAGGCCATATACGAATGTGGAAATATATCTCGTCCATTCATTACGACAGACACAATGAATGGTCAAATCTACGTGAAGGAGGGTCTGCAAAAAAGGTTGCTACCTTTGATTAAACAGCATAACAAGCCTAAAACCTTTTGGCCTGCTCTTGCTGTCTGCCAGTACTCAAAATATGCACTAGACTAGTACAAAAGTAACAATGTCGTATTTGTACCAAAGGAGATGAATCCACCAAACTGCCCAGAGAGCTGCCCTATCGAAACTTTCTGGGTTTTGACGAAGGCGAAGCTTAGAAAACACATGAAACCAGCGAATAGTGTTGAATAATTTAGGAAAGATTGGCCAAACGTGGTGAAAATGGTAGGAGAAAGCACTGTGCAGAAGCTAATGAGTAGTGTTAAGGGAAAAGTTAGAGAACTCGCCTACCCTAAGAAAAATCAAGCAAATTCAATTGAAAGGAAAGAGAACATTGTTATTTACTATGTTTGAGAATAAAATAATCAAAAATTACAGTATTGTCTTTTTTATTTGTATTTTTCGGAACAATCTATAATTCCGCGCATTTTTACTGAAAAGTACCAACACGTCAATTCCGAAAAAAGGTGTCTTCAATGACAACTCTAGCGCCTTCCACAAACTTCAGGAACCTTGTTCTGTTTATGTTGCTGAGCTGGCAGCAATCAACTTCGCATTGGTTGATGATTTCCAACTTGACCGCAGACCATTACTTCATCTTTTCGGACAGCCTCAGTTCGATTGAGACTCTTCGGTCGATAAATCCAGTAGACACTCATCTTATTTCCTTTCAAAACTAAGGGAACAGATGAGTGTGCTGGTCGAAAGATCATATTTGATCACCTTTGTATGGGTCCCTTCACATTGCTCAATCCCAGGCAATAAGAAAGCGGACTCGCTTGAAAAGGGGGGCACAGGAAGGCGATTTGTATGATAGACAAATTCCACACGATGAATTTTTCCATTTAGTACGTCAGAGTACCCTTTCGAGTTGGCAAACCAATTGGGACATCGGAAATCGAGGGCGTGGTTCAAGGACCTGCACGTAAGCCGTGATTTCATACGCGTGATGAGTAGGATTATGTCTAACCACTGCCAGTTAGAAGTACACCTCCATCGAATTAATCTCGTGGATAGCAATCTTTGCCGGTGTGGAAACGGTTATGACGACATCGATCACGCTGTCTGGCAATGCAAGGATAATTACGCCGCCAGAACACGACTTTTGAATACCCTAGAAGCCTAAGAAAGGCAACTTTATGCTCCTATGAGAGATGTGTTGGGATCTCGTGATCTGTGTTATATGCAATCGATTTATGTGTTTGTCCAAATGTTTTGTACACTACTGCAAAGAACCTATTAAAGTTCATTAAAGATCCTTATGAAAATTAGCCACAAGGCAACGGTTTGAATTTCATAACATTACCTATGATTGTTGTCATTACCACTCTTAATGATTTACTTATGGCAACCGTTTGACTGTCATTGTACAACCTTATGAAATTAGTTTGTTAGTACTATGGAACTCATTTGCGTTGGTTATGCTAATTGATCTAATATTTTATGTATTTCTTAATATTTTTTCAATGAATTCAACTGTAATTTTCATTTTACATAAACTATATTTGTGGTTATAACATTGAAAAAACAAAGCAAGTTACAGCAGTTTTAGCGCTCGTCTTTTTTCGTGAGTGTCAGCCACCAGTCAGGAGCTCTACCGGACATTACACCGCTGTTGAAATGTGAAAGGAGGGTTTTAAAGAATATACGAGAAAATGGCAAATTTTGTGGAACTTACGTGTCCAAGGATGGTGTTTGGAAACGTCGTGCAACTCATTTCGGTTTGTACTGGTACGCAAACAAGAAGACCTTCTTCATCGGCGAGTTCATCGGTGCTTCTGCGTTTGGTTTTGCGCTGATACCCTTCGAGATACGGTCGAGGATGAGCTGTGGGTTATAGAAAATATAAAGAAAGCCTAAAATGAAATTCAATTTTCCGAAACGGTTGTCATATAGTTCGACTTTAATACCGAAACGTCACCCTTCATCCCTGATTCACATTGGAGCTGGAATCGATCAGCGTCAGTGCTGTGTATTATCTCATTGGGATCAGCAGGTATAGACAGAAACCAACGATTTGAAGACGTGGGCCAGGGGTAGAGATCAGCCCGTCGTCCATGTAGACCTTGAAGATGTCCCAGAAGTCCTTCGTGGTTCCGATGCAGTTGATATTGCTTCCCATCGTTCAACCAAACCATTTGGTTTTTAATTTGTCTGGAGGACTCCATTCGATGTGCCATTGGAGCCAGATGTGTCATGTCGTCGGTCATTATTGAATTACCTGCTAAATAAAATACAAATGCCAAATAAAATTAATGAAAAATAATGCGTGTCAAGATGCGCGTTTAATTTTCACGGATTATCCCATACATATACGAATAAGATCAATCAGTGAAAGCAAGAAATAATCACATCTAAGAAGGGATTATGATAAATTAAATGGACTTTACCTAATTTGGAGTTTCCGGGTTGGTTGGTTCACGTCGTCCAACTGTTTTTCCTAAGTTTTTTAAAAATTTTTTGGGTTTGAAAATTTGGGGGGGGAAGGGAAAAAAGTTTTGAGAAAAATTATGTGTTTTTTTTTTTATATATTATTTTTTTTTATTATATTGCAAAAACAAAATTCATTTTTAAGAAAAAGAAAAATTAATTTTGAAAAATCTTTATTAAGGTCTGTATCCACATTAATCCGGACACCTTCAAATCATTGTAACTTTTGAAAAATTACACATAGGAATGAAAAATTTCACTGTGGTATAGCTGAGAGTCTATGATGAAAAAGACTATGATTGATGTTTACATTTCATGTTTAGTATTCAAGATGGCTACGAAAGAAAAACAAGTGCGCGAGCGAATTTTGTACGGGCGTACGGCAAATCCTGACTTGTCAATACGGGACCTTGCAAAAACATTGGATTTGCCTAAATCCACTGTTCACGATGTGCTCAAATCATTTTCGGAACGTTTGACGGTGGAGAGGAAATCGAGAAGTGGCAAAAACATTGGACGCGCTGATCCTGTCATGGACCGAACGGTGAAAAGGATATTAACGAAAAACCCAAATCTCTCCCTTCGAGCGGTGGCTCGTAAAATAGGGATGTCGCCTGGTTTTGTCCAAAAATCAAAACAACGTTTGGGACTGAAGTCGTATAGAGTAAAAACAGTTCCAAATCGCAACGACAAACAGAACTTGGCAGCAAAATCACGGGCTCGACGTTTGTACTGCGAATATTTGATGAAATTTTAATGCGTTGTTATGGACGATGAAATTTATGTCCTGGAGGATTACAAGCAGCTTCCAGGGCTGGCTTTTTATTCTGCTATGGCCAGAAATGCTACAGCTGAGCATTTCAGAACGAAGAAGGCATCGAAATTTCCCAAAAAATACCTTGTGTGGCAAGCAATTTGCACGTGTGGCAAAACGAGTAAATCTTTCGTCACTACAGGCACAATCAACAAGGAGATCTATCAGAAAGAGTGTCTGCAGAAGCGATTGCTTCCCTTCATCAAAAGTCACAAAGAAAAACCTTTGTTCTGGTCCGATTTGGCATCATGCCACAATGCTGAAATTGTGATGGAGTGGTACCAAGCAAATCAAGTGAACATTGTACCAAAAACCTCAAACCCGCCAAATTGCCCAGAGCTACGACCAATCGAGAGATATTGGGCTCTGATGAAGCGGAAGCTTTCTGGAAAGAAGCAAGGAATCAAAGACATCAAACACTTCCAGCAAATTTGGACAAAGACGGCTTCTACGATTTGTGAAGAGTCTGTACAAACCCCAATGGACGGAGTTAAGCGCAAAGTTCGAAAATTTTATGCAAATACCGAATAACTATGTTTTGTCTTCACGAATTGTTAAAACACATCCCATGAATCTGAAATAAACAACTACGACGGAAATATGATGCGAAATTTATGTTTTATTCATGTTTTGAGGTGTCCGGATTAATGCGGATACAGACCTTAACTGAGACGACCATTATTGTACACATGGATGTCATAAGGGCCTTATGAAATCAAAATACATTGGGCTCATGAAGTTTCGTAAGGCAAATTTTATGAATTTCGAAAGTTTTTTTACGCCAGGGTATAAGAGTTTAATCTGCTTGTGTTTTTTTCTTTATTTATTAGTTTGTGTTTGTTTTGTTCCGATATCTTGAGGAGTCTCATCGTCGCCCAATGGTAACCACAACCGGTCGTACACAAAAAGGGAGCCCTGACCATATCGCATAAACTTCTAGTGCTGGCGATCTGATGAGACTACAAAATTCCATTTCCATGTTCCTCTGTCCAATCCATCCCCCAAAAAAATCACCCTTTTTAACCTCGGGTAAACCGCGAGTAAACGGCCCAAGTCATACTACAGGGTGCGGCAGAAAATAATGCGAAAATGTTCAAACTTGAGTATTGGGTTAATTCGTGTAGCTAGTGACTAATTTCTGTCGAAAGTGTATTTGTTTATGTTTACTTTCAAGTGCTGCATCCAAACATTCTATTTGTTTTATTGCAAATTCGTCAAAATGTTCGCGAAAGACGTGATCACCAGTTTGTTGCTCGCCCAGAAGAAGCCGAAAGAGATTGCCAAGGTGGTAGGGTGCCATTTGACAACAGTTTACCGCATAAAAAAGTCCCTGCAGGATGGTCCTAAGCAGCGGCTGGGAAGCCGGGAAGCGAACGTCCGCGCTTTGCACGCACGACGAACGTTATCAAATCGTTTCGTGCAAAAATTGCTCGCAACCCGATGCAAAGGATGCCAATATTTCGGAGAAATCCATGCGGAGACTGATCAAAGAAGACCTGCATGCATCTTCCAGAGCCAGAGTGCCACTTGAATACGGACCGGGTCAAGGAACTACGAGTGACTCGTTCCAAGAGATTGCTTTCCTTGTTGAAGAAGGAAAAAATGATAATCCTGTTCTCCGACGAAAAGATTTTCAGCATCGATGCTGTGGCCAACAGCTGCACGAACCGGTTCATTTCACCGCAGAAAATG
The DNA here is from genome assembly GCA_024533555.2 of Aedes koreicus. Taxonomy (NCBI): domain Eukaryota; kingdom Metazoa; phylum Arthropoda; class Insecta; order Diptera; family Culicidae; genus Aedes; species Aedes koreicus. The sequence goes on from JAHHFK020006007.1 coordinate 540,876, forward strand.
GAGAACGTTCCGGAAAAGGTGAAATTCAAATTTCAAACCAAACATCCGGCTGGTGTCATGATGTTTGGCTTGGTGGCGTCCAACGGTTTGAAAATGCCGCCTGTTTTCATTGATGCTGGAGTTAAAATCAATACCGAAGTGTATATCGGTATTTTAAAGGACCAAGTGCTTCCCTGGGTGAAGGCCAACTTCTCCGAGGACCAAAACGCTGACCTACAGCAGGATGGAGCGCCGTGTCACACGTCCAATCGAACCCAACAATGGTTGAACGATAACATGAAGTTTTGGCCGAAGGATTTGTGGCCCCCTAGCAGTTCAGATCTTAATCCGTTGGATTATTCGATTTGGGCATATCTTGAAGCACGAGCCTGCAAAACATCACACCCTAGTGTGAAAAGCGTGAAGTCAACCATAACACGCACATGGCAGTCAATGTCGGAGGACTACGTCCGAAAGGCATGCTCTGGCTTCCGGCGTCGGCTCGAGGATGTTATTAATAAAAATGGAGGACACATTGAATAAATTTGTTAAAAAGGACTTTATAAAGATAACTGCACTCGAAAATGTTGATATTATTGCTTGAATTAGTTGAAAATGGGATTTGAAAGAAATAGAACAAATTTTCGCATTATTTTCTGCCGCACCCTGTAATGCTAGTATTAAGTCATTCATTATATTGAAACACTAAATGATTGGCTCCACTAGTTAAATTTGAACCGTCATTTGACATTCGTACAATGTGGCCAGCCTACTGTAGCCGGTCGATTTTTGGAAAACAAATAAGGAATTGTGAAGCATAGATGGCACCACTAGTCTTGATATTGGAGGGGTTCTTGTAATCGAATCATGTGTTAATTTTTATTTAGGATAATACAAGCTGCTTAGCAAGTAGTAAAGTTTCGCAACAAAATGATAATATTCACTAATAATTGAATAAAACAGTGAATAATCTCATTTCAACGATCATGGCATTGCAATGATTAGTAATTCCATAATAATGTAGATTAACTCTGAACAGTAGCTCTACGCGAACGTGTAGTCAATTTTAAATATAGGCCAATTAAACAACCTCGTGCAGGCATAGCATCGGTATGAAATCATTCCGAGGAGGAATACCCTAGGCAGGCATTTAACAATGTGAGGAACAGCCACCGGCTGCGCCCATCAATTCCTCGTAATCTTTATGATAGCTTCATAGTTGATTTCGCATGAATGACAAGAAAGATAGCCAACCGAGGATGTGCTCCTAGGTTAGTTACTCCAATTCCGTTGTATCAATTAGCAAGATGAGCCTTCTATTGAGTGGCCCTGGTCATGTGCTGATATGAAGGAGACGCGATGACGTGATTCCAGCGCGAATTGACACAAGATATCGACCATTTGCCGGTGGGATCACGTGTGTTTGGGGTTTCTTGTATGTTGTTTTCGATTACAGAGAGAGAGAGAGAGAGAGAGAGAGGAACCGCAAACATGTACAACAACTTTTGCGGTTTGCGAAATTTGATTACGCTTTGGTAAGCAAATAAGCCCCGGATCCCGAGTTGCTAAGCAGCTGACACGATGATGAGTGTTCCGGCTCATTTGACACCGCGAGAACTGCTTGCCGTCCAATTGCTTTGCTACCAATCCGACGACAACCGGTCGGGCATTTGCACACTGCAAACAAAGCTATTTGTCTGTTGACTTTTCGTATCCATTTGATACGCGGCTAGGCATTTGTTTTGATTTCGCGGTGGACTCCTCTGTCGGCTCCGGCGGTTGTCGTTCACAGGGGCGTTTGTAAGCAAGAAGTAATCTGGGATTGTGGTGCGAATTTGTATAAGGGGGTTATTTGACTGTAATTGATAATTATTCTTAGATCTCAGTTAAGATCTTCCATTTCTTCAGTATTTAAATTCTAAATAATAATTCCACTTAGAAACTGAGGAGGTTCCGCTGTCATTTTTGAAACTCTCGGCCTCCTACGTTCCTTGCACCAACTGGTTAACTAGATCAATTTACCTTCATCTTTAGACCGGTCATACTTTTCGTTGTATTGACCAGTGTCAGTCGTATTGAAAATTGCTACTTTTAAGCGATCTTGACAAAATTTTTTTTAGAACGTCATCAGAAGATTAGTTTTTCGTCAAGATCCCATTCAAGATGCCACAGCCTGGTAACGAAAAGTGTGATACCGAGCATTATTGTTAATCAATCCTCTGAGAAAGAAGAAGCTTATTCACCTTTCCAGGATTGTCACTGGAAATTAACAAGTCTTTGACGATGACTCATTGGTGCTAACGAGCGATCGAAGCTTTTACGTCATAATCCCATAATATGCCCTGTATGGTCAATATTTTGCAGTCGTGGCCTTGGATTTACATTTGAATGTTAGCGGAAGAATCTTGAATTTACGAAAATGCATCTACCCTCGGCCATGCCTCAAAGTAAGTTCAAGGTTTAAAAATCTTTCCAGTGGCACTAGAATTGTTCAACACCATAGTTGAATTTATGACGAGCCCAATCAGAGTGCCATCAATAACCCTATATGAGATCTCGACCGAACCTGGAGTTGAATTCCATCAACCAAAAACGCGCAAAAAACGAGAAAAAAAAACCCCAATCGCAACTTCAATCTTCCCCATCGCTGCTTATCGCAGAATTCATTAGAATTGTTTGAAAGCACTCGATATCGCTTCGCAGCCGCCCCTGATGGCCATCGATAACACATCCAAAACAATGGCGATTTCTTCGCTTTACAACTTGCGTGGGTTCTTGTTATCGGTTCATAAATATTCCGTTGTACTCTATCTATTATTATGTTTTTTTTTTATTTATATTTTCCCCAACCTACGAAGGCTGCGAAATCGATTGCACATTTATTCATGCCGTTTGTATTTTCTGTTGTTATTGCAGTTTATTTGAGCAGCTGTCAGCCGTACAGCGGGCACGGATTGCACGAGCCGATCTCAAACGCTGACGTCACCACGAAACCCAGCAGAACGCCCTCTCGAAACAGTCGTCGCCGTCGCAGCTCGCCATGGAAAAGCTAAGGGCGGCAAAGAAAGTCGCCCCGGATGGCGGCTGGGGTTGGGTCGCCACCTTTGGTGTCAGCTTGGTGAACGTAAGTATCAACCTTCCGATTGGAAACCCAATTTCAACACCTTTTTCGATTTTCTCACGCGCCTGCACGCTTCCATTTCCTTTCGGATTGCTTTGTTTGGTTTTTTTTATTTTTCTTCCAACTTTTTTTTTGTTTTGTTTTTTTCAAATCTTATATCTAGTTATCAACGCGCTCGATAGAGCCTTCGTTTGGGTTGCTGTTTGGCGATTTGCTGAATGATTTGCAAGTGGGCACAACGGGAGCGGCCATCATCATCAGCGCGCTCGATGTGATGATGAACTTTTCCGGCCTGTTCGTGGGTCCCCTGTTGAAGGAGTTCTCCTACCGGAAGGTGGCCATCGCTGGATCACTGCTTTGCTGGCTAGGGCTTGCGCTTACCTCACCAGCCACCAGCATGGCGCACATTCTCGCCACCTACAGTGTGATAAACGGTAGGTTCGCTTGGTTTGGTATGATCTTCTCGAGTTGATGATTTTTTCTTAATATCTATGTTTCTTTTTGACTAACTATACTCTATGTTGTCATAACAAAGTTTTATCTATTTTTAAAATATTTTCATAACTCTAGGAACTTTTTTCAATAGGGTGAATTACGATGAGCGATTCGATATTCACTCGTTCTCTTTGATTCAGTACAGCGTTCTTAAGTAAACTTTCGAGGCATTCTTTAGTACAGATCAAAAGCCAACAGTGCTGGCTAGGATATTTGGCAAATTGTGTAACGAAAAACGTGAAGGCTATTTAGTTATGAATGATAGATAATGTCGCCGTTAAGGAAAGGTCTATAGTCTCGATAATCAAAGAATAAGAACAACAATCTCTAGAACTATGGTTATGGAAATGTTCCATGGATAATATCTTAATGTAACGAACACGTAGACACATTACGAAATGAACAAAAAGTCATATTTTTGAAATCACATAGTAGGCGTAACCTTATCGAGCCAATTTTCCAAAGACTCTAAAGCTCTACGAGGTCATCACACGGAGTTCTAAATTGTGTCCAGTAAAGTCAATGATCTGGCTCACCGTGCAGTGACCAAGAAACATAAAGGAGAAACGGTTTAGAATTCTATATTCTCATAGCAATTCAAAATCGGAAAAATCCTTCGCGCATATCAATTTTACTATTTTCCCATATGTCAAGAACTCAAGAAAACAAGATATGAAGAAATCCAAGAGGCAACAAAATAACCTAAGAAATAAGAAATTAAACAAAAAATGAAATTAGGAAATATAGAAATTAGAAATTTTATAAATAATTAGTATTAGGAAATTAAGGGAGATTAGGAAATTAAATGTATGTATTAGATGTGTAATGTATATAAATAAAACGAGAAATTTAGAAAATACGAAAACGGGAAGTTAGGAAATTCGGAACTCGAAGTCGAAAATTCGACAATTAGTAATTAGGAAATAAGGAAAACAGGAAATGAAGAAATATGATGATTAGGATATTATGATATCAAGAAATCAGAAATTATGAAGAAAGGGAAAATGGAAACTAGAAAATAAGGAAATTAGGACTAGAGGAAATAGGAAGTTGGGAAAAATGGAAAGTAGCAAATTATAATATGAGGGATTAAGAAATTAGAAAATTAAGAAACATGGAAATCTGAAAATTAGGAAATAAGAAAACTGGAAAATTAGGAAATCAGAAAATCTGAAAATTACGAAATTGCGAAACATGAAAATTAGGGAATCGGGAACTATGAAAATTAGGAAAATAGTGGTTTTTAAGAATTTCAAAATTGAGAAATAAGGAATAACGACAATTTTGAAATAAAAAATACGGATATTAGGAAATTATTAAATTATTGAATAAAAAAATTGGAAATATGGAAGTTTAATTTTTTGTATATTTGAAAATTAGCAAATATGGATCGAAGGAAATTTAGAATTGAGGAGACAAGGAAATTAAGAAATACGGACATAAGCAAATAAGGAAATAAGAAAATTAAGAAATAAGGACATAAGCAAATAAGGAAACAAGGAAATAGGGAAATTTGGGATCTAGAAAATTGGTTATTACGAAATTAGGAAAACCAAGTCCGCAAGGACTACTGGGAGGGGAAGGATGATTTGTTTAACAATTGTTGGTAGATACCGTGTTTATCACTGCGTTTTTTTAATTTACAAGAGAAGGACAGTTGTCTTAGTGCGGTTGGGTTATTTTCCGATCAGGGATTCACTGTGGTAAAGGATGTGATCAATGAAAGAGCAGTAGACTGCATATATTTTTTTAAATTCATTTAGTGGAGATATAAAGTGTCAAATGACAAATGGCAAGGCAGAAAACTGGCTTTGGGTTGAATTTCCGAACTTCTGCTGAGTAGGCAGAACGGGTAAACATTGAGATACAAAGCGACATTACAGAAATAAATAAATAAGATTTATAATAAACCCAAAAATAAAACAAAACAACAAATAAATAAAATAATTGTACAAGTACCAACAAAGAAATAAATAGAGAAGTTAAAAATTACGAACAAAATCAATAATTGAAAAAAAAACATAGGTAATTGGAGAAATGGTGAAATGAAGAATTGAAGAAATGAAGAATATATGAATTTAAGAAAAAAGGAAATTAATAAATAGGAAAATATTAACAAAGAAATAAGACGAGCCCGGCGGTGTAGTAGCAAGCTTGGTTGCTTCGCACCTCGGCATGTCAGTGGTCAGCGCCGTTGGAATTTTTCAAACGAAAAATCTCTGATCACGTCTCCCTTCGGAGAGGAAGTAAGGGGCTATTCATAAAGCACGTAAACTTTTCTGGGGGGATGTATGGATATGTATGGAGAAAAGTCTACTGAGAGGGGTCTGAGATTTTCAAAAATGAGTCTGCGTGGTTTAAATTTAAAATTTGCGAAATTAGGGAATAAGGAACTTAGAAAATAAGGAGATTAGGAAACTTAAAATATTGCAAGTATGGAAATTTGAAAGTAATGAACTTAGTTAATTAGGAAATTCGAAAAATAGGAATGAGAAATAATAGGGAATTAGCAAATTATGAAATTAAAAAATTAGGAGATAAGGAAATAAGGGTTATGTCAAAAATGGAATTAAGGAAATACTTACATGATGAATTGAAGAAATAAGGAAATTATAACATTAGAAAAATTTGAAACTAAGAAATAGTTTGAGATTGAGGACGCGATAAGGATGTTTAAAAAAATTGGAAATTATGAAATTAGGGAATTAGAAAACCAGGAAATTAGTTAGATAGCAAATATGGAAATCAGAAAATAATGAAATTAGAAAATTAGGAAATCAAGAATTTAGGAAATCAGGAACTTCGGAATGTAGAAAATTATGAAAATAAGACATGAGGTAATTAGGAATTATAAAGAATAAATAAAGAAATTGAAGAATCAGAAAATTAAAAAAATGAAGGAAATAAGAAAATCAGGGAATTAAGAAATCCGGAATTAAGGATTGGAAATATGTAACGAAAAAAAAAGTTAGCTAATAAATTATTATTTCAGAAATGTAGAAATTTGGAAATCAGAAATTTAACTCGCCCTAAAAAATTAAGAAATTGAGACAAGCAGGTATTCAAAAATACGAACGTACAAAAATACAGAAAGGCTGAATTACAGGAATACCAAAAAATATCGAGTAATATAGAAAAATTTAGATTTAGAATTATAGCAATAGCGAAACAAATAAATTCTGATGTGTTGATATTATAAAATATTTCAAAGCAAAAATACAGAATTCAAGTTACACCGAAGTATAAAAGTACAGAAATTAAAAAAATGATGAAATCTTAAAAGAATTCCAAATTACAAAAATTTTACTAAAATTATCCAATATAGATATAAATAAATACAAAAACTCAATAAATCAAAAATATAGAAATTCGGAAGTACTGAAACACAGAAATACAATAAAAACACAGTTGTAGAAAAACATGAATACAAAAATACTATTATACAGAAATTTAAGAATAAAGAAGTGCTGGAATACAGAAATAAAGTTATTCAGAATAACACCAATCCTCTGCTTTAGACGTCCTCTGGGGCTTTGCCTGATGTTCAAACTAATGTTTCTTAGAACAATTCCACGGTTCTTAACTGAGGGCTTTTTTTGGTATTCCACTGCATCCACCCTTATGCTCCACCTAATCCAGTTTCCACCCAAAAAATTAACTATGTGGCTCTAAACATACAGAAATTCAGAAATACCGGAATATAGAAAATCCAGAGGATCAAAAAACAGAAAGCTGAAAATACTAAAAGTAATTCAGAAGAAGAAAATAAAATTAAAAATGCAAAAAATTCTAAATGCAGATATTAAAACAAAAGACGAAAATTCAGAAACATGGAATAAATAGATACAGAAATAGAGGGAAAAAGATATACAAGAAGACTGAAAAACAGTGATAAAGAAATTCAGAAATACTACAATTCAACATTACAAGAATATTGGAGTTTAAAACTACACAGTTCAAGAAATAAATAAATAAACACCTAAAAGTAAACAGTTAAGTATAGAACTATAGAAATATAGAAATAAATCTAATAATTTTCTGCATATCGGCGCCGGAGTGTGACTGCTCCTTGGCACCTCAGTGGATGTGGTTTCAATTCCAGCAGAAGTCGGTGGAGTTTTTCAGAGGCGAAAAAAACCAGTCTTTGATAATTTGATATAATTTGCTTCGACTGGCATGGTCGAGATTTTGTAGCTCTTGTTCGTGGTACGATAATTGATGAAAACGGAACCGATAAAGTTATATATTCCGCTATTCCGGCACCATCTAGATTTGATTCCTGGAATTCAATTCAAAACCGTTAACCTCTTTAGTGAATCGATTATGACAAACAAAAACAGATTGATTGAGCTTGATTGAATTTTCGCCCCCGTTTCTTCTTCTTAGGCTTTTGACGCTTCTATAAAGAACTTTCAGCCAATTCGGAACTTACTAATCTAGACGCACTTCCAAAGTAATTATTTGAAAGCTTGCTCTCAGTGCAACCAATGCATGGTTTTTCTAAAGCGTAAGACAAAAACAATGACACTCTATTTTCAGAGAACTAAATCGGGATTCGAATCAGCCTTTTTCTACAAACAACTCTCCTCCTTTCTCAATTTTCAGGCATCGGCGTTGGACTGGCAACGTCCGCCGCGTTCGTCGCTCTTAACCATTACTTTGCGAAAAAGCGAGGCCAAGCTGTCGGTCTCTCGATGGCCGGTACAGCACTCGGAATGCTCATCATGCCGCAGCTGGTTCGAATGCTACTGGAACTGTACGATTTTCGTGGTGCGGTGTTGGTCCTCAGCGGTCTAGCCCTGCATGCTGCCGTTGGGGCCACGCTGCTACAGCCCATCAAGTGGCACCTCAAGGAGGAAGAGGTCGACATCGAGATGGTGGAAGCACCCGCTATGGGTATCATCCTGGAGCAGGAAGATGACGGCGACAACGATAGTCTGCCGGAAATCAAGACCCTGCTGTTCCCCCGGAGAGATAGGAAACTGTCGGAAAATTGTCCCTCGCCGCAGCCGAACGGACTGCCAAAGAAGCCAACCTTCCCGAGGATTACGTCCAGCGTGAGCATACAGAACGGAACAGTTCTCGGGTCGATGCGAACCAGGCCATCGTTCCCGCGGATCACCTCAACGGCCAGCATGAGTTTAGCACTGAGGAAGCGGAGGGAATCTGTCGTTTCTCGACTGTCGGCACTCGATTTTACGGGCAGTGGCAGCTGTATGCATATACACGTGGATGTAAGTATGATCAATCGGTTTCGAAACCGGTAGGAGGAACCCTAGTGCTTTTGCACGGGCGAAAGCTTTTGTCATGCCATCGTCTTAATATAGGTGGCAGCAGAAGTGCGAACGCAACTTGAAAGCTGATTTTCCCTTTTCTCTTTCTCTTTTTGTTCTCATTCTCAGACTGGCGATGTCGACGCGGAGGATGTCGACTATGAAATCATCCGGCGCGTAAACACGCACGTTGGTTCGTTCACACGTGCTCCGAAGCGAATCGACACCGTTAAATCAGAACTGGGGCTGGAGATGGTGAAGCCGAAGGTTTCCTTCCTCCAGCGCTTCACGGCGCTGATGGACGTTGGTCTATTACGGGATGTGATTTATTTGAACATTCTCTTTGGGCTGTCGATTTTCTACGTGGCGGAGATGAACTTCAAGATGGTGACACCCTTCTTCCTATCCAGTTTGGGCTTCAGCAAGACGGAAACGGCCTTCTTTCTGTCGGTTTCGGCCCTGACGGACATTGCCGCTCGTGTCATTGTGCCGCCGATTGGCGATAAATTGAAAATTCGGAAAAGGTTGATTTTTATGACGTCACTGGTCTTTGTGGCCATCACCAGATCGAGTAAGTTTAGTTGCGTGGCAAGATTATAAACGAGGGCAATTTATAACGTTTTTATTTCCTCTTCCAACAGTTGTCGCCCACCAGCGGACCTACACTGAGCTGATGGTGTGGCTGTCGATCACAGGCTTTTTCCGCGGGGTCGCCCTGGCCAACTTTACCCTGTGCGTGTCGGAGTATTCGTCGCTGGAAAAACTTCCGGCCGCCTTCGGGTGGCATATGGTGGGCAAGGGGGTTTTCGTCATTGCCTTCGGACCGCTGATCGGTGCCATCCGCGATTGGACCGACAGCTATCCTATCTGCATCCACGCGCAGTCGGTTTGCATCTTTCTGTGTGTGTTCGCGTGGCTGATCGAGTTCGCCATCAAACGGTTTCAAACGAAGAAGATAGTGGAGGCGAATCCGAGTATGGCGGCGTGAGGAAGCTCGACTTGATAACGATGAGTTGTTGTTTGGAGGAGCAAATTTTCCTATTATAGTTAGATCAAATATTGTCGTGTAAGCATAAGACTGCGATATACAACTAGACGAGATCGGTATTTTAACAAATGTGACTTATATATGAACATCATAATATCGCTATCGTATGTTAAGGATGAGTACTTATCAACAAACAAAATGATTTAGTTGAACTTTGAAAGTATAAGCACAGTATTAGTATACCGGAAACTAATATTACATCTATTCGAAACGGCGAGTACTGACTTGAGCCTTATAGAGCTTAAACTGATGTGGATGAAATCGAAGGCAGGAGTTGTTTCGATTTGATAAATTTTAGAACGTGTAAGATGGTAGAAAAATTTCCAACTTTAAATATGATAGGAAAATAGTTTGTTTAACCTGATGATCAAAAGTAGGCAAACCTAAGGAAAATATTCTAGACATAAGGGACTCGACAAAGTGTTTGTAACGCGCGGGTGAATCTCGTCAGTTGCGTAAATAAGTGAAGATTTAAGTGATAAAGATTTACTAACGGAATGCTTGTGAAACTATAATGCGTGACTATGTGATTACTACAAGAGATAATCGTTTTTTTTTTTAGTTTTTGAGAAACTTCCTTTGTTTATATTAAAAACAATTTCTTTGTCACTTCCCCTTTTCTTCTTTTTCATAGACTTCGTCTTTGGTTCCTATATTGGAGTACACTTTAACAGTGCGATAAATAAGTGCGTCACGAAAAGTGTAAAGTAACACACATAAAAATCAAAAGGTGGTCTTATTGTTTTGTCGTAAGTGGGGTCTGTAACTTCTTTAGTGGTGAATGCAAAATTTTGAATTTGTTACAGATAAAAATTCAGGTTATTTAGCTATTGTCAAAGGTCCAGCTAAATTACTTCACGGGGAAAAAAAAAAGAGAAGCCTCGAAAAATTACCATCTTGTATGAAAGGAAGGACAAAAACTAATAGATCAAAAACACTCGAGCAAAGTTCATTTAAGTTAGGGTGTTGCACCTCATTCAATTGAAATAATGTGAGTTAAAACAAATGTTGTTCAATGTGATGAAGTGTGATGAGCTTCCCCCAGTTATCTCGAGAAAGAAAGTCTCGCACTCGAACACGATCTCCGGAATGTCCGCATAGCAAAATCTCTACCAGGTTTCGGTTCATTCTTCGGTAGCATCAAATAGATTCTTGATAGGATATGACGGCCGAACATCAGTATGGACGGCGATTGACCCGTGGAAGGATGAAGTATCGTCCGGTAGGTCGAGCAAAATGTTCGATAACTCTAGATTGAACTGCAATTTTGGACACTACAAAGTCTAAATCTTCTGCTTAAATGTTTGCTAATAACTTGCTATACGCATCGACCAGAGGAAATAAGTATGTGTCCTGGGGTAAGATATAGGATTCCCCAATTAAACGTAGATCCTTTGGAATGGCAGCGTTGGCGACTCCTAGCACTGCAGTCTAGTTTCCGCCGGTTACGCCTGATTGGTATTCAGTAAAGGTCGATACCATATCATCATTATCACGGTCCTTTTCTTTCCACCAGTAGTATCCTCGAGTAAGGGTCGTTCCGAAAAGTGTAGAGTGCAATTCTTCCAAAACCTTCCGTCTAAACGTTGGTGTTACATAATTTTTTCCTCGGAGTAAGCATCCTTGCTGGAGTGAAAACTCAGTTTGTTTCACCTCGAAGCGATCACTGAAATCAACTGGCTAGCCTTATTTAATCCCTGCGATAAGATTCCGCAGCTGCAGCTGGCCTCGGCAACGTCTCGATTTGGTTTTGTTCAACGACATTGTATTTGGTAATCACACTTTTCGGATATGCTTCTGACAGAGGACCCAGATAATCAGAAGTCGTATAAGAATTCATAGATAATATCGTATAAAATGTGAGTTGTAATCACTATCATATATAACTATATGCTATGTATAGTCGCTGTGCAAAACTTATCGCAAATGATGAATATTTTAGTAATTATTACGATAGTTCACTCAAACTCGCATAATGATGTGGAATCCTCCGGATTATGAATGTGAAAAGTCGCACATACAGTGGCCGAAATTCCTATAAGCGCACCTCCATTTTTTCAATTCTGAACTTACTACATAATGCAAGGATTTTTGTTTTATTACTAAAACGTTACTTGCGCTAAGAGCACACAAAATTAAGTAATTAAATAAATTTAGGTTGAGTCATAATTTTTCTGTGATAGATTATAATAATCATAACAGGAAATTCCTATAAGCGCAGTATGACTATGCTACACCTATCGTTCTCAATTTTCACAAACAGTAGTAAACTGTCATTCTTCTGAGTTGCAGCTGTATGTGTGAGCGTCTGGAACGTAAACAAAACCATAAGGAGCGACAATTTTGTAAAGTTGATGCCGAAAGGAAAGTTTCTCGACGAGTAGGAGCGGAAAATAATCTCCGAGTTGAAGGATGTTGGCTTAAGTAACCGCGCCATTACAAAACAAATCGGTAGAGGAGAAACGGTTGTGTGAAATTTCTTGAAAAAAGGTGAAAATTACGGCCTACGGAAGCAGAACAAGGGCAACTCGAAAATAACCAATCGTGAACGGAACCGTATCTTTCAGCTTGGTGAGACCGGAAAGTTGAATTGCTCAGAAATCAAAAAGGAACTTGATGTCCCCATCACAACAAGGCGTGTTTCGCAAACTCTGCGAGGATCCGGGCACATGGTCTATACGAAAAAAGCCAAAAAACCAAATCTTATGAAGCGGCACATTCAGGCGCGTTTGGATTTTACGCAAAAATACATGTCCTGGAAGTCTGAGTGGAACAACGTTGTGTTTTCGGATGAAAAGAAATTGAACCTTGATGGACCCCATTGCTGTGCGTACTACTGGCACGATCTGAGAAAAAATCTAGAGGTCAAATTGAGCAGAAACTTTGGAGGTGGGAGTCTTATGGTATGGGCCGCCTTTTCGAGCAGAGAAAAAACGCCGATTGCGACAATTTCCACCAGAATGAACTCTCAAAACTACGTTGAACTACTGGATAGTGATGTACAAGGAGATGTTTCGCTCATCGCCATGAGGCACCAAGAGTAGACAGTCATGTTTACTAGAATGAAAGATATGAAGACAAAGTGTTGAATGTTCCGTTAGTGTACGGTAGGTTGGAAATGGAATAGAAGTATTGAAAATTGAGCGAAAGGGCATGGGTAAAGTAGTACTCGAACCAAGGACGTTATCATTGCCAAACATCCCACTGCGGGGTAGGTTGAGGCACAGATACATCTGCCTCCTCAACGGGCCATTCCTTAGCTGATCGTCCACTTCGATTCGACGTTGTGCGAAGATTCGCATTTTTTTTGTAATAAATTATATTAAAGGGTGCGGCAGAAAATAATGCGAAAATGTTCAAACTTGAGTATTGGGTTGATTCGTGTAGCTAGTGACTAATTTCTGTCGAAAGTGAATTTGTTTATGTTTACTTTCAAGTGTTGCATCCAAACATTCTATTTGTTTTATTGCAAATTCGTCAAAATGTTCGCGAAAGAAGTGATCACCAGTTTGTTGTTCGCCCAGAAGAAGCCGAAAGAGATTGCCAAGGTGGTAGGGTGCCATTGGCAACAGTTTACCGCATAAAAAAGTCCCTGCAGGATGGTCCTAAGCAGCGAAAGTCGGGAAGCGGACGTCCGCGCTATGCACGCACGCCGAACGTGATCAAATCGGTCCTTGCAAAATTACTCGCAACCCGGTGCGTTCCATAAGAAAACTTGCAAAGGAAGCCAATATTTCGGAGAAATCCATGCGGAGAATCTTCAAAGAAGACCTGCATGCATCTTACAGAGCCAGAGTGAAACGCCACTTGATTACGGACCGGGTCAAGGAACTACGAGTGACTCGTTCCAAGAGATTGCTTTCCTTGTTGAAGAAGGAAAAAATGATAATCCTGTTCTCCGACGAAAAGCTTTTCAGCATGAATGCTGTGGCCAACAGCCGCACGGACCGGTTCATTTCACCGCAGAAAATGGAGAACGTTCCGAAAAAAGTGAAATTCAAATTTCAAACCAAACATCCGGATGGTGTCATGATGTTTGGCTTGGTGGCGTCCAACGGTTTGAAAATGCCGCCTGTTTTCAGTGATGATCCATATCGGTATTTTAAAGGACCAAGTGCTTCCCTGGGTGAAGGCCAACTTCTCCGAAGACCAAAACGTTGTCCTACAGCAGGATGGAGCGCCGTGTCACACGTCCAATCGAACCCAACAATAATTGAATGATAACATGAAGTTTTGGCCGAAGGATTTGTGGCCCCCTAGTAGTCCAGATCTTAATCCGTTGGATTATTCGATTTGGGCATATGTTGAAGCACGAGCCTGCAAAACATCACACCCTAGTGTGAAAACCCTGAAGTCAACCATAACACGCACATGGTAGTCAATGTCGGAGGACTACGTCCGAAAGGCATGCTCTGGCTTCTGGCGTCCGCTCGAGGATGTTATTAATTAAAATGGAGGACACATTGAATAAATTTGTTTAAAAGGACATTATAAAGATAACTGCTCTCGAAAATGTCGATATTATTGCTTGAATTAGTTGAAAATGGGTTTTGGCAGGCTTTGTGGCTGCGAAAGGCAGTTCCGACACACCAATTTCAGACAGAGATCGCTCTTGACCCTACTCTGCGACTTCTAAGGATTCCCGGGGCACACGTGGCCGGAAGAGGGACGCGAGAGACATCTCAACGCTCCCTGGACAGGCAAATCATCCATCACACCGTGTCATCGAGCGACATTGTTCGGAGATCGCTGAACGTAAGTGCCACGTTCTCGCACGTTTCCGGTGGAGGAACCCATTCAGCAACCCCGAGTTTGTACCAGCGATCGTTTCTTGATTTCTTGAGAGTATGGAAAGGAAAAGAAAATAGACAGGCAAATATAAAAAGAAAGAGGACGTCCAAAATATATCATCCATGTTGTCGTGAAGTGACGGGTGAGCTTTATAGCATGTCCTGAAAGTTATCTGTAATTCCCAAACGAGTTTGTGTCATGGTATAGTAGTTAGAGTCTTGTGAGGGGTTTTCCTGTAGTACGCGTTCGTTTCTTATTTTGAGTTTTTGTACTGGGTAAGTCGGCCCTTAATCGACCTGTGACCATTCTCGAATCGGACGCAGTTCGCTTCGTTTGGACCTTCTGGCTCGACCTGTGATGATAGGCCCTCTCTCCCCCTCGTAACCGTTGGCTCTAACGGGGTGTCGTAATTTGTGGTTGAGACATTTCTGGTATTGTCGGCCTTAAGCCTCTACCGAGAAGTACAACGGTCGATTTAAACGCCGCCAGTCAGCTTCCTTCCCGAGTACGGGAAACTTGACCCCATTTTCCTGAATGGTCTCAGGCGTCAATCACAATCAAAGTGTAGAAAGCCCATAATGGGGGAAGCCATTAAACCATACTGGTGGGGGCCAGTTTTTGCACCACTCATCATTGTACCTCTCCGAGGTCTAGATCATTCAAGTTTCTGTTTTTTAGATGAACCTGGAGTGGCGTAGGATGGAATTCTCGGAACATGTCATATGGAATAATCTGTTGATTCACAAAAATAATCAAGTATCTTTTGATTGAAGTTTTGTCATTGTTGATTGGACTGATCTGTTTGGATGTTGATACATGGTCAGTGATGATTTTATTTTTAAGTGACGGACCAGAGGGTGTCAGATATGTTTTGTAGGATATCTGACCGAAGTCATGGATGACAATTGTACCAACAATCAATGTGCAACTAGCGATTTGAAATTGGTTCACTGTTGTAGAACCCCTAGGTCCGAAGTATACCTTGCAGTCTGCACCTTACAATAATTCTTGTGCTTTTCGGTACCTTCCGGTACTAGTATCTTGGTTGTTGTTTTGATTCACTATGTTATTTTGACACAACATTTGAGAATGTGTTGGTGTGAGCTACATTGTAAGGGGCGAATCATTGAGCTTGGGACCTATGTGCTAGTACTGACTGAGCCAAGAAAAATATCGTATTTGTTCGGGACCTACTGGTCTTAGAGTTAGTCTATGATTGTACCTTCCTTGATAGAAATTGTTAGATGGAAATCGGCGAAGAGTGTATTATCTTCCGACAGTAAATAACAGCATCCATACTGTTTCGTTATTTTAATGAATGTTTGAATTTAATTAAAATAAACCACCCACACTTGTGCGTGGCCCCAACAGCATCTTTATTGTTGGTTTAAATCGGTCCTCAAACTCGAAATTTTAACGTATTTTTGTATGCTGCTGAAATAAACCACCCACACTTGAGAGTGGCCCCAACAGCATCCTTACTGCTGGTTTAAATCGGTGCCAAAAATAGAATAATTTTACTTTGCCTCTCTCTGCAGGAAAAAAACCGGGAATTTTTTAAAATTTTTTTTCCCCCCCCCGCGGCGTGTTAAATACACCACATTTTAAAACAAAAGCGCCCCCCCCCACACCAATATTTTTTACAACACCCTTCTGTTTTTTCGGGGGGGGGGGGACGAGGGGCACGCAGAGCACTGTATGGAGTGCGTTGTATTCAAAATATTCTTGGACTTCTTGGTACTGAACAGAAATTTAAAAGTACTTTGAAAGTACTTCTAGCACTCAAGAATAATTTATGAGGAATCATAGAACTCAAAAGTATTTCTAGATTATTCAAAGTACTGAATAGTGTTTAAAGGAATATAAAGTACTCAGACGTGTTAAATGTGTACTAGAAGTATTTGATAGAATTAGAAGAGTATTTAAAGTACTTAAAAGTACCTAAAATAATTTAATGAGTAATGAAAGCACTCAAAAAAATAATAGATAAGTATGTCAAGTACCTGAAATTGATTGATTGATTTATTGATTTCCTTATTAAATAGACAGAGTACTTGTAATTTATAAGTAATTTATCAGTCACGTCCGATGATATCAATATCGTATATATGTAATGTATGTAACAATGTAAATAATAATTTGCATTATATGACATTTCGTTCGGTACGCATTGCAATAAAATTCTCCTTTGGTAATCATAAAAGTTAGCGTCAACGAGTTAATTATAATAACTTTAACCAACTAAACTCTTTTTTTTTTGTTTTTCGCTCTATATGAAAAAAAGTGACAAAAATGATAATTTTGGGGCATAATAGTACTTTCCTGTGGATAAGGATATTATTGATTTGCGCTAACTCTACTTAGCAAAGTCATAGCCAAAGGTGTTGGGGCCTTTCCTACTATTGCGCTTGCATTTAAATACAGTTATTTATTATGTCAGGCCGACTATTGTTTTAGAAATATATGTAAAGCAAGTAATCTAATTAATAAATTCCATTATTTCTATTAAAAATACATTCACCAAAATCCCAATCCAATTATTGGGTTTAATGTACTAAAGCCGATTCAAAATGAATAGGATATTTATGAATATGTAATAAAAATGCATAAACTTCTACGGTACTCAAAGAACTGAAATATCATCTCATCTCTGTTTGATTCCCTATGTTTATGGGACAGTTATGTATTTATGAGCAGTTATGGTACTTGAGATTGTTGCACATTATTTGTACATTGACCACACATTTGTCATAGGCAGATAGACAGCTGTCAGAAATTATACATTTCTGTCCGATCTTTATCACCATTTATTAATTTATTTCTATTCATCAACAGATTATGTACAAATCCCAATGATGTTACTTAAAGCTAAACTAGAACGGTAAATTAATGGTCATGACATAAAACAAACTAAAAATTAAACTATCGATGCAAATTAGACGGGTCTTTAAAAAAATGACTAAACCTACGACGATGCATCTGGCGAGGCACGTTAAAATCAAACAAGGCGGAAACCCTATTAAAAAGTCTTTGTAAACCGCCAATTGCGCCAAACATACTGTAATTGGTTCGTTGTGGAGGTAACCGCAGCATCGAACTATTCCTCAGGGCTCGGGGCTGCACGTTGATATTGATTTGCTCCAGAAGATCAGGACAGTCGATGTGGTCTTGCAAGATGTCTGCGATGAACAAAGCCCTGGCTGTATCTCTACAGGCTAACAGGGACTCCAGGTTAATTAGACGGCAACGGCTTTCGTAGCTTGGCAAACGATAGGGATCCGTCCACGGTAGTTTACGTAGCGAAAATCTCAAAAACCGTCGTTGAACAGCCTCTACTCTAACGACACCGTTGTTGTAATGAGGAGTCCACACAACCGAGCAATACTCTAATATAGAACGACACAAGGTGCAGTACAACGATTTGAGGCAGTAGATGTCCGTGAAGGCTTTAGCAATCCGGAAGATGAATCTCAGAACGCTGGAGGCTTTGCCGACAGCGTACGAGATATGCTGCTTAAAGGTGAGTTGGTTGTCCAGAATTACTCCTAGGTCCTTGACTTGACTGACGCGCTCAATTTCGGTGCCCAACAAGACATACTTGAATAAAATAGTCTGTTTCTTGTGCGAAAACGAGATAACCATGCATTTGGCCGGGTTGACATCCATACGATTCAAAGTACACCAGTCGGCAAAAGCATTTAGCTGACGTTGAAGAAAGCGACAGTCGTCGAGTGAGTGCACTCGAAGATAGAGTTTTAGGTCATCTGTGTATGATAGTCGTGGTCCTTCGAAAGCCAAATTTACGTCGTTGAAGTAGATCAAAAAAATCAACGGTCCCAAGTGACTACCCTGCGGTATACCAGACGTGGCTTTGAACATGTGAGACTGACAATCTCCTATGACTACAGCGAGATGACGGTCAGTGAGGTACGATTGAAACCATTGCAGCAGGCATCCGTTGATCCCAAGCCTGTACAGTTGGGCAATAGCTATGCGGCGGTTCAATTTATCGAAGGCTGCAGACAAGTCGGTGTAAATGACATCCGTTGGGGCGCGTTTCGCCATACTGTCAGTAACGTAGGAAGTAAGGCACAGCAGGTTAGTAGCAGTGGAGCGACCAGTCATGAATCCGTGCTGGTCGGTACTGATATACGGTTTGCAGTGAGCGAGCAACGGTTCCATAATTACACTAAAAGAGAGGGGACAGCGATAATTCGCCCCGTTTGCTACCCTTTTTGTGTACTGGAAACATGTGCGCAAATTTCAAACAAAAAGGAAAAATACCGACAGCCACCGATAGTCGAAAAACGTGCAGCAGCGGGGGCAACAAACTATCCAAGTGCAGTTTGAGAAAGGACGAAGGAATTCCATCTGGCCCGGGATTGTGAGATAATTTGAGTTTTGAGCAGGCCTTGATTATCATCTCTGCATCGATGTCGACTTGGCCCAAGGTTTGACCGGCAAGGGGAACATAGCTGGCCGCAAGTCTAATGTGGTCATCGCTCAATGTCTGCGGGGTGGAAGCCCAACAAACATTGCATGTTCTATAACAGCTTATTCAAGCAAAAGTAAGCTTCTTAAGCTAAAATATAGCTTATTCAGGTTTTAATCAACTCAAATTGTTTGTTGGGAGCCTTGTTGCCGTGGAGCGACATAGACGACGGAAGGCCTACTTCGTGGCGTTGCTCGTTTACAAATTTCCAGAATTGTTTAGGACGTGACTTGAGCTTTCTCTGTATTCCACGCCGATATTGAAGAAAGCAACGTTTCGCGACTCGTTTGTATTCGTGATTCATTCTTACATAGTGACGACTTAGAATTAGTGTCCGGTGCATTGTGAATTTTCTGAGGGCAGCTCTCTTGCCAGATTTCAAGCGACGAAGTTCGCTCGTTTGCCAAAGTGGACGAGACGTATGACGATGGATTTTCTTTGGAACGTGTCTGTCAATGACATATGCCAGAACGTTGGAAAATGTTTGAGCGGCTGACTCGACATTGACTGTATCATAAAATGTTATCCCAATCGAAAAGCGAGAGTAACTCGGCGATATTACGATCATTGGCACGAAGAAAATCGTAGGAAACTGTGGCAGGTGAGATTTCGAAGTCATGTTCCAGCTTTGAGCGTAACGTGACCAGTAAAGGCGGATGATGAAGAGTTAGTTTCACTAGAGGAGAGGGAGCTTCGCATAAGAGTGGAGCGGTGTCTTGGGCGCTCACGAAACAGAGGTCCAAGCTGCGTGTGTTCTGGTTGGTGACATGATTGATTTGGGAGAGAGTGGCTGAGCTGTAATTGTCCAGAAGGAACGAAGCATTGGAATGCATGACAGAATGATTGGCATTGGGCAATAGAAACCCACTGTCAGTTAATTTCCTTGAAATCCCAGTGGAATGTACAGTCCGCAAAGGAATAATGTACGATCGCCCAATTTGATCGACGTTTATCTGCCTTTAAAAAAATTATGGCGATGTTAATAATCAGTGTACTACAAGCATTAAAGTAATCAATCTGTACCTAGAAGTATTTAAGTACTCAAATGTTATCAATATTAACTCAATTGTACTGAAGGAGATTTTATTGTTATAAAAATGTATTTAATGATACTAAAAGTACTTAATTCTAATCAAATCATATTCAATAGTAATCACTCAGTAGTTCAGGGTATTTAAAATTCCGAAACGTAATTATTATATACTCAACTGTACTCAAGGTATTCAAATGCAATCAAACCGTATTTATTGGTACTGAAAGTACTTAAAAGGATTTCAAAATTATTTTAAGCACCGTTTGTGTATTTTAATGCACTTTGTAGCAAAGTATTTGAAGGTGTATTAGAAGGAATCAATCGGTGCTTATTGATACTAAAAAGTAATCAAAATGTATCAAATTGTACTCAAGGTATTTAAACAGTATTCAATATGATAATACATGACCTGCATTCGGGCGAGGCCGGCGCCGGTATTGCCTTGGTTTGGGATCACCAGTTTTTACACATTGAGGATGTATGCTGGTCCCAAGCATCATCTTTTGCATCTCTGTGTAATAACAGCTGATTTGGCAATAACGGAGTAGCAACCTCGGGCGGTCAATCATGCGCATGCTCATGCTCAAAATCACCTTCACTTGGGTAATGCATTGGATAAAACCGGATGAACTCCATAATGCTTTGATAAAACTACCATAAAACTTGGATAAAACCAATTTGCATTTTAATTGTTACTTGGGTATGGATTCCGTAAAATCCTGCTTTCGCAATGGCTTCGGCATCGCTGTCAAATTTTGATTGTAAACAATAAGGATACTATAGCTGGCGATGTATAGATGGATTTACCCCCAGGTGGCAGGTAAATTGCATAGAATAGCGATGAAAACTGACTATTCCTCAAATGTAGACGTTAGACCAAACATGTTTTTCAAAACTGCAAGCTTAAAAATTCTTAGCACTCACGGTAATGAAGACTAAGAAACAAATGCAATTGTTCTACATCCTACATATTTTCATAAATCTTTTATACAATACTGCTCTAGTCTTGAGTTAATCATTTTTCTCTGAGAATTTTTCCGGCACAATTTATACCGTTTGTTGTTACCTTCAACGTTGAGTAGACTAATTTTTTTTCCGACGTTTACTTTGATTAATTGATCTTCTATGATTTTTAGTTGTCATGAGTATATAGCCTTCAGTGAAGGCTGTCAGTTTTGATTGTCACATTTGACTGCGAAGCAAAAGCAAAACAACTCAGTTTCAGGCGCCGACTTCTCCGTCCTGGAACTGCTTATCTTTTCAATTTGAACAAAATTCACCACCACCAAAACAACCTTCTTCGTTGTGTAGAAATTCATAGTACCAAGATGCAAAGCATATCCCAAACCATCAATCAAAAAATATTCAAAACCTACCCAACCTGCTCGTTTGAATTATGCTCCCCTTCGATCGTAATATTCCGAAAAAGTGTGGTAACATACAATGTTCTCCCTTGCTTGGAAACACGCAAAACTTGAGAACATGAAAAGAGAGGAAGCATAAACAATGACGAGGAACACTTCATTAGCTTACCGGAGTGCATCCGAGAGTACTCCCACACCTCCTCGTCCTTAGCCTCCTTCCTGAAGATCAGCATTATACTTGCACATGAGGCAAAAGTAATGCTCATCCAGCCGTCACGTCATAAACTTGAAATATCCTCCACCACGGTCAATGCCAAATGGTCGGTGGCGGGGGAGTTGTCTGCATATCCCGTCCAGTACTCGAGAGGAAATGGACCAACAAAGCAATGGAATTACATCCATCCACTGCTACAGCGCAGGAGGAGATGATGATGATGATGATGATCTGATTGCGCTGTTTTGGTTGCGATGCGTGCAGAAGGAAACGAAAGAAGATCGAGCCCTCGAGTGCCGTTCCCGGATCAATCCTCCTAGCAGGAGAGGCTGGAAGGTTGGTCGAATGATTCTCCAACCCTCCCGCAACTGGCGAACGATAAAAGGAATAAATCTGAATGAATTTTCGAATTCACATCCCCAAAGCCGACGACGACAACGGTCAGTGCGAGCGGGAGTAAGATCGAAAATGATATACGTATCCGGTGCTGGTGCCTGTCTTGATCCTGAACTTTTCTCAAGATTCGTTCGTTCTGTAGTTCTT
Source organism: Aedes koreicus (assembly GCA_024533555.2). Classification (NCBI taxonomy): domain Eukaryota; kingdom Metazoa; phylum Arthropoda; class Insecta; order Diptera; family Culicidae; genus Aedes; species Aedes koreicus. Next base: position 563,229 of record JAHHFK020006007.1, read on the forward strand.
CAGCCCCCTTGCCACCCCACGGGAGTACGTCAAATTTAATCCAGTTCACCAGCGCATCGTGCATAAATCCCGGAATCGGACGTTCGGGAAAATCGGGAGGCGTTTCCCAGGCCCATCCTACCAGCCGGGCCCAGGCATGGCATGGCACATCTAAACACCAAACAAGGCGATGATGAATTTACGCTGGCTCTGGGATCAAACCTATTATGCAGCGCGGAGGAAATCAACGGCGGCATCTCAGGCTGGTGGACGCTGTTCTGAACGCGAGCCCTCCGGTTGGATTTGAAGAGACCAAAACCAAACCAGATCAGTTTCGGACACGTGAGGATGCGATAGGCGTGTGCTTTACGGGGAATTGGTTCACAGTTTAGCCGGGATGCGTCGGGAAGGGTTGCCGGAAGTCTGGTGGATGGGGAAGGGTTGTTGAAATCGCGAAAATTGATTTGTTTTGATTAATATATAATTTGGAAAGTTCTAGGAAAACTTGTATCAGACTATTTGGTCAGAGATCAAATATTTGTCATAGGCAGATTGAATCTACGATATCAGACAGCTGTCTTCCTGTCTTTTACAATTATTCGGCCATTGGTCAAATAGTCTGATACAAGCTTAAGTTTGATCGATTATCTTCATCAATTTTTGTTAATGAATTAGCCATGAAATCTCGCTAAACTTTTCAGAGAGTCTTCTTTGATTAATAACTAAGTTGCCTCTACGATTTCTGTCGTATGCTTTGCATAATATGCTGACCAGTACCGTTATTTTTCGATCAGTTGACAGTATCTTTTTAAGGGTTTATTTTCAGAGCAAAATGTTAACAAACTGATTGACTGTCCCATAGGGAAGGCCCATTAATAATGTCACGCAGTAAGGGGGGAGGGGGTGAGTGTTTGGGAAAACGTGACAATCCATAAAAAAAATTTTTGAAGGTCCATACAAAAAACGTGTCAAGGGGGGGGGGGGGGGGGTGTTATAAAAAGTCACTTTTTTCGTGACATAATTAATGGACGTTCCCATACATAAATCCAACACAGCTAAATCCTAAGTTAGCCTCATAAAACCAGCCTCTCTGGTCTTCTCAGTCGTAAATCAGGCTATCGAAATACATTATCAAACATAAATGTCAAATGATTGCTTACGACAATTTGGTCGAAGATATTGAAGTTCTAATACATTTTTATTTATTTATATACAATGAGCTGCTCATGATTTTAATGTATATATTCACGAAATGCCACACTACAATGAATCAGAGTTGACATTAACAATAAGAAATGTGTTTTGCAAAAAAAGATGACAGAGGAACACGATGGTACAATTGAAAGCAGGATATTAAAAGTAATCTTAATCAAAACAAAACAATGTGAAAAGCATTGTAATCAAATATATCTAGGCCAGCATTAACCGCAAACTTGAATGAAGTGTGTTTATGTCCACACTGGTCAAGGTGATTTGTTTCTATCAAGAAAATGACAGGTTTTCATCGATTTTTAAATTAAAAAAAAAGTTTGCATGCAATTCCGTACTTAAGCATCCGGGAACTATTCTGGTGGATTGCCAGAACTTTTCATGAAAAGTCCTAAAACTACTGTCGGCTAGATGGTCAAGAAGATATTTTTTATTTGGCTCAGGAAGCATCCGTCCCAAGTACCTTCCCAAGTTGAATGTATCACTTCTCAAAACATACAACCATCCAAAATCTACTTTGAATCCCTAAATAGTTATGAAAGCATCCTAGAGCTGATCTTAAGTATTTCAAGAACTAATAAACTTCCAGCATCCAAGAATTCAATGAATCCTCAAGCAATTCTTAATGCACCCCAGAACTACTCTGAAGTATTCCAGATTGTCCCTCGAGGTATGCCAGCATTACTCTGAATCATTTCATCCTTCTCTGAAAGCGTCCCAGAACTTCTCCAGAAATATCTCTAAACTAATTTGCAGCATTTCAGAACTACCCTGAAAATATCCCAGAACTTCTCATAAAGCATGCTTCAACTATTTTGGGAACATTTCAGAATTAAGCTAGAAGCATCACAGAATACTCACAGAGTTCTGGAAACTTTCTAAAACTACTTCAAAACCGCATCCTAGATACGCTATATTAGGATCGCACGGAAAATTCTAAAAATACCGTGGAACCATTTCAGAGCTACTTTGGAAGCATACTAAAGCTATTCTGGAAGCTAGGCCGGAATATTCTGAGATCATGCCAAAACTACCCTGGAAGCATCTCAAAACTGCTCAGCAGGAAGCATGCCTGAACTAAAGATTGGACTCGGAAAAAATGCGACACTTTGTTTTGGGTGTTACTTTTTATCGCGTGGGTTAATATTAATGAAATTTTGAGTAATACTAGATACTAGAGTGTAATGTTTATGTGTGCAAAACTTTATTGCGATCTGTCCAGTAGTTTTCAAGATGCATTCGAAACAAAAAGAGCTACGCCAGCAAATCTTGGGCGCGGTGATCGATAATCCTGGTCAGTTGCACAGATGGATCGGCAAAAGGCTTGGAATCCACCATTCCACCGTGTCCCGCGTTGTGAAGACCAGGAGACGAAGACCATCGAGCGGTGCGCTGGAAGCGGCCGAAAACCGAAAACGGAATACCTAGAAAAGGCGCTGAATATAAGGCAGTACTTTAAGAATAGAGCTCATGAGCAGTGTTAAGAGAAATGTACGAGCATTCAGCTTGGGGGAGGAAATTCAATAAATAAATTATGCCAAAACCTAGCTAATATATAGTTATTTAATCCCTGAAAATTTGAGAAGTATCAGATTTAAAATGAATTTTTAGTGATCATTTTTGTGTGTCTTATTTTTTCCGAGTCCAGTCTTTACTCTGGACGTACACCCGAAGCACCTTGAAAGCATTTCTGAATTACTCTGGAAGTGTCACTTAACAACGTTGCGAGCATCACTGTATTATTCTGGAAACTTACCAGAACTACTCGATGATCATTTAAGAACTGAAAGAATCCTTGAACAATTTCGAAAGCTACCAAATTTACTCTGAAGCATCTCAAAACTACTCCAGAAGCATCCAAGTACTACTTTACATCCTTTCAAGAAATAATGTTGAAGCAGTCCAGAACATTTCTGGAACTGTTCAGAACTACTCTGAATGCATCTCAAATACTATAGAACTACTATAAATCCATCCTAGAACGTTTTTGGAAGTTTTGCAGACATATTTTGGAAGCATTTCAAATCTACCCTGGAAGTATTCCAGAAATACTCTACAAGCGTCTTCGAATAACTTCAAAGCATCCCAGAACTACCCAGAATGCCATTACTCTAAACAAAGCGACTCCGTTTCGAAAGTGGCTTATTTTGGGAAACTGTTTTCCGGAACATTTTCTGGAACCCTCTAAGTATTTCGGAATTACTATAGAAGAATCTTGGAAACATACCAGAGCTACACTGAAGCATCTTTAAACTATTAAGGAAGCACCTAAAACCTTTGAGGAATGTCAAAAATGTTCCAGAATGAACAATTCCGGAAAAAGCTCACAAGAACTACTCTTGCTGCATCGTAGATGATTTTGAAAGCATTCATTAACTACTCTATAACCATCGCAGAACTATATCGATAGCTTCTAAGGACTACTCTGGAAGTATCTCAGAATATTTCTGGAAGCACTCCAGATCAATTCTCCGAATTATCCTGGATGCATAACAAAAGCCGTTCATGAAGCATTCCAAAACTATACTGAATGCTTGCAATGATACTCTGGAAACTTCGGAGAACTACTCAGGAAGCAAAGCAGAAATATAAAGAAAGTTATATCAACAATCAATATGAAACTAGCGATTTGAAGTTGATCCACTTTGTGGAACCCCTAGGTCCGAAGTAGTCTGCACCTTGCTGTACACTCCTGCGCTTTTCGGTACACCTTTTGGTACTAGTATCTTTGTTTTTGTTTTGATTCGCTATGTTATTTTGACAGAATATTTGAAGGTGTGTTGGTGTGACTTACGTTACGTTATTGGGGGCGAATCATTAAGCTTGGGACCGAGCTTGGGACCGGTCTGCTAGTACTTTCTGAGCCAAAAAGTATATTCATTTTCTTCATGACTATCCAGCCGCTGGTTATACTATCTTCAACTCAAGGTTGCACAGACTGAACATTGAGCATAGAGTAAATTATAACGGACAACTTAACCTAACACCTAGTGGACCAGAATGAACATTTTCGTTTTTAGAAAAGTTCCACAGCCTAACGGTCGCTTGAACGACGGGTGACGCTGTTAACCACGTGACCACGAA